>VWZK01017756.1:9933-35512 GCA_013396935.1 Baryphthengus martii | reverse complement strand
GTGTTCCAGCCCCCTGATCATCTTTGTGGAGCGGGTCCAGAGGAGAGCCAAGATATCTTTGTAAAACAAATGCTTACCAATTAAAAAGTAACACTAAATATTCCGACAGATACTCTGTGGTACCAAACTAGCTGTCTCATTGGCATTGTTTACTCTTTTTGGAACACAAAACCAATAACACTAGAAGTATCAAAAACTTTACTACATCCTACAATGTGATGCTTCTAGGATAGCTGTATCTAAAAAAGCTGCTAGCTGGAGAAAGATTAGACAGAACCTGAACCCCCTAGAATTTGTTTCAACTGCGAGTTGAAGCAGTTTGAAAACTGGTTCAAGTAACTTTTCTCATTCAATCATCAATATTAAGCTCAACACAGCAATTAAACAAATGTAGGCTGTGTTTAATTCAGCATATAGTAAGCTTTAATCTGTTGCAATGAAAACAGTAAAACATGCTACTAGTCCTATGCTCAGACCTATTAGTTCTTCAGTTTCCAGATTTCAAAGTTTTAAACTATTGTCTGAATACTGAAACAAGAAAATAACTTGAGTCATGAAAGTATCTATTGATGCAGAAGATACTGCTTTTTAGAGCAGATATTATTTTCAAAACTTGTAACTGACTATAGCTAAAGGTGAATCTATCAATCACCCTTATACTCATAAACATACAGCCTGAGCAGTATTGTCACAGTAACCTTACCTACACAGATTAATGTGTCTATGGACTTTGAGTACTTCCAAATCAGAAACTGTAACATAAACCCACTTTTATATCCCTACCTTAGCTGGTTCACTAGTACTTATGGTCTTCCGAGAAAAAGCTCTTTCCTGCTGTGGTTGAACTTTGGAATTATCCTCCCGAAATTCCTCTCCAGCTTCTCTATCCAGTTCTTCAGTGTCCTACAAAAGGGGGGAGTGGGAGGGGAAAAAAACAAAGAGCCTGTGTTTGCAGTAAAGTTCTGACTCTTCTTCCTTGCACATCAGTTTTGTTGCCATAATCAGCTTCTATTACTAAGAAAAAACAGTCTAAAAAAAAAAATAAATTAAACCAGTGGGCTGATATTAGCCTGTGCCAATACTCAAAATTTATAATACAAAAATACTGATAGTACATAATAAAGCCCAGAAAGTGGTACTTTGTGTAATTTACTACCAAAAATCTCAATCTTTGAATGAACTTCACACTCCTGTGAAATTATAAGGTGTGCAACTAAACTGAAGTTACTCTAAAAAATTTGCAAAAGCATCATGAGGAGATCTGGCTGCTCCCAATTCCATGCTTTGTTACCAGTAAAACTTTTAAAATGCTGTCAAGGTTTACAACAACGCAAGCTCTGCACACTAATCTGCACATTTTTTTCTCATATACTAAGCTTTAATAATATTTTTGCAAACCAATTTAGTCTGCCATGACATGTGTAAAACAAACTTCTCACTGCAGAAACTGAAAACATATACAAAGTATCCCAGAATCTCAACCTTTCTTCTTTAAATACGCTAATAGTGGAAAGCTTTCATTTTACAGGATGACTTAGTTCCAATTGTTTATAGCACCAGAAGAACCCTGTGGGGGTGAGCAGTAAGTGTAACACAGGTCTTCAGTTTTTAAGCTGGAAGTAATTCTTGAAACATTGTTCCTTCACTTTTCCCCCCCCTAGAACCTTGTGAAAATGCAGTCACAGTTTATCGATTCTTGACAAAAAGAATACACCTAGACCTGAAGGTAGCTTCCCCCCTGCCTTGACAACCACTGATGTTAAGTATGAAAGTGAACACCTAAGTAAACAATGAGAAAGATGATGCCGTTTAAAAGAACACGTTCAATTTTCAGAGGATAAATATAAAAAATTTAAGTGAGTTTGAAGTAGGGCCGGCAAGTTCAA
Source organism: Baryphthengus martii (assembly GCA_013396935.1). Classification (NCBI taxonomy): domain Eukaryota; kingdom Metazoa; phylum Chordata; class Aves; order Coraciiformes; family Momotidae; genus Baryphthengus; species Baryphthengus martii. The sequence goes on along the minus strand of VWZK01017756.1, from coordinate 33,626 downwards.
TTACGTAAGTTATCCTTGTTATAGCAGTTTAATGGGATGAATTAGCAGTTCTGTCTCCTTCTATCAAGCAAGACCTTTCAACTTTCCATAAAAATTTAATACAGAGAAATTCTTGTCTTTAACCTAATTATAATCTCAGACTGATGGATTGAAAGAAGAACTAACAAAACCAGAATAGCTGAAGACCAATTGGTAGAATAAATGAATCTGATTATGTTAGTATGGACAGTAGGATTCCATTTGTAATACACAACTTAAAAGGCAGCTCACAGACAATGGAGAAAAATAATTTCAGAATTTACTCAGTGATCTTAAAATCTGTTTAAAACATTCAAAAACACCTGTTAGCCATAATTTATTAATCTTGACTTACACTTAGAGTCACTGCAGATACATGCCAGTTTTCTATTACAAAGAAGCTGCAGTCCTATTACCCTCAGCTTGAAATTGCCTCAAAAGAAACAATGCAAATTGCCAGAAGCATCCACCTCCACAGCGACAACTTTAAATTCTTATTGCGTAGAATTCTTTTAATCTTTTAAAACTGTTTTAATAAAATCTCAGACTGAAAGCATAATAATCATAAAGAGTAAATCCAAAGGAAGACTGACTGAAGTAATGCTATCCCGCCTCTCTCCAATCCATGTAACCAGATTCAACTGAGTATTTAACATTTTCTAAAGAATGTAAATTATGAATGGCTGTCACTACAAGCAGAAGCAGCATGTATTCTCAGCATGAGCTATTAAAAGCTTTTCTCCTATTAGGAAAGTACTTGTTTTCATCTATTCAAACATGATTCAATTGCCAAATGAAGGGCAATCCGCTTCTGCTATTTTTACAACAACTCTGTTTCCATCTAATTCTCTTCAAAAGTTATTTAAGCAACAAGGAAACTGCAACCACCCTCAGTTCGCAAATACTATCTATCTCATTCAAATGTGACTCAGAGTAGCTCTACCTACGGAGTTCATGGCATTGAGACTTACCATTGCATGTAAATCAAGTTACTACCGTACTTCAGAAAACCACTATGTTCTCGTAGAATTGTATTTTAAGACAGCCTAAGAAAACTTCCCATTTCTCTTGTTCTCTTAACTAGCTATGTTCACCAAGGCGGGTGTCTTTCAAAGGACAGGAGGAGAAGGCTTCCCATGCAAAGTTCCTCCTGGAAGCATCCCTACAGTACTGAATCTTGATTTGACAGAAAATAAAATAAATCACGATAAATACTTTCCACATAGTTTGTGCTTTCCTTAAATCCAGCAAAACTACATTGTACTTGTAAGCCAAACATGTAATAACTCAAATTAAAGGAAATAGTAGTAAGAAAAGGATTATTTCAACTCCTGAAAAAAACCTGTAGACAATCCAATACCATAAAGAAAAGAATTTCCCAAAAATACTTTTTCCTTAAGATACTAGCACAGAAAAATAAAGTATTCCTCACAATCACCTTTCATACTTATCTCAATTTTGTTTCACTTACCTGTACAGGAGAGTTCGCTTCTTCACCTTGCTTCTTCTTTTTCTTCTTCTTCTTCTTGGATTTGCCACTTGTAGAACTCTGAAGAATTGGCTCTGATTTTTCTCTTTCATTATCTGAAGCCTTCATACAGGAATGTAAGGTATTTAATATTTAGAATGTCAATGCAACATGCCTTCCATAGATTAAATACAAATTAATAGCTTAAGGAACTTAATTGCATATAAAAGTATAAATGAACACAATAGTTCATTTTACAAAGACTACATTCTTTACATGCTATCTGGTAATACAGGTACAGGAGTTAGGAATGAAAAAGGTTACAGAGCGCCATGGACTGGTGGCATGGAAATAATGATTTTCATACAGAAAATTAAATATTGTTACGAAGTGTTTACGAAAACAGATCTAAATCCTCTCAGTCTACAAGGATAAGGTAATCATATTACATTGAGACAGTAAGATATGACATGGAACTAAGTGGCTTCTATTTTCTCAATAACAACATTCAGCATTTTCTTTCTCTGTGTACAAATTAAACACATTTGTGCTATTCTTATCAGTTTAGAAGAGGTGAGAGATTACCTTTATCTAATTACCTTTAAGTTACTTAAGAAATGGCAGTAGTAAGGGCAAAGTCTTGGAGCTAAGGAGAAAATATCACCTTTTACCTTCTGAACATCAGATATCTCTTCAGGTTGAACAGAAGCAGCAACTTTTTCTTCATCTACCCAGTTTCCCCACTCCTCTGCTGGTGCATTCCAATCAGAGCTGGGATCAGCTGAAGAAAGTCCATCTACAAAGTTTAAAAAGATTTTCAGGCATGTCTTCTTACTTTACATGTGCTCTTTGACAGCTTAAAATGGAAAAATATTATACTATGCAGAAAACCATCTTCTATCTATCAAGATAGAAATATTCATTTCCTGTATTCCTGAAAAAAAAGTCAAGATTTTAATGACAGGTAGAAGACTTTAATGAGTGACACTTGGTTATTTTACAGAGCAGTCAGATTACAAACTAGTCACAGAAGCAGCTAGCTAATGTAATTAAGATACTTTCCTAGACTATGTGAAGAGGGACAAATTTAAGAGTTCTCCTTCATCTTAAACCATCTTCCTAGTTTGCGAAAAAATTAAGGGCAACTGTAACACTGATCAGACTGAAAGGATGTATCTCAACATGTAAATCTTACTGAGCAAAGAGCCATTTTTTTTAACACTGCAATTTTTTAATAAATTTCTTTTTTCTAAGACTCTAAATCCCTACTCCATTTTGCCATTGTTCATTTATGTTGGCAAATATTTATATTGCCACATAGGAATGACAGATTGAAATGGTCAGTTATATAAAACCTAAAAATACCTGAAGGAAAGAACTAAGCCTTAGACTGTCTGTTGAGGCAAGAGTTACAGCAAGCCAATTTTCAAACAGAATAACTTGTAAAAGATCACCTTTCATTTCACATTTATATTAACATCAAGTATTTCTCACTCTCCGTTTATGCCAAATTGAAGAAAAAGAGGCAGACTTGGTCTGCCACTACAACGGGGTTCTGTTTAAATATTTGAAAATTACATCAAAAGGCAAAGCAGTAATAAATCCAATTAGGTTTACTGGCAAACATTATGAAACCAAAAATACACCAAGAGATCTAAAGATTAGTTACAATACTTTTACACCTCTTGCTTTCATATAAAACCTTGTATTACCTTAACTACACTTCCTTGTGGACACTAAAATTCACTGAATTGAAAAAAAACAATTACTGCCCAGTGTAACACTTTACAGTTTAAATACTGCCCTCCCACTAGTTGCTTTAATAAAAAAGCCAAGATACCCACTTTTTTTTTTATTAATAAAAATTATTAGTGTTTATACATGCAGTTATGGTCTGGTATTAGAGCAGTCATGCCAAAGCTGGTGGAATCAAAGGACCGCATCAATCCATTCCACTTTTTGCAGTCATTAAACAAGAAGCTGTTCATAGAAAGGTGATGTGCAGACAACTTTTCTGGTTAACTTTCTGACTAGTTTTTTAGGCCAAGGACCTAATGAGAAGTACTACACTAAAAACAGTTCTTAAACATCCTTAATCTGATTGAATAAAGCTATCGATTACAAGGCAGTTCAAAAACTGAACTTAAGGCTGAAAGCTTTCTTCACAGGTCCAGTCTCACAAGTAAACATCTAGCAATGGCTGCAGCTTTATTATACTACAGCCCTGTTTAGAGAGAGACTGTGGTAAGAACTGCAAGAATATTTTAAGATTGGCAAGGAGGAGAAAGAGGAGACTACACATCAATTTTACTCAGTTCCTAAGTAATTTCAGTGATTTCTACCCTGCACATACTTTCTATAAACATAAGAACTTAATGTTTGCTAAATGAGAAATTTAGACTAAATAGAGTCATTCTGTTTTCAGTAAGGTACAAACATGTAAAAGCAAACACGTAAAAGCAAACTCTGTGTTTCAAATACAATCTGCTAAACATGTCCTATGCAGACTTGCAGCTGATTTTTCTCATTTGCAGTAACACCGATTACCAAGATTTTCTAGCAAAAGCCAGAACTACCTTAAATACATGAGCTTTCACTTTATAATATCCAAGTATTCTTCCTGAAAATTAACCATGTTCTATTCTCATTCATCAACATCTGCTTCCTGCTTTCTTCAAACTGTCAATTCACTTTACAGAAGTGGAACTTTCCAGGCTTTTCTTCAAATGATTACCACTGGCTCACACAAGTAGCTAACATAAGTAACTATACTTCAAAAGGAACAGCAATTAACAAAATGTTGTTAATGAACATTTTAGAGGAACATACTTAACCCAGACCATTCGTCATCAACAGGGGGTTGAGCATGACTTAAATCCCACTGAAAATCAGAAGTAGCAGCCTGAGAAACTGACTCACTGTTGGATCCTGAAAGGAAATAAAATTGTACTTGTAAGTTAACAAGCTTCCTGAATTTTCTTGGGTGAAGAAATTCCAATCAAAGTAGGAAAGGAAGACAGAAGGCTCAAAGGAAAAAAAGTCTGATTCTAAGGACTGCACAGGACAGGAAAACTACAAGGCTCTTGAAAAAGAGATACATTCAGAAAACAAGGGTACTGAAGAAGGAAGACAAAATTAAGTCAGGAGAATAATATGAAATAAAGAGATAGGAAAGCTGAATAACAGCAGTCTATACAGCTTACAGCAGTCTCCTCAAACTGAAAAACACAATGACATCTTATCGGTAGTAAAATTATTACTACCCTGTATCAGTAGGAACTATTACAGGGAAAAGCTTAGAAGAAAAAAAGGAAGAAGCGTCATCAATTACATCGCAGATACAGCAATTATATTACTCATTACTAAGGATCCAATTCTCATTTCAAGTAAAAGGCTTGAGAAACATAAAAGAAGCATGACAAACTACAGGAAGGCCAATACCAGCCATGATAACAGGAAGGGTTAGAGATCTAAGATCATTATTTTGAGAAAAATAAGGCATCAGCAGTTAAAGCATTTTATAAAAAGAAAAAAAACAAACCACATCAAACAACACAACTAAAAAACTTTAATTGTGAGACTGAAAGAAATTAATACATTACTTTATGATGACACTTTTGAAATGAGGCTTAAGTAGGATCCCAGCTACCTAGGTCTCAATTTTATAAACATCTCAGCAAAAGGTATCTCAGAGGACAGGAACCATGACATGTTCTCATTTTTACTTCTTTCTTGTGACTGGCTGGTGAAATATTCACGTGGTCACTTTACATTACACCACTGTTGGCTAACATAATCAAAGATGAAAATATTTCACTGTCTTCATGCTTCACAATTCAAGTTAGAATGGTGGTACTACAGATGAATCTCAGATCAGTTTGTCATCCCAGTTTATTAACTAAACGTTCTTACGTTTTAGCCTAGAGACCGAACTTGAATTCAAGTGGCTCCCTGGGAAATGCTATTTTTAAAAAACTCTCTGTACGGTTAAGATTTCATTTCTTCTTTTTCTTTAAGATGAGGTTTCTGTAAGTTTTCATTAACTGAGCTGTTCTTTGGAAAGTCTGATAAATTAGACCTTGGCATTTATAACTTCTTTGTTATCCTGGCTTGGACAGATGTGCACTTGTGAGCTGTAGGACACTTGAGCTTGAGTTCCACAGTTAAAAGACTAAACTGCAATACAAGTAAACACAGCCTAAGCGCATAAGCACTTGGCCAGCTACTTCCTAAGTAGCTCATTAGATAACTGTAGTAAGCAAGCAACAGCAGAAAAACCTGACATATGATCCCTTTATTGTATAATAAATCACTGCAGCACTTATATCAGTGGCTTAACACGTGAGATTTGTTACTAAGCCAGGTTTGCAGCCTATAGCAACTTCATCCTTCAAAACAAGAAAACTTCAGAGCTCAGCTTTCCCACCCATCATACAAGACTCAAGACTTCAAATCCTGCCTATGGAACATTTTGAAAGTAAAGCTTCAGTTTCAAAAGGGAAAAGCCCATCCATCAAATAACAAATCTCGCAGAAGATCAAGGTAAACAGACTTTCCTGGAAAGATTTGAAGATTTTCAAATCTTGAACTTGAGACACTGCAACACTCAGCAACCTCTTATGCCCATTATTTAGACTCAACACAAACAGGAAGGCTATATAAGAATCACCACCTTCTTATTGACCTAGTTGTCGATTTTCAATTTCAAACAGTTACCACACAACTTTCAGCATAACTTACAAGCTTTCCAGGCTTTCATAAAATATGTCTTCCACCTCTTGCCAGTTACCAGTATTATTTTCAATGAACAGTGAGAAAGATGGACATTAATAATAATTGGCAAATTCTATTTCCACCTGGTGGAGTAGCAGAGAGTGGGGGGAAAAAAAAAAAAAAAATATCAATCTGTGGAAGGACATACATACCAGAAACTCCAGGAGCTAAGCCAAATGAAGAGAAAGAAGTAGAATTCTGTTCAGAAGTATTAATCCTTGCATCCACATTCCAAGCAGCTATGCGAGGAAAACAAAACAAAAAAAACCAAAAGAAAACAAAAAATAATCAACAGACCAACACAAGTTCACACTGCTGGCAATATTGAAAAAGCCTTTTGCTTATGGATAGAGTTAGAAAAACAGCGGACATTAACACTTCACACAACTGAGGGCATTATTTTACTTGTTACATCAGACAATCAGTGCTGATAGAGATGTAACTGTACGAACACTCAGCTTGAGACAGTTTTCAAGCTTTCTAAGATCACCTTCCCTCTACAACCTTTTGAATACATTAACTTCACACCTAGGAAAAATATGTTTTGAGCCTCATACTACTATTCTTCTTCCCATTATTGCCATCACCTACGTTAGCAAAACACGTATTTATTAACTCTGTAGATGAAACCCAGCTTAGAGAAATTGTCTAAAACCAGGCTAAAAACCAGAACTGAGTTCAGAACAATTTTTGACAAACAGGAGCTACTGCTTAAAACTTAATATTCTGTGATATACTTGACGGTTAAGTGTAAGGTAGAAAATAAGCAGAAATAATCAGTGGCACCAATGTGTCTAAAGAAATATCTGGTTAGAATACGACTCTCAATAAAAACTACAAGTAGCTCTTATTTAGAATTATATTTATTTAACTATGGGTGTGGGGGCAGGTGCTCAAAATTGGACAGAGTATTCCAAATGTGGTTCAAGAAGCAGATAATCACTATCCCAAATCTATCGACTCCAGTCAATACAGCCCAGAACATGCTGATGTCATTTGCTGCTGGGGCCCATGGCTGGTTCATGTTCAGCTTGCTGTCTACCAGGGGCCCTAATCCACAGAGCTGCTCTCCAGACGGTAGGTTCCCAGGCAGGGGTGCTTTCTACGCACATGCCGCATTTCACGTTTGTTGTCACCAAACTTCCTCAGGTTCCCGTTGCCTCATTCCTCTAGCTGGTTAAGGTCCCTCTGAATGGCACCACAATCTGGACTGTATCAACTGGTTCCTTCCTCCTCAAGGAAGTCTGATGTAATCTGGGAATCTAATGTGAATGACAGTCTGTTGCCTCCTCCAGGTCATTTATAAAGACGATAAACAGGACAGCTCTAAGCACAGAGCCCTGTGATACCCTCCCTGTTACCAGCCTCCAGTGACTCACTAACCACTAACCACCCATCCTAACTTGGATATAATAATACTGTGAGAGACAGCGTTGAAAGTATTACAAAATTCATCGTAAAAGACGTTGATTGCTCTCCCATCACCCACAAACCCAGTCATTTTACCAGAAGCAAACCAGTCTGGTGAAGCATGATGTATTCTTGGTAACAGTAAGGACAAACAAGCTGGTCACAGTCACTAAGAACTACCTTATTAGAATGTAGAGCAAAATACAGCTAATTGGAATATGAAAAAAAGTCCTTTTGCTCTACTTGGCAGTAGTAAAACTTCCAATGGTATAGCAGGTCCAGCCTCAGGAACCACATTTCAAGAAATGCGAGACAAAAGAGGTGCGGTCAGACTAAAGCAATGCTGCTGACTACAAAGGACCACTCGGACTGAACAGTGGAGGGACCGTATAACAGCATCTACTAGTAAGTTGAAGATTGTTGCCGCAGAGAAACAAAGTATTCTCCGTTATTATTACAGACAGTACAAGTGATAAAGGCAAAAAATTGTACTGGAGAAGACTGAAAACATTTTCTAATGAGAAAAACCATCAGTAAAACATTAAATGTCACGAGAGCCTAAACAAACTGCCAAAGCCACAGCTGATTTGATCATGTTGGATCAATAGAATAGACTTATAATCTGGGGTTTAAGAGATATTTTTAAAAAGAAGTTGCACTTCAAAATGACTTAATCACTTTCAGAATTTTAGGAAAGTGATATAAAAATTTGATTCCTTCACATAAATAATTTTATTTCAGATAAACTCCAAAAACCCAATGAAACCATAAACAGAGACACAGATGTTAAGCCATCAGAACTTACAGTAAACAGAAACTGCTTAGTTCATATTTCACTAAACCACTCCAAGATTTTTTTAATGTATAAAATTAACCATAAAGCTATTTAAGAGATTTACTTACATGTTTACATAAACATATACTTATGTAAAAATGCTTAAGTGAAGCACACTTTCTTTGGAATAGCTTACCAATAGGAGTGAACAAAGAACGTTCTTTCCAGGGCCTGCCCACCAGGGTTACACCCCAGTCCTTTCCATTTCCATTAGCATCTCCACTGTCCTGGCCCCAAGCCGATGACTCAGTCTTTCTCTTCCCAGATGCAGTTGAAGGAACAGATGTCCATTTCTCCTCCCCTACACCAATCTGTGAGGATATTTTTACAGACTTCTCACTCCAGCTTCCTCCATTTACTGTATGGCTTTCACTTAATCCTGAAGAAACTTCAATACAAGCATAACAGAAGCATTATTTAAAATAAGAACTAGATGACAAATTATTACTGACAAGCACATACAGTTCATAATAAAAAAGTACAAATGAACAGCAGCTTTGCTACACTACTGTGATACAGAAGAGCTGCTGCTTTGTCTCAGCTGATCTTCCAATTCAGAAGATCTATCACCATCTATCTACTAACTTGAAGAGTGAGGAAAAAACAGCATCAAACTGCACTCTCCTTCCCGCATGCCCTTCTTTATTGGGCTGACTAACCAGTGCCTTTAGATTAAGAAAAAAAAAAAAAAGGGGGGGGGGGGGTGGGGGTACTTCCAACACCTCTAGGTAATTTTTCTCACGGAGTATGGGGATTATTTGTGGAATATTCCATGGAGACTAAACTGAGAATAGTTTCTGTTTTGTAACTGCATATAGCACTTCTCTAAGCAGGAAGTAGAAAAAATGACCAAGGATTAGAAAATGCTTCCCAAACACTATACAGGAATTAGAAAGAGCGTAACTATGATATCGATCATACTGTCCATCAAGGTTAGAGGAAAAAATCACAGTAACACTCAAAATAATTTAAGCAATATATTTTACATTACACTAAGGTAAAAGACCATAGTATTCCAACAGTCTATCCTGATGAGAAATTACTAGCTGTAGCAAGTTTCATGTATTCTTTGAGAGGAGTCAGTAGTACACTGAAATACAGAGTGCTACAGAACTTTTCTTTTAAAAACTTTATATCCCTACAAGACAAAGGCTAACGGTCACCTGGTGCACCCTACCTGACCTCCTGTATATCACAAACCTTTCTCAAAGGGTGCTGTGTATCAAACCCTCTCTCTCTTTTTAGATATGCAGTGTAAAAAAGAAAAACTTCTGACATAAATAATTAAGAAATATCTGCATATTGCAAGTGCAACACTTAAATAGTTGGCCAGGGTCTGGTGCACAAGTCAGTTAGTACCACATGTCAACAAAAGCTACAGACCAAATACTTCATTCCTCAAATGAACTCATCACTCAGGCAGCATGAACATGCCACATTCCAGGCAGCCTCACTGGCAAGGAGCTGATTAGGCCTATATTTCCTCTTCCAAACACAGACATCTGTAAGGTCACCATCGCTGTAAAAACACTGCCCTTTTTCCACAGCATTAACATTGTTCACATCAGTCACTATCCTCTAGTAGTACAGGATGTCTTAAGGGAAGGCAACAACAAAAACGGCAGAGACAGAAACCAAACTGTAGCTGGCAGAAAAACTTTTACAACCTTGCAAAAAGACAGCTGAAGTCTTGAAGCAGGAGCTTAATTATTCTGTGTTTATCACACTATTCTCCTATCACAAACATCAAAATTACCACGTTATTCAAGTTTTGGAAATCATAAAGGCTGAGAGTTCAAAGTATCACTGGGCAATCTTATCAAGAGCATTTTTCCTCATGGCCAGTTGGAATTTCCCTTACTGAAACTTGATTATTGCCTCCTGTCCTCCCATTGTGCATCTCTGAAGAACACAGTTCCGTCCTTCTGTGCTATGGTCCAGGAAGCTTGCATGTGAACTAAAGCCTTCAAAAACTAGCAGAAAGTGGTTCACTTTTTGTAGTTGGGTGCTTTTAATAACTCATTTGTTGACTTGCTTAATTACACTAACTACTTCTCATTAAAGCACCAACAATTTGTGCTTTCACTTTTGCAACAACACTTTCCTATTTACTTAGGATGCCCAATAATGAAAGTCTTTTACCTTGTGGAATTGAGGACTCTCCCTTTGCAGGTTTAGAGGTGCTAACTTGCGCATTCAGAAGTGCATCACCTGATTAAGTAGTAAGAGGAAATGGAGCTAAAGTAAGTTTTTTTCAAATAGTAACATCTGGAAAAATCTTCCAAGAGAGTATCCATTACTGATATTTTAAGAAAAAAAAAAAACCATTGATACCTCAAGAGTAAATGAAGACATTCCCAGAATAAAATTTTAATGTCTTATTTTTTATGTCCATGTTTATTTTACAGACAGAATGAACTCAAAACTGATTTAAGGATTATAAACCAAGTAATTGCAGATTTCAAAGAACTCTAGCCAGTTTCCCTGAGAATGGAGAGCAGAAATCTAAAATAAAGGGCAGCTAGAAGTATTTCAGAAATACTATTTCTAACTTCTACCTTACCACTGGATACAGCTGAATTCTTTTCAGATTAGTCTAGTACAAGGTGATACATGAGAACACAGGATGCATAAAGGACTCTGGCTAGAGAGGTTACAGCAGTTAGGGCTAGCCACAGTATACACAGACAATAGCAATCACCATTTCTTGAAGCTGATTGTGTATAAATGGACAGAAAAAAAAAAAAGCGCAAGCAGGAGACAACTGATCTAGTCCTCAAGGACAAAAATCACGCACTCAGTCAAGATGCAAATAAGTGTCAACAAAAACCAGGAGGTAAGGGATGCAAGTTTCAGTAAATCGTTAGAAGGTACCAGACAGTTACTATGCTCAGTCTTTCTGTCACTTTGCTAGAACTTCAGGTTTCACTTCATCAAAGCTCCGAATGCACCAGTAGGTTAAAAATATATTAGAAAGCTAAACTGTTTGTGTCTTCAGATTCTTTTAGCTTCTCAGTTGCAGTCAAATATGAACTCTGGTGTTTACACAATGTTTAAACCAGCCCATGCATCTTTTTCTCTGGAATAGCGGCAGCCTTAGAAGCTAAGGCCTACATTTCCTTATTGAATTCTTAGCTATAATAATTGATTACTCATCTTACCTGTACGTGCCCCACCACTATGAACAGCTTTTGTACAGGTACTACTAAATCAATGTTGAAAAAAATGTCTAAATGTTAAGCGGTGAATAATCTTGTAAAGATTATGGGCATAGCCTTCCCACAAGGAAGCGGTCAAAAAGTTGGTGCTGCCAACAGCAGTGCTGAGGATGTTTTTGAAGTTTCCAGAAACGTGAAGGGGAGAGTCAGTAGAGCACAAGTGAAAAAAATGGGGACATACTCCTATGCAGCTACTGGCAGAGCACCAGTGCGGACTCCAGTGTTTCAGCCACTTACTCCAGAACATCCTCTCCTGAGCTTCCTGTGAAGCGTGACTCAAAAATGGGGAGGTACCTTTACATAGCTTGAAATAATTTCCTCAAGAGTTATAGCTCCAAATATACCTATCAAGTTGTGCTGGGGGAGGTTTAGGTTGGATTATTAGGAAAAAAAATCTCTTCACCAAAAGGATTGTCAAGCACCAGAACAGGCTGCCCAAGGACAAAGTGGAGTCACCATCCCTGGAGGTGTTTAAAATATGTACAGATGTGGTGCTGAGGGACATGGTTTAGTGGTGATCTGGCAGTGCTGGGTTAACAGCTGGACTCAATGACCTTAAAGGTCTCTTCCAATCAGAACGATTCTACGATTCTATCATACATCCAAATCAGAGTCACTATTTCAGCATTCAGGTAAACTTTCCAGAACATGTTCACAGATCTATCAACCATCATACCTTTATTTTTTCTGAGTCCAACCAGAAGCGACGGGGTAGGCATCAGTTGTTCAATGGATACAGCAACGGTATTTTCTACACCTTGGAGATTTGATTCTCCTGAGCCACCATCAGTCAGCACTTTGTCTCGCTTACGCTGCTGTCGTTTCTCTCTGTTACTGATTTTCGTTTCCCAGGCTCCTAAAACATTCCCCCAAATGAAAGCATCACTACTTAAGTCAGAAAGCAAAAAGGAAAGAGTTTTAGCTTGTTTCATATCAAGCTGAAGCCGAAGTACAGGAGTTTAAAAATCACAGCCATGGCAATAAATCTCAACGTTACTTTGAAAATATGAAAAACTGGTCAAAGGTAAGTTTTCTGGATGCAATGGGATAATCCTTTGCTTCACAGAGCAAACCATGTACAACATGAGGGCCCTACTATTCATGACTTTTCTCAGGTTTTGTAAGTTTATCTTAAAAACATAATCAGTTGGAGTTAAATACTGTTATTTCAAAGATCAGATTTCCAGATATAATATGCAACTATGGAGTTATGAAAAAGTGAATTTCTCATGCTTCTTTATGAAGCACAAGCAAGTATACCTTAAACAGTGTTAAAGACAAAATATGTCTAATTGCAATTTTTGTGCTTGTGTTCAGTACCTTCATCAACTTCCTTCCCATCTAGACGTGACATATCCTGAACCGTTTTAGCATCTCCCTTTGATTTCTTTTTTTTCTTTGACTAGAATAAAAATAAAACATTATCTTAATAATTACTTAGTGATCACTTGTCATAGTGATTCAGAATTTCCCCCCACCGAAATACAGGAACAAACCTGAAACAGATTTTCCTGAACAATCCTCTCTATGGACAGTCCCTTGAAAGGAGTACCAAACGATACTCATTGCTAAACATAAGTTAAGACTATCAAAGTAACATGAAAGTCTTATGCAGGTGACACAAATGGCTGGTGACTTATAGTACAGAGCATAAGGCCTGGTGGAAGCAGCTCTGTGGATGGCATCACAGTGAGACGAGTAGTGAACTGTTTGGCAGGCAGATCCCACTCTGGCAAAATTTGCTTTGTGTGGAAGTAAGTATGAGGTTATACATGGAGAAATAAATAATGTCAGAGATTCCTTTAATAAAGGTAGGTAAGAGAATTCCATTGGAAAACGACTGCAAAACAGGAACCATGATTAGAGTTCGTGCAATAGATGCACAGAGTTTTCTTCCAAGGTTTCACCAGTTCTGGCTTCTTGGCTATAAAAGCAGAGATAAAAAAAAAAAAAAAAAAAGAGGAACTGAGATGACAACTTCTGCAAGCAGTTTTGGTGCAGTACATAGCAATATAAAGTGTTAAAAAGATAAAATTGAGAAAAAAAGGATGAAAAATGACCAAACATATTGGGTGAGAGTACACTGCAGAAAGCCTTGGAGTTTAATCTTTTGATAAGCTAAAGTGATGGCAAATTGACTTGACTGCCTCCTTAGAAAAAAGATATGGTACTGAAAAGCTTTTCAATCTAGTGAAGAAAGGTGTAAGAACAACCAGATAAAACTGAATGAAAAAACCCCTGACCTTTAAAAGAAAGATGGTTATCCATTCAAATGTTATAAAGGGAACTATTCACAGATTCACTGCTTCTGGAATATCTGAATAAGGATATTCTAAGAATGCTAGATGTTTTTCTGGAATACCTGCTTCTGCCAAAGGAGAAGGTGCCCTGCCAAGTAATTGGGCTTATTCATACTCTTATTCTTCTCGGGTTGCTTTTGAACCCAGCCCTTCTCCTCTGCAGCCTTTTCAGAAGTCAAATGGCTGGTATTGGGGCAAAGGTAGCCCACTGAGCAAATAAGTGAGATAACCCAGTTTGGGTGCATCTATACTGTGGGTCCCCTAGGGGAGCAAACCCTGAGCTAACTGTTAAAGTCAGTTTCCCAAGCGTCATAGGTGTTGCGGCACAGCATCGCATACAAGCAGTGCAATTCTTATCTCTGGTGCTGCACTGAAAAACTACACTGCTTTCAGTACCTGTATGGAAACTATAGGATACTTTTTGGTCATGCTAACTCAAACGCATGTGAACTGCTTGCCATTGTGGTTCTAAGAATATGAACAAGCCACATAATTTGCCAGAGCACCTTCTAAGGAAACAATTAAAAAGGAAAGTGAAAAACGGCATGAAAACCAATTATTAATTGCTCCTTAGAGCTCCAGCAGAGGAAAGATTACTAAGTTTGGACCTACATCTCCCATTTTCAGTACATTGAGAATGGAAGTTAAGGTCTTAGAATCTCCCACCCACAAAGCTGTAATTACCCAATTTTTCTCTGTCACTAAGAGAACACCTGAAATGATTTCAGAAGTCTCCCAGACAGCAGTTTAGGATGACTGCTCCTCCAAGTTATAACTTCAGTTTCTTAAACAATTAGCTCCTACAGAGGTCTGAAATATCAATGACAGATTTTACACTTCTCATTAAATCAAAGTTTAACAGTTTTAAAAGTAAGTTCGTCACGAACAAACAGTGAGTTTAAAAAGATGAAGAACTCAAATCTTGAAAATATATTTATTTTCATAAACCAAGTTACTAGAACCTGATCTGAGAAATCAGAATCATAATTAGTTACCTAATTTACTCACCACCTGCCAAACAGTGCCGTAACAGTCACTGTCTTAGTAACAAACTGACTAAACCAGGAAGAGATGTTGAAGCTAGCAAGTCATTTTGCAGAAGCCTGTCCATTCACTGTCACCTTTTGCAACATAGCTGCCAGTGTTGGCTCTGCCACCAGCTAAAGAGCACATGAAGTAGTCAGCAGGCCTGCCAAAATTTAAGTCTTTAAGATGCAGTGTCCTCCATGAAAGAACAATAGAAAAATAAGCCTTCCTTTCTCATCCCTAATGATCTGTTTATTTCTAGTACCCAGGACAAGGCAGTTGTGTGTCTGCAAACAGAATGGGTAATGAAGTTTCAACATCCCGCCAATGTCATCCACAGAGTCACTTCTTAGATACAGTCCCTTACAATAAAACCTAAAAATACTCTGTACTATGCAAGTCACTAAAATGGAAAAAAGGGAAGAAACTATTCACAGTGTCACGAGAATCATAAACCCTATGAACAGCCACAATCCAGACACTACCCAAAGTTTTCCCTCCCCCAAAGCAAAAAAAGAAGATTCAACTTAAATTACTACCCTGAAAAAACACGCATGAAATCCACAACCCTGAAACAGCTAAAAAAAATACAGAAACACAAAGGGAGTGCAATTTTCATTGAAAGTGTATATTCAAACAAACACACAAAAAACCATACCCTTCAGGTCACAAATTATATATATTCATATATCTAGGTACATACACATACTACTTAAATCCTCCCCACTGACTTATTATCCCAAACTATGGAAAGACAGATACATAGGACCTCTTACAATCTTCTTAGCAGGTTTATAATGTCACAAATGTAACAGATGCCCTGAGAGGCTTAACCAAGCAATTGATACGCCTGTAAAGTCACCTATTGTCTAAAGAAAGTTCTTGGATATGTTTTTAATGGAAGGGTAATAATCAACTCCTGAGGCAATCCTGCTTTGCCCAGGGTTCCCCAAAGTGATATGAAAACATAATTAGTTGAATAAGCATCCATATCTGTACAGTGGTACTAATTTCCTGGAGCGGCAGCTTCAACTTCACATTTTAAAATTCAAATCACTATGTTTGCAATCTTAAAGTAAAGCTTGAGTTTAGTATTTAAACACCTTACTTACTTGAAAACCTGCCTGAGATAAAGTGAAAGTTGAGAAGCAAAATACAGTTATTCCTTCAGAATCAGATTTTATTATGTTTTTGAAAAAAAAAGTCCACAAAGTCAATCTGATATACAACACACGGAGAAGAGAAAGAAGAGTGCAGCATGAAATTTTAAGGCCAAACCATTTCACAGAAAGCCTTGTTTGTCAATGCTAAAAACATTTAGAGGCCTATAGCCAACTAACAGGATATGGTCTTTTAGCCAACATACTAACTGCGAAAGAAGTTATTATAGGATAGTCAAGTTAGTTAATGAAAGCTTGAACAAGCTAAACAAATTACAATAATCACCTCCTGGTTTCTGACTGTTCATGCATAATCATTTATTTTTCCCATACTCCTCAGTATAGTTAGAACAAAAGCACTTTGAAGAAAACAAACCAGAAATCCATGACTGCAGGAAATCTGATGCACAATGTTAGCAAGAGAACCAAGCCAAAAATTATCAAAGGCCTATCATAAATACAACCATGCTGCCTAGAAATGAAAACATTTATGATAAGGCTAGAAGATATTAGTTCTCACAGTGCAAAAAGTAACATTGACTGTACTATGGTTGCCTTTTAGATAAAGCCACAGACTAAGCTTTAAAAAGACGAGTTTTTTAACGTAGCTGCTCCTTTTGCCTAACAAAAAGCTCACACCAGACTTCAAAGTCCATATTTATCATCAGAAATTAAGAACTCTGATCACTAATGGATACATCTGACAAAAGAAATAAGCAAGCACATGGTCTTAATCCTTTGAATAGTAGTCCTCCAATTGTTAGACCATTTACAAGCCACTTAACAATACTATCATTATGTTGCATCGCCATAGAAGCCAGCAAAGATGAAACAAACTTATTTTCTGTAGGCTTAACATTTTCACATGGGGAACAGAGATATCAGTGTTCAGTGGGAATGTTTGCTTGATGCAAACATTTCATGATAAGGCAAAGTCTCAGAAGTTCTTTCCAACACCAAATTAGATCAGTACTCTTCATAGTAAGAAATACACCTCTTCACTCATGTGAATAACAGGATTTCAAATCACAAATAGAGTTACTGGATACTGAAATACAGTGCACTAAGCTTTGACATTGTCATTTCGTATTCATAACTGACCTTTTCATTCTTCTTTTCTGTGTCCAAAGGTTGCTTTATGTTTTCTTTACGGGCAGTTTGTATCACTTCATCCTCAGACACATCAATGAAAGACCGTCCATTAGGCTGTGTAAACAAGCATGAATAATAAAAAATTTGGAGAAAGCAGATGAAGCAGGGCTTAAATGACACTATTACTGAAATATAACTATCGGTTGACTGCAAAATACTTGCAAGACTATTAAGTAAAGTAGACAGAATTGCAAACTGGTGCTCAAATTATTTACTGCAATTTGATATTTATCAGCTACAGAAATGAGAAAGGAAATAATAAAAAAAGTCTCATTTCATCTCAGTCCCACTCAACACAAGAATTGCTTATCAAAAGGTAAATTTCTAGAAGTTTCCAGCTTTCAGAACAGCTACAGTTTTATGTGCCATAAATTATCTAATTAAATGAAGACATTTACCACTTTCTAGCATTTCAGTAATAGGATGATTTTTAAAAATAATTTCTACCTTGACCAAATTTCTGCGGTTTCTACCTATGCGTATCATTCACAGCTCATTTCCTTCACAAATTAAACTTCATAGTAGAACAGAAATTCAAAGTCAAAAACAAAGCACGATTAAGTGTGATGTCCTATTGTTCTTTTCGGATAGATTTGATTATAGGTGTTCAGTTTCCCCTCACATAATAAAGAAAATTATCATGTATTATTTAACATACAAAGTTAAAACTCTGGACACTCTTTAAATTAACCTTTATCATCACCTTTGACAGGAAAGGCATACACCTTAGCCTATGTATTTCCTATGCAAAAATGTAATAATTTTTAAAGTCACGTTTACTGTCAAAAAAAAAGCCACGAGTGAAGTTACTGTGCTTAACTGCAGAAAAGATGAAAATAAGCCAAGTATTACACTATTGTTAGCCATTAATGAGCAAAAAGCAATTGTCAAGAGCAGCAATTTCACATATACCGAGTCTGCACAAATTTCATAACGATTCAGATAAAGACTGAAAATTAAATAAAACATTAAGTACAAATAACTGCTCCATAGTTGCTTTAATTTCTGCAGTTTCCTTTCAAGTAACGTTAAATGATATGATGGTTTTTTTCTTAAAAAAAAACAAAAGCTATTTTAACTCTGTGTCACATGAACCCAACTGGTTTAAAGTAAAATAAAGGCCATATTACAACTTAGTGTGACCTGTTCCTTCAAATACCAGATCTGATCCTCAATTTAACTGGTACAAGTATTGAAGTCTCGCCATGTTATATCATGCTTACAAATCACTCTTGGTATAATCTCACCAGTGCATAACATAGTATTGCTTACCATAGTTAGCCACCATGCCAACTTATTTTGTAACTATTAATAGAAATTGAAGGATAAGTAAGTCACCTAACCCCTCTTCTCCTGCAACAATCAGGTTTAAACTAGACTTTTCATATGTAAGATGCAGTATAGTTCCTTCCTTCAGCATTCTAAAAATTAAGTATATTTTACAGATCTGTGTCTCAAATCTCTCTAAAAGTGCCTCTCAACAAAGCTCACAGTACTTGCTTCCCCAGGAATACCAGAGACCTGATATTCAATCCAGAAAATAACCCGTTGCCGAAAATCAGGGTTTGAACCTCTCTTGTTTTCTTCAGATTTCATATAGCCATGTTGTTAGTGGTGTGATGTCTTTCAAAACATGTTAGTACCCGTGACCTTAAGCTGGAGAAAGAATCACTACTTCAAGTTATTTAGCAGTAGAGTTAGACAACAAATTTGCTGCAGTTAGTATTAAACTTATGTCAAAAATGTTTACAGACAACTAATATTTTAAATTCTGTACTTTGCTTTCCTTCTTTGCTATTACATATATACCTTGAATTGAAAAGCACTTTCTTAATCCCGCTCAAAAATTCAATAGATAAAAGCTTTACTCTTTAATGTCAAGAAATTCGGTCATTTTTCTGAAGTAATAAACTAATTCACATCCATCAAGAACCCTGTGGAAAAATTCATCCACATGACTCTTTAAAATGCTGTCTCATCATCTGATCATGTAAATAACCATTAGAAACATGTTTAAAAAATAATACATTTGATATATTTCTCCCTGAATTATAATAGTCTCCTTTTCAGCAGAAGCATTCCACGTTTATTTTCTGCCCACAGATGAATCATAGAACTGTAACCAAAATTCATGTGACCGTTTTTGGCTATGCCAAAGATAGTTAACAGAAGCGGGAAAGAAAAAAAAAAAAGCTTTTCTATAGTATTCAGAAACGTTTCTTTTAAAAGCCAACTACAGGCAAAAAGTTTAAATTTAAAAGTTTATGGTAACATATTAAACATCCACTTAATTCATTCCAGTTGTGCAATTTATTATATGTCATCTTTTTTTCTCATCCTAAAAGCTACAGGGAAGATGCAACAAAGCAGAAATAGTGTTGTCAATAACACTACTGATTTCTGAACACATTTCTTGCCTGCTCACCTTAAAATATCAGTATTTAAATAAACCTTTTTCACACACATACATTTAAGGGTGCTAAGACAATCCAAAAGTAGAATAGAGGGTTCGCTGAGACAGTTAAAATGAAAAATATTGTTCTTTAAATATGGTACAAAGCAACGGATAACTCCGTTTCACACTTGAAAAGGCAGTACTGAAACTGCTGGCTAATATAGTCTTGTGAGACTCAAATGACAAAGTCCTTAGTTACATGTGGTGCAGACATGCCTACTTAAAACATCTTTGGTCAATTAAAGAATCTGTTTACCAACATTATTTACTGTAAGCTTAAGAAAAAAAACTAACCAATTTTCTCCTTGAGCACTGCAGAATCGCACAGCCCTGCTTCTCCTGCAATTTGACAATTAACATACACATAAAACCAACATGTGAGTATCAGCTGAAGGTACAAAAAAGCCTTTATGCAGTCTATTTCTAAGTGCAATAAGCCTAAAACAGCCATAGCCTGAAAAGATCTTTCAAGCAGAACAAGTAGGAAACTTTTTCAAATGAATGCAAATGCTTTTACTAAAGTGTGTAGCATTTACTGTCCAGGTGTATTTCAAACAATAGGAAGTACATAGTCATTTTGGTATTTTCTGCATCTACAAACAGATGGTGTGAATTGCTCTCTAAAGCTGGAACAGAGTACAGAAGAGGGTTAATCTCAAGTTTCTGTGGTGTTTTGCAAATTGTACAGAAACCATGTTAAGAACACCTTCAGCTTTTGTTCTGCTGGAAGTTTAAAACGTAGGAAAAAGAGGCATGGCAATTATTCAGGAGGGAAAGGAATTAAAATTAAAGATCAAGAGATTTTTGGAGAGGAAAAAAAAATAAAAATCTTAACAGGGGCCAAAGAACTTTGTGACAGGAGACAGACATCTCTGCCCTAGTCAGGAGCTAAAAAAAAATAGGGAAAAAAAAAGAGGTTTCAGGCTCACTGTCAAGAATCTCAAGTAAGGATAGCATGATACTCCTTTGCTTCAAGCAGCTGGAGAAAGCTACAACTGGCTCTGTGAACTATTGTGTTAATGAATGCTACACCATTTCAGCTTCACTTTTTTCTCAGTCTCTCCATATCAAGTAAATAAACTGAACCTCATAGTTTCTACTGTATCCAGCCAATGCAGTGCTAGGCAATCAAACTTCTTTTAATAAGAATATAAGGTAAATTGTAATCTACCTATACTGGAACTGAGTAAAGCCACGTGCAAGAAACAAAACAGTAACACCCTTTCTCGGGATGGGTACAGTAAAGAGCATTTCTGATCCTGACTGATGAATGCTATCCATCCCCTGCCATATAATGAGCCCAGTAATTCTGTATTAAACTTACAGCTTTTAATTAACATCTGTAGTGTAGCCTTCAATGCTATAGAACAGTTGATCTAAGCATTCTGAAATGCCCGTGATGGAAATCTAGACCCTGGCACAGCAAACCATCTCGTAAATCTACTGATAATAAGCTTACTCTTTTCCCTTCCCCGACCTCACTATTAGCATCGCAGGACACAAAACCACAAGATGACAATGACTAGGCAGCAATCAGTAAGAATTTTTGTTGCATCTTTAAATTTCCAACGTGATTTTGAGAATTTTTCATGTGAAAGTCAGAAAATACTGGGACACAAGGCTCTGTGAACTTAATCTTGGAAGCTGAGCATGGGGTAGGCCTGCCCCTGGTATAAGCTGATTTGCACTGCAGTTAATGATTCGGTTTGTGTATTTTCCTTCTGGAAAAGGTGGGTAGGTTTTTCTCATCTCTGCATGGAAATTACAAACAAAAGTACCATAAAAATAACCTGAAAAATCGTAATAATATAGAGTGCCAGCTTGATAGCTGAAAAAACTATTTTACTCTTTTGATTATGAAAATATTTGCTCCTACATAGCTTTATTTTATGCTTGAGTAAACCAAGCCTGGAACAGCAGAAGTATCTATATTCACCAAAAATGTCAGTTAGTTTTTATATAAAATTAATACAAAGTTTGCTCTTATAAATCCCTGCCGTATTAGAGCACTGTCAAGTTAAGTCTATCTAGTTCTTTACTCTATTTTCTGTTGAGGCATTTTTTTAATGTTTTCAATGATGACTTGCAAGAGTTTTTTGCTTTGCTTTTATACCGGAGCTCAAATAAAATGAAAAAAAAAAAAAGTAAAATCTAAATTACTTCTAGGATTAGTCTTGAAAACAAAGAATGCATAACAGATCTACTAAATCTTGAAGGACTTGCTGTTCAAGATGGTAAAAACTGCTCATTTAACGTGACTTCTGCAAAATGAAGACCGAACTACACTGGGAAGATTCTGAATCACAATGCCTCTTATTGGTTCTCAGCATTTAGTCTCTTGCAACTTCCACAATCCACTTCAGCAAGTTCACTGCTCAAAGACAGGTTGAAGATTTTTTTTTTTTCTTTTAAGATACCAAGCTTTAACTTCTCTTAAAAAAACAAAACAAACCATCACAAACTTCCCAAGCCTCAATAGTGCCATAAACTCAAATGAAGGTTCAACCCCATTTTCTCTCCTTTTCTTGGTCATTAGGTAAACATTCAGATTTTATAGAGCAAGATATAATTAAAAGACACAGGTGTAACAGGCAGCGGACATCTGCGCTTTCATTCCTATAATCCATTTGGACATAAACACAATTACAAAATATAATAACAATATAAAAGCTATAAGAGCAATCCCTACAGGCCCCAAAACTATGATAGTTGGAAGCTTTAGAAGGACGGTTCATAACTTCTGCATTCTACGAATTTTCTCATGAAGTGCACACATACTGGCAAAGATGAAAGGCTCCCACACTACACACTGAGGATTTAAAAAAACCAAACGAACAAACCCCAAAACTAAATACAAACCAGGAATTATGTTTTTAAGGGTCTGCTAAGACACAGATTTCCTTATTAAAGGAGATGATCCTTACTCGAACAACTAAATCACACATATTCCTACTGAGGCAAGTTCACTATAAGACTGATGTTAACATGTTCTACCAAAGACACAGCAAAAAGCCTTACACAAGTTTGAATCATCACAGCATTTATGGGGCTTACACTTCTGCTTTCAGTAGTCTATATCTGCCTGGACTGCAACTCCCGGCTTGAAATTCTAAACCATACTAAGGACTCCACTACTGGTTCCTAATCCTGCAAGTACTCGATGAATAATAGTAAAAAAATGGCTTCATATAGTTCTTCTTCTCATTAAAAAGCTTCTACAATGAAAGCACCCGTTTTCCTCATCACCCAGGATTATTAACATGTAATTCCCATGTGCGTGTGCTGCTCCTCCAGGTTTTCAAATCCAGACGACAGGAGACAGCTCCAGAGCAGTCAGGCTCTCCCCATCCCTTCCACAGGGAAGTATCACCCAGGCGAATCACGAGGCGCTGCAAGGGGAGGTCTACGGCCTCCAGACCGTACAGTCGGTCCTCTCCCTTCTCACCGGTACCTCTCTGACCGGCAGGTGTTTCACCGAGTAGGGTGAGCAAGGCCCGAGGAGAGGCAGCCTCGCTGGGGGCCGCGACTTACCCCTCGCCTCCCGCAGGGGACTTGCCGCCGCCGGCCCCATCCTGTCACTGTCAGTGACCCTTTCATCCCCTCTGCCCGGCAAGCGCCCGGGCCCAACCGACTTCTCGCCCCAACGTGTCCTCAACCCATTCCCTCCCGAGCGGCGCGGCCCTCGCAACCCCCCTCACCCGCGCCGTTTTCTCCGGCAGCTTCTTCTTGTTTCGCTTCCTCTGCTCGTCGCCTTTCAGGTGCAGCTGCCCGAGGCCGGGGCCCACTGACTTGCCCTGGCCCCCACCGGCTGCCAGGCCCGCGCCTGCCGCCTCCTCGCCCTTCCTCTCCGCCGCGCTCCGCGCTGGCTTCTTACGGAG
>VWZK01017751.1:64894-77134 GCA_013396935.1 Baryphthengus martii | reverse complement strand
CCTGCAGGGCTGGCTCCAGCTCGGGAGTCCTCAGCCCAGGAGAGACAGGGAGCTGGTGGAGCGGGGCCAGAGGAGCCCCAGCAATGCTGGGAGGGCTGGAACCCTCTGCTGGGAGGCCAGGCTGGGACACTTGGGCTTGTGCAGCCTGCAGAAGAGAAGGCTTCAGGGAGACCTTCTGGGGGCCTGTCAGGGCTTCCAGGGGCCTGTCAGAAAGATGGGGCCAGACTTTGGAGCAGGGCCTGTTGGGACAGGACAAGGGGGGATGGCTGGAGGCTGCAAGAGGGAGCTTGAGACTGGAGAGAAGGGAGAACTTGTTGGTGCTGAGGGTGGGGAGAGGCTGGCCCAGGTTGCCCCGAGAGGTGGTGGCTGCCCCATCCCTGGCCCCATTGCAGGGGAGGTTGGCTGGGGCTCTAAGCAACCTTTACAAGGCGATTAGGTCACTTGTGTAGAAAGGTCAGACATCAGTGGCTGTAGATGTGTATCCTTCAGACTCCTTGTCTGAACCTTGAGCTCTTTCCATCCCCTTCTTCCAGCAGATCGTCAAGGCTAAATTTGGGCTTTCTCCACTTTTGCAGTCGGTTGCAGTTGCAGAGATGATGTTTTTCTATTTTTTTTTTTTCCTTAAATATTGAAGCTAAGCTTTGTTTATTCCTGGCTCATTTCCTACTTCACTGCACAACCTGCTACACACTCTGCTCAAGGTCCCTGCAACTTTTATCCATCGTCTTATCTCTATAAACTCCTGGAATACCTTCCAGGTTTTGTGGACTTGGCCATTTTGAACCTCATACTCATTTAAAGAAAAAAAAAAAGACTTTTATCATATATTTTTTTTTTTTCTCTGAAATGACCTATGAGAATTCTTCACCTGGGTGAAAAACGAGGATGTGTGTACTCGGAGACGTGGCCGGTTGACGCGCAGACACGGATTTCCTACGGAAACACGGACACTGGTTGAGTTGAAATCATGAAATATTGGGGTCTGTAGGATAATTTCGCTGGTTTTGGTCCGGTTTGGTGAGGAGTTTTTTGCTCCCTGGTGAGTAGAACTCTTGGGTCTCATTTTTAGTACCTATTGCAGTCATTTCTGCTCTGAAATGGTAAAAGAATTATCGAGAGGCTGTTTGTGAAGTCAGGACAGAAGGGTTTGAATGAAGCGGTGATGGCTGATCTTCCAACTGAGGTTACGCTGCTGGTCGCTGAAGAACGTTTGATGTTTCCTTCGTGTGAGGTGGCTTGAAACCTGATTTTTTGGGGCTGAAGTAATTTGCTTGTCCTCCTTCTTGATTTTATCAAAAATTAACAAGTGTGTCACTTCCCTGGATCAAGGATTAATTAGCTGGTCGCAAAAGCACTTTGACCGTAACTGCAAAACATTCCTAAGGTGATTTAAACCAAAGTCCTCTCTTTTTAACAGGAAAAGAGTTGAACTTGACCCCCTCTTTCTGCCCTCCCCATGAGGCTTTGCCCCACCTGAGCTTCTTGGGGGTTATCCTCCTACCGGTGAGGGTGAAAATGTGGGAGAAGTGCTTCTCACAGCAAAGGCTGGGTGGGAGGGTAGGAGTGCCTGAGGGGGGCAGGGTTCTTCAGAGAGACCTGTTCAGGTTGGATCAATGGGCCANGAGGTTTCAGTTGGAGCTGAGGAAGAATTTATTTCCCTTTAGGGTTCCCCAGGCGTGTGGCAGGCTGCCCAGGGCAGGGCTGGAGTCCCCCTGCTCCCTGGAGGGGTTTCCAAGGCGTGGAGCTGTGGTGCTGAGGGACAGGGCTCAGGGGGGCCCTGGCAGGGATGGGGCAGCGCTGGGACTCCAGGAGCTGAAAGGTCTTTTCGAACCAAACGAATTCTCTGACTTTTGGTTTACCAAAGGACTGGGATTCTCCCTACAAATCTCATGCTTGTTAAAGAGGAGAAGAAAGTCTCTAGGAAAGGGTCTGCGCTCTCACTTTGGAATCCCAGCTGCTCCTGCCGAGCTTCTGAGATAGACTCGCCAAGGCATCTTGGCCGGCCGTATAGATGTAGCCAAATAAACGTTTAGTAACTAATAGCAGTAATTAGTATTTATAATGAGGTAGTAACAGGCGACCTGAATTAACCTAAGTTCCCATTGTGCCTGTAACTAAACAAACAAATCGGCCGCTTGGAGGAGGGGCTCCCGTGATTCCAGGAGTTTTGTCCTTTCTTCTCTTGCCTCTGACGGGTGGCCCGAGGTGGTACTTAGTACACTTATTTTTTTAGTCACCTAGGAATGCTAATTAATAATATCTGTGGTCTGCATTTTGCTTTGATTTGTCTTGGCTTGATACACCCAAGTTGTGCTGCGACTCCATCTTCGGCTGCCTTAAAATTGAAATAATCCTCGTCGCAAGTGGAGGCTACCGTAGAAGATGTCCCGTTAAGAACTTGGGTGGACCGCAGGCTCTTTGTTGCTGGTGGGCTCGTGATGAAGGTTTTTCAGGCCAGAAGTGGATCAGCAGCTTTCATAAGCGTGAAGTGTTGAGGTGAATGTTTAGGGAACCGTTTTGTGTGTATTTACAGGAAAAAGAAAACTCAGGGGAAACGGCTGGAAACCCTCTTGTTGTCTCAAAGATGAAATCTTTTTTAGGCTCTCTTCATTTTCAGTTCTGGCTTGACTTTAGTTTTGAGATGTATCTACATTTATTTAATGTATTTATTAAATATGTTTTAGACTATGAGTCTTGCGTAGCTACAAAAAAAAATTTGCCAAAAGTTTTGAGGAAATAATCGTAGAAAATTAGAATGGTCTGCGTTGGAAGGGACCTTCAAGATCATCTGGTTCCAACTCCTCTGCCACTAGAGCAGGTTGCTCAAGGCCCCATCCAGCCTGGATTTGAACACATCCAGGGATGGAGCATCCACAGCTTCCCTGGGCAACCTGGGCCAGGCTCTCACCACCCTCACAGGGAAGAACTTCTTCCTAGTTTTTAATCTGGATCTCCTCTCTTCCAGTTTGAAGCCATCACTCCTTGTGCTGTCACTACAAGCCCTTGTAAAAAGTCCCTCCCCAGTTTTCTTGTAGCCCCTTGAAGCCCTGCAAGGCCCCCAGAAGGTCTCCCTGGAGCCTTCTCTTCTCCAGGCTGCACAAGTCCAGCTCTCCCAGCCTGGCCTCCCAGCAGAGGTGTTGAACCTTCTCATCATCCTCTTGACCCTCCTAATATTTCACTATTTAGACTTTTGTCGTGCAAGTAGCTTTGGGTGAGCTCTCTTGTGTTCCACAACAGACCCTCCGTGAAGTCAGCCACGAGGTGGGCGAACAGAAGCCGTCACCGTATCCACGTAATTGTAAAATCTGCCGTTTGCAGGCGGCTTTTAATGGGAATTCGTTCGGTTCCTACCAAGGCACGTCTTTAATCCGTGCTCTACAAAGAGCGGGAAGTATTTTAATGGCCAACTTGAGCGTTATTAACTCTTTTTCATGTGAACCTAATTTCTCAAAGGCGGTGGTATCTGTTCGACAACACTCACTCGCAGCCTGTCCCAAGTGAGTAATTTGCCTTCGTGGCGGAGAGCTCGAGATATTTTAAGAGTGCACATTAAAACTCTTGCCTAAATAATGTTCCTACCTTTTCAGTGTAGAGAAACCGGATTTTTTTTTCGCTCATCCGGCACCGCTTTGGTGCCTGTAGATACTGTTGCGCAATTAGAGCTTCTTGTGGAAGAAAAAATGGATTCTTCTTGAGCGTTGGTCAGCGGCTCGGGGATTTTCTTAGCTCCTCGTTTTTCGTCTGGTCCAATATTCCAGTTGTTGCTCTGAATTTGAAATTCTGTGACTTGCTCCTTTGTTTTTTTTTTTTTTCTCTAGTCCTCGCAGCTGTGGTCGCCGAGCTTCACAATCACTAAATTAATTTGAATTTATCTTTGATATTTGTCTATTCAATAGATTAAAGGCCCCTGGAGCTCGAGGCCGACTCTGGAAATTCAGCTGTAGGTATTTTTTTGGTTGTTAGCTTGAGAGGCTCTACGGGGCTGTCAGGTATTCGGTGTGGGGTTGGTCGTCCCCTCCTTCCCCCCCCAACGCTCCTTCAAGCAAAAAGGAAAAAAATTCCAAACCAACTCAAATCTGAAAAGATTTTTCTGAATTTCAAGAGAGTGGTGCGAAGGTGTTGGAGTGAAAATGACTCAACTGTGTGAATAGGATAGTTTTTTTTAAATTGTGAAAAAAATCAAGTTGTCTACAGAAGCGAACGCTCGGAATGAACCGTTTTGTACGTTGGTTTATTTGGGAGTAATTCCGATGGATTTCCAGGATGTAATTAGTAGAGTTTGCTCTTCTCACAGAATTACTCTCAGATTCTCCAGGAAAGGTGTTTTTTTCCTGATTTGGCTTCGCTGGACTGGCTGAAGATCTTAGGGGGGTTTTATGGCAGAGCTGAAAACAGATCCAAGATGTTTTTCGGATGCGTTTAAACCAGATAGATCCTTCCGAAGTCAGCACAGATACTGGGACCTCGTAACCCGAAGTTCAACCCCGTGGAGTGAGTCCTGACAGAGTAGCAAAATGTCCTTGCTTTTTCCCAGCCCTTCAGCTGCCAGGTGGATGCTTCTGTGTTGAAAAATCTCTGCTGCTTGTTGAGGTGTGTGCATTTATTAACGATGCTTTGGAGAAAGAGATGCTGTAATCTTTCAGCTCTCTGCTTCTATCGCTGTGGCAACACCTGAAGCACAGACCATAGAATCACAGGGTGGTGGGGATTGGAAGGGACCTCTGGAGATCATGGAGTCCAACCCCCCTGCCAGAGCAGGATCACCCAGGGCAGGCCACACAGCAACAGATCCAGGGGCGGTTGTAAAGTCTCCAGAGAAGGAGACTCCACCACCTCTCTGGGCAGCCTGGGCCAGGCTCCGGCACCCTCACACCAAAGAAGTTTCTCGTCCTGTTGAGGTGGAACCTCCTGGGTTCCAGTTTGTGCCTGTTGTCCCTCATCCTGTCCCAGGACACCCCAGACAAGAGCCTGACCCCTTCCACTTGACCCCCACCCCTCAGACATTTCTAGACATGGATCAGCTCCCCTCTCAGGCTTCTCTTCTCCAGACTCAACAGCCCCAGGGCTCTCAGCCTTTCCTCCCAGGAGAGATGTTCCACTCCCTTCACCATCTTTGTAACCTCTGCTGGACTCTCTCCAGTATTTCACTGTCCCTCTTGACCTGGGGAGCCCAGCACTGGACCCAACACTCCAGAGGTGGTCTCATTGGGACAGAGCGGAGAGGGAGGAGAACCTTCCTCGACCTGCTTCCCACACTCTTCTTCATGGCTCCCAAAAGACCATTGGCCGCCTTGGCCACCAGGACCCATTGCTGGCTCAAAATACCTTTGTTAAGAAAAGAAACCGGTGTTTATTTTCCTTAACCTCTTGGCGCGATCTCCGGCGTTGACGGAGAGCTCTGGTTTCTCATGAAATCATTAAGACGCCGCCAGTAAATCATCACCTTTTCAAAATCTGGGCTTTGCTGGGTACACGTTGACAACCAGGGTGGAGAGGAAGGACTTTTCCTCAAGTGCAGCTTGATGAGCTGAGCGATTATTCTTCAAAGAGCGTGGACGGACGGATTCGCCGGTGGTTGTTTACGTGGGGTGGTAGCGAATGGTTCCACCTCGCTCACGGCGAAGACTTCATGGCTTGGAAATGTTGAGTTTCCTCAATATTTCTGATGGAAGTGTAGCAGGGAACGAGGCCGTGTTGTAGTGCTCTGACTTGTTCCAAACTGCAAACTTGGTCTTAAATCTGTGAAATCTGTAGAATGTTATTTCCCCGTTGGCCGCGTAACTGGTCTCCTTGTGGAGCCTGCGATTCCATTTTGACTGAAATACTCTAATGGTGGTGATGCTGGTACTAAGGGGCAGGGAGACCCAAGTGTCAGATTTGTACCATGGGGTTTTTGTTTGACTCCCAAGCTGGAGCCAGCACCAGACTTTAGCACTAGACTTTAGGAGCCCCCTCACCTTTGGGACATTCTCCAAGCACCATCCTTGTGCCCGCGGCCCTGCGGGAATGAGCAGTGCTGGGTGGGATGGCTCTGTGGTGACACGTTTTCCCTCCTGCCAGGTCAGGCCTGTGCCCTGAGTGAAGAAGCATAATTTTTCTCTTGGCCTTTGGAAGCCATTCCCAAAGGAAGGGCTCTTGCCCCGCAGTGGCACGAGCGGGTCTATCACTGCTCGATAGATCGTTGATCGTGGCGTAAATATCTTCATAAACCCCTTGCTCAATCCTCTTAGTCAAGCTAAAAATATGCCAGGCTTGATTTGATTGTTTCTGAAGATTTTTATCCTGAGCAAGGTTCTCTTTGCTTCCAACAGATGCACGTGGTGTCCATCTGGGTTTGTTGGGTTTTTAGTATAACTCTGTTTTGGCAACATTTTTTTAGGGTATTCTCCTGTCAGGATCTCTGGAATCGACTGTAATTTCTACTCCAAACGGTTTAAATGACATTTCTGCTCCCAGCGTAGTGTAAATACAGGGAATATTATATTTATTTTCGTTGTCAAGCTGCAACTCAAATGACGTAAAGAATTGATTTCCTTGTATTTGATACTCTGCTGAGAAAACCACCCTGATGTTTTAGGTGGAGCGGAGGGGGAAAGAATTGCTTTGAACTCCCAGGATGACGCTGGGAGAGAGCTGGGTCGTGCTGCTGGCTGGTGAGTCACGCTGGGGAGCCGAGCCGGTCCTTTCTGGCACCCAGCTCTTCAGCGGTTCGGGCCGCGCTGCCGCTTCGCTTCCAGCAAAAGGGGGAATTGCACAGACAGGCTGAAAGCTCAGGTGAAAAGAAAAGCTTCCCGGTGGAATTTAAAAAGAAAGAAATAAAAAAGATGGCAGTGCTGGCTCCTACCTGTTTCCATTTGGATGCTGAAAACCATAACTTGGATTTTTAGGGCTTTTTGCAATGAAAGTTTCAGCTCTAATGTACAGGTTTCTGTAAGAAACGAGGTTTCTCATTTCTTATTTTGTAGAATCAGAGAAGCATTTGGGTTGGAAGAGCTCTTGAAGGTCCTGGAGTCCCAGCGCTGCCCCATCCCTGCCAGGGCACCCCTGAGCCCTGTCCCTCAGCACCACAGCTCCACGCCTTGGAAACCCCTCCAGGGAGCAGGGGGACTCCAGCCCTGCCCTGGGCAGCCTGGCACACGCCTGCACAACCCCAAAGGGCAACTAATTCTTCCTCAGCTCCAACTGAAACCTCCCCTGGGACAACTCCAGGCCGCTTCCTCTTGTCCTGGTGCTTGTTCCTTGGGAGCAGAGCCCGACCCTCCCTGGCTCCAAGCTCCTGAATGTCAGGGAGTTGTGGAGAGCCAGAAGGTCTCCCCTGAGCCTCCTTTGCTCCAGGCTGCACAAGCCCAGCTCCCTCAGCCGCTCCTCCCCACACTCCTGCTCCAGACCCTTCCCCAGGAAATAACCAAATGAGGTCTCAAACCTGATGTTTGCCAGAAAGTCTCTTGGGAGCCCTTTCTTTGCCATAACCTGACCGTGCTGCTGCTCTCACCTCTTGAGAGCTGATAAAGAACTTGCTTTAAAAATTGCAGCAGCAAAAGAGCATAAATTGACCTCAACTATTTTTCTTGGGAAGCCTGGAACAACTTTTTAGTAACTTTCTATTACAGATTCCATTTTTCTGATGGTGGGAGTTGCTACGAGTGTCTCTGTTTCCCTGAGACCCGGTTCATACGTTTCCAGAAGAAGATTTTCCACTTATTTTGCTAATAAAGAAACTTCTACCTCCTTATATTTCAAAGAGAAATCCCTGTAGCTCCGATAACCTCATCAACAGGAAAAAAAAGTACCCTTTTTTCAATGAGAGTGGCCGAAGCCACGGGCAGGGTTGTGGCTACGATGCTCTTTCCCAACTGGAAACTCCGGTGGTGGGGCTGGGTGAAATCCGTGCCTTTCGCACCTGGGGTTTCCGAAGGCCCCGCCTGTGCCGACCTGCCTGAGTTGGGCCTCTGCAAGGGCTCAGGAGAAAGCAGATTTCTGAAAGGCCTCGTCTGGCGACGGCAGGCCGGGGGTGCTGGCGGATACGGGAACTTTTAGAGAGAAGTTAGTTACCGGCGTCGTCCGAAAGTCTAAAATTCGGGGTGTAGTTACTCAGAATGCTTTCTGCTTACAGTGGGTTGGAATCTGTGTCGTGTAGGCTTCGCTAGAAAGGGAGAAGGTACTGGATGACTTGCTAGGAAAAAAGAGAAAAAGCCTGAAGATTTTTCTCGACTATAATTCTTCCCACCCTTTCTTCGGAAAGATTTTGTGGGGTTCTGTTCCATTGGGCTCCAGAAGCAGAGAGGTTTGAAAAGAATGGAATCGTTTATCAAAGTGCAACAGATTTCTCAATCTGCCAAATGCACGTGCTGTCCCAGAATGACAGAATCACAGGGTGGTAGGGGCTTGGAAGGTCCCTCTGGAGCTCCTCTGGTGCCCCCCACCCCCCTGCTCCAGCAGGGTCACCCAGAGCAGGGGGCCCAGCAGCGCAGGGTCCAGGCGCCTTGGGNCTGGGGACCCCAACACTGGAGTCCCAGGAGAATAAAGCACCACTCACACTGGCTTTGTCAGAGGACAGGGGACCACACTGTGGGGTTTACACCACCATGAAGGGCTTCCTTCTAGCTCCCTTGCTTCCATGTCGTGTCAGGCAGCTTATCTCAGCATCCAAGGATCACAGATGTCATCTCAGTGGAGCTCAGCACCACACAGCCAGGGATTTCCTGCCTGCTCGGTTGAAACGCTCTTTCCCCTCTTACTACCCCAACTTCACCTTCTTCTCGTGCCTTGCTGGGGATGCTCCTTGGCCAGCTAGTGCTGCTCCACAGCTTTGGGACAGATTTGCTGTGGCAAAGGGTGAGCGAGCTCCTGTCGGTGACCTACTGGAGACAATATGGTTAGTACATCCCTCCTGGGACTCTCTTAGGGTAACGAGATCCACGGAGCGTTGTAGTGCGGCAGAACATCCCTGTCCAGTAAAGAGCAGCTCAGCAGAGCTGAACCTGTGCTAGAGTTGGGGTTTTTTTGTGGGTAATCTTTCCAAGAGCAGAACAAAGTTGTTTATTCGAAGGCCACTGAAAGGGTTTTCCGACATTGGAATAGTCTGCCCAGGGCAGCGGTGGAGTCTCCATCCCTGGAGGTATTGAAAGGCGGGTGGACCTGGTGCTGAGGGACATGGTTTAGGGGTTGGACTGGATGATCTTGGAGGTCTCTTCCAACCAGAGAAATTCCATGGTTCTGTGAGCCTGTCAGCCTTTACTCTCTCAGTCCTGGTAGAGCGTTCTCCACGTTGACGTGGTTTACGCCGACGCATCTCCCATCCCAGCGTCAAATAAACCGCGCTCGCAGGAAGACCTTTTCACATCTCTGAGCCACGTACGAAACCCGGCCCAGCTTCATTCAACACCCTGAGGGACTGGAAGGCACCTCCGCAGCCTCTTCATTCCTCAGCTCGCCCTTCGCGCTCCTGCGGCGTCACCGAACCTCTCGTCCCGCCGATGACTAAAGGGAGTCCGAAAGTTTCGGCGGCGTGGCCAAGACCTTGCAGCTGCCTGGTTTCAGAAGCAGGGCTGAGCTGCAGGTGTCCTGACTCGACAGGATTTTACTCTTACTCTGTGATTGACCTTTTTCCCTCGAGGAAGGGCGGGATGATGCGGAACCCGGGTAAAACCTCAAGCGTTTACCGAGTGCTTGGCGTTAACTCGCTCTCCTTTCCTCGCTCGCTCCGAAGAAAATTAATTCCCTCGCTAAGATGACAGCCTAAATGACTGCTTTTCAGTGCAGCGAGAAATGGGTCGAGTCTTTTATCAAAGCCTAATTAAAATGAGCTTCGAGCTTTCTCTCAGCGCGTTTTTGAACACTTAAACCTTCGTCGAGGAGTGGTTCGTTTAAAAAAAATAAATCGTATGGGAGGTATCTTGTTACAAAGGGAGGAGATAAAGACCCTGAATTTAGGCAATTTTCCTCTTCTGGAAGCAAGACGAACTTGTTACCTCGAACAGATGTTTACAGAGTTTCATCTCAACCTTGGAGGCGGGGAGGGCAAGAGCAAAGTGACTTATTTCGAGTCAATGTCTTAAGTATACTGGAAAACATAACAAACAGGAAACCACAGCTCAGAACGTGCCTTTGTGAGGAGCTGGGAGCTGTCAGAGCCTCGGTAGCTTAACCAGTTATTTCCAGAAAGCAGTAGAACTGACATAATGTGGAGAAGCTGGCAGCAAACACCTTGCAGCGGCTTGGGAAAAAAGGGATTGGCGTTTCGAACGTGGTTACCAGCCTTCTTCCCAAGCGATGCCGCTTGCGTAGGATTTGCTACCTGGAGCTGGACGGAGCAGCTTCACGTTCTCTGTCTGTCTATCCATCCCTCCATCCATCCATCCATCCATCCATCCATCCATCCATCCATCCATCCATCCATCCATCTACCCATCCATCCATCCATCCATCCATCCATCCATCCATCCATCCATCCACCCATCCNACCCATCCATCCATCCATCCATCCATCCATCCATCCATCCATCCATCCCCGGCCTCAGGAGAGGAGCTCTTGTTTGTTCCTGTCCTGGAGTGCTCAGGTGAAGAGAGGCTCTTCAGCAGGGTGGCAGAGTTGAACGGCGTGTTTTTCTAAGCCGTTTCGGTCGGTCGGAGAGGAATTGTTGTTGACACAGTGAATGGCTCGTAGCCTCTGTAATTGCTTGAAGAACAAGCGCTGTTTGGGTCGTTGGAGAGAAGCCCTTGTCAGGAGAAGACTTTGGCTTGTGCTGGTGAGGAGAAAGCGAGTGGGAACTGCTTTCCTGCAAGCTCATGGTCATAGAATCCTAGAATGGTTTGGGTTGGAAGGGGCCTTCAAGATCATCCAGTTCCATCCCCCTGCCATGGGCAGGGACACCTCCCACTAGAGCAGATTGCTCAGAGCCCCATCCAACCTGGATTTGAACACACCCAGGGATGGAGCATCCGCAGCTTCCCTGGGCATCCTGGGCCAGTGTCTCACCACCCTCATGGTGAAGAGCTTCTTCCTAATTTTTAATCTGGATCTCCTCTCTTCCAGTTTGAAGCCATCACTCCTTGTGTTGTCACTACAAGCTCTTGTAAAAAGTCCCTCCCCAGCTTTCTTGTAGCCCCTGGAAGCCTTGAAAAGCCCCCAGAAGGTCTCCCTGGAGCCTTCTCTTCTCCAGGCTGCATAAGACCAACTCTCCCAGCCTGGCCTCCCAGCAGAAGGTTCCAACCCTCCCACCATCCTCTTGACCCCGCTCCTGATACTTCCAGTGATGGAACACTTGCGTGAAGCAACCAGTGCCAGTGTCTCACCACCCTCAGGGCGAAGAACTTCTTATTTCCAATCTAAATCTCCCCTCTTCCAGTTTCAAACTGGTGCCTGTGAACATCTCTGATGACCTTATTCACTTAAACCTGGGGAAAAAACGGGCTCATCTTCAGCGTCGATGTCCAGTCGCCAACCTGGGAGTCCTGGGTGTTGGGAGAAATGGACTAAGACCGGTAGCAGAGCTCCCGTGTCGGTCATGGCAACGGGCTACTGGGCAGGTCCTGGCAGTTCGTGGTGTGAACGGTGGCCGCTCACAAGTCTTAGCTCGCTTGTCTCCTTCCCTGCTTGCTGGTTGTTTTTCTTTTTCCTCTTGATTTTTCTTTGCTGGTCGTATTCTTAGTGTGGTTTTACTCTTAGAATCGTCTGCAGAAGGCTCTAAATCCGGGCTGCTTTTGGTTCCTCTGCTCTAGTATCGCTGCAGATGTTCCTGACCCGGTGGTTTTGCACATTCTAGATAATTTTACCGGCCTGGGATGAAAAATGGTATCAAAGACTCATCAGAGCAGATTTTTGGGGGTAAATTCGAGCTGATTGAAGCTCTTTCCCTACCACTGCTTTTCCTCTGTTACCTTCACCGCCAGCTCGAAAGGAAATTTGGAAACTGGAAGTTTGGAAATTTGGAAACTGGAAGTTTGGAAATTTGAAGTTTGTTAAAAAAGTTGGCTGAAAACCATTATGGCCACCACGAATTAAATTATTAGCCGTGGCAGCGAGGGCCGTTGCCCTTTTTTGACCACCTCAGTCAAAAAATCAAAGCCAAAGACGCAGAGGAGACCAGAATCCAGGGCTCCTTCAACTCTGGAAACGAAGGAGTCTCGAAGCACGACGCGCAGGTTTTGCAACTGGTGCGTCAGGAATGCCTGTTATCTCTGCCCTGTCTCCAGCCAGATGCAAATTCTATTTATTTAAACTGATTTAGATAAAAAAAA
>VWZK01017751.1:1730-52944 GCA_013396935.1 Baryphthengus martii | reverse complement strand
ACACGTTCCAGCACGTCCAGATCTTCCTTGTCATAGTGGCTCCAGAACTGGAGGCAGGGCTCCAGGTGGGGTCTCACCAGAGTGGAGCAGAGGGGAAGAATCCCCTCCCTTGCCCTGCTGGCCACGCTGCTCTTGCTGCAGCCCAGGCCAGGGTTGGCTTTCTGGGCTGCGAGCGGGCACTGACGGCTCATGGGGAGCTTCTCATCCACCAGCACCCCCAAGTCCTCTTCAGAGCTGCTCTCCAGCCAGGCACTGCCCAGCCTGTAGCGGTGCTGGGATTGCCCTGATCCAGCTGCAGGGCCTTGCACTTGGTCTTGTTGAATCTCATGAGGTTGGCCTGGGCCCACCTCTCCAGCCTGTCCAGGTCCCTCTGGATGGATCCCTTCCCTCCAGCGCGTCAGCCGCCCCACACGGCTCGGTATCGTCGGCAAACTTGCTGAGGGGACACTGGATGCCGCTGTCCATGTCGCCGACAAAGATGTGAAACAAGACTTTTCTGTGTGAGGATAAATCGACCAGTGTAACTTCTGCTGCAGTTCCATTAGACTGAGACTCTTTTATTGACGTGCTTGGGCTGTGATCGTAATGGGATGTGTGAGAAGGTGGTGGGCGTGGCGGTTTTGTTCTTGAATAGCCTTGGTGGTCACGTCCCTTTCTTTTGTGAAATGCCTTTGATATGGTTCCCGGTTTCTTTTTCTTTGCTCAATGACATGTTTATTGGAAAGACCGGTACGTGTTGTAGTCCAGCCTCCGAGAGGTTCTCCTGCGGTGTGTGGCAGCAGTGGTGGGACTGGTCCATGCAGACTTCACCTGAAATCTCCTCTTCAAATCTGAAACCTGAAAGGAGACTGTAGAGAGGTGGGTGTTGGTCGCTTCTCCCAAGTCACAAGTGATGGGACAAGAGGAAATGGCATCAAGTGGTGCCAGGGGAGGTTTAGGTTGGACATTAGGAAAAACGTCTATACCCAAAGAGTTCCCGAAGACTGGAAAAGCTCCCCAGGGAAGTGATTGAATTGCCATGCCTGGGTGTATTTAAAAGCTGTCTAGACAGGGTGCTCAAGGGTATGGTGTAGTGGTGGCCCAGGTAGAGTTAGATAATGGCTGGACTTGATGATCTTAAAGGTATTTTCCAACCATAGCGATTCTGTGAATCATAGAACAGTTTTGGTCTGAAGAGACCTTCAGGATCCTGGAGTCCCGGCGCTGCCCCATCCCTGCCAGGGATCCCACCCCTGAGCCCTGTCCCTCAGCACCACAGCTCCACGCCTTGGAAACCCCTCCAGGGAGCAGGGGGACTCCAGCCCTGCCCTGGGCAGCCTGGCACAGCCCTGGGTAACCCTGGAGCAGCTGGAAGAAATTGTCCCTCAGCTCCAAACTGAACCTCCCCTGGGGCAACCTCCTACTAGAGCAGGTTGCCCAGAGCCCCATCCAACCTGGCCTTCAAAACTTCCAGGGATGGGGCTTCCACCACCTCTCTGGGCAACCTGTGCCAGGGTCTCACCACCCTCCTGGGGAAGAACTTCTTCCGAACGTCCAATCTAAA
Organism: Baryphthengus martii; assembly: GCA_013396935.1. Classification (NCBI taxonomy): domain Eukaryota; kingdom Metazoa; phylum Chordata; class Aves; order Coraciiformes; family Momotidae; genus Baryphthengus; species Baryphthengus martii. The sequence continues at coordinate 51,401 of VWZK01017751.1, read as the reverse complement.
TCTCCCCTCCTCTAGTTTGAATCCATTCCCCCTTGTCCTATCCCTACCTGACATCCTAAAAAATCCCTCCCCAGCTTTCTTGTAGCCCCCTTCAGATCCTGGAAGGCCACCAGAAGGTCTCCTCACAACCTTCTCTACACAGCATAAAATCACAGGAAAATTTGGTGAATAATCCTTCTGCAGAGCCTGTTGTCCTGCTTTTTTGCTTCCTAGGGTTCCATTATAGCCCCGTTACCACACGTCCCGGTTAACCAGACCTGCGAGGTTGATTTCCTATTCTTTTAGGGATAGAAAGTCTTTGAACACGCCGAGAATTACTCATGATGTCAGGTTCCATTTTCATCATACTTAGTATACTCTTTTCTTTCTTGTTTTTTCCTCCCCTTGCGACACGGAAAAAAAAAAAAAAAGACGGAAAAGGGTAAAGCGAATATATTCTTGGCGACGGAAGCGTTCGGCAATCTGGAGTTATTTATATGTTTGGAATGCAGAAGAATGCAAGCATCAAATATTAATATGGCTTTATAAAATTAACCTCCCCCTCCCTTTCCCTCTCTTTACAGCAGATTTAAAACCCTGACGGAGCAATCGGAGCTCACGGGTGACTCCGGAGCCGCTCCGGGCCGGAATCGCTTCTGCTCGGGTCTTGCTGTTTAGCGCTAAACAAATATTTGTGTTCTCATTTCTCTGGGTGTTCGAAAATTTCGCCGTGGTTCTGTCTCATCAGCAACGGGGCTTTGAAGTCGATGATGTGTTTACACGGCCTGTCTGTCCCGCAGAAGGGGTTGGAGCTGCGGAGCGGCGCTGAGCGGCTCCTCCTCCTCCTCCTCCAGGCTCCCACCCGAGCGCCGAGCTTGGCATGGAAACGGGGGCTCGCTCCGAGTGTGGGGCTTCTGCTTTGGGGAGGAGGAGGAAGGACAGAGGCTGAAGAGGCTGCAGCCTCTTTCTTTCTAAGCGATGGTAACAAGTGAGCTTGGCTGGATTTGCTTTACCTGCTTCTTTAAAGGAGGAGGCGCTTTGAGAAAGTGTGAGGGGATGGATAGCGTACAGCATCTGCTCTGGGCTTTTATCATGGAATCACAGACTGGTTTGGGTGGGAAGGGACCTGTGAAGGTCTTCGAGTCCAACCCCCCTGCAGGGAGCAGGGCCATCTGCAACTGGAGCAGGTTGCTCAGAGCCCCAGCCAACCTCCCCTGCAATGGGGCCAGGGATGGGGCAGCCACCACCTCTCGGGGCAACCTGGGCCAGCCTCTCCCCACCCTCAGCACCAACAACTTCTCCCTTCTCTCCAGCCTCAAGCTCCCTCTTGCAGTTTCCAACCCTCCCCCCTTGTCCTGTCCCAACAGGCCCTGCTCCAAAGTCTGGCCCCATCTTTCTGACAGGCCCCTGGAAGCCCTGACAGGCCCCCAGAAGGTCTCCCTGGAGCCTTCTCTTCTCCAGGCTGCACAAGCCCAAGTGTCCCAGCCTGGCCTCCCAGCAGAGGGTTCCAGCCCTCCCAGCATTGCTGGGGCTCCTCTGGCCCCGCTCCACCAGCTCCCTGTCTCTCCTGGGCTGAGGACTCCCGAGCTGGAGCCAGCCCCGCAGGTGAGGCTCTCCCCAGAGTGGGGTAGGGTGGTTTTGGAGAGAGGACCTGTGAGACCTGGAAGTCCCAGGCATTCAGGAGATCAGAATTCCCAGGTCCTGCTAAATGATGTAATTCCTCGCTTCACGTCAGAACTATTGGAAGCAGAATAATTTTGAAAAATGTCATTTCCATATAATAATCGATGGATTCGCATCCAATCCTTCTTCGCCCCCCCTTTCCAGCTCTTGGACAGAGTTGTTCCTCAGCTCTTGGACAGAGTTGTTCCTCAGCTCTTGGACAGAGCTGTTTAGGGACAGATCATTCAAATGGAAGCAGTTGCCAAGTAGGGAAGGGTCAGGTTCAGGGTGAGTTCCTCCATTAGAGCTCTTATTTGATGTTTGGAAGAGTCATAAAGTGTTCCTCACGCTCAGACCCTAAACCAAGAGGGATTCCTACCCGTGCTTGTTTGAACAGAGAACAATAAAATTCCGTGTTCTTGGCCTGGAAAACTCACCGTGTTACAAACGGCTCGAAATGCCTGGTTTTAGGGATCGGCTGAAATAGTCTCGTGGGGTTTTTTGTGGCACAAGAAGGTTTAAGAGTAGAAAGCTGGAGGCTGCCATTTAGTCTTCCCCTTTCCTGTGTGTCCATCCTACAGCTGGAAATATAACGTGAGAACAGCTCAGGGTCGGCAAAATCCCCCTGGAAGAACACGATGAATATATTTATGGTATATTTCTATATAATTCATATATTTATCTATTATTGATGTATAAATTCCGAGGTTTTCGCACGTTTTGCTTCATCTCTTTCGCAGCGTTGAGATGACGCACCCGTAAAAGCGGCGGCTTTGGGGGGAAAAAAACGTGGCTTGAGCAGAGCAAAAGCCTCCAGCAGCTCTTTGTGGGCTTGGAAAGCAACTCCTGGTGAGCTAAGCAGGGCTGGGGAGGTCTTGGCCCGAGGCTTGCTCAGAGCCCTGGGGTCTTCAGGTGGCGTCGAGAAGAGCCAAACTCGGGAGATGAAGGAAGCGAAATGATTGTAGCACTTGGAAGAGGGGCAGTGGTTTTAAATTAGAGCAGAGTAGGTTTAGATTGGACATTAGGAAGAAGTTCTTCACTCTGAGGGTGGTGGGACGCTGGAACAGGTTGCCCAGGGAGGTGGTGGAGGCCCCGTCCATGGAGACGTTCAAGGTCGAGTTGGCTGGGGCTCTGGGCATCATGCTGGAGTTGCAGATGGCCCTGCTCCCTGCAGGGGGGGTTGGACTAGATGACCTTTGGAGGTCCCTTTCAACCTGGGGCATTCTGTGATTCTGTGATTCTATCATACAAGGCAAGAATCTGAATGATGGTCCTCAACGTTACATCTCTAATGGGAAGTTAATTTGCTGCAATTTGCTGGGTGGGAAGGGACCTTCCAAGGTCATCTGGTCCAACCCCCTGCAGGGAGCAGGGCCATCTGCAACTGGAGCAGGTTGCTCAGAGCCCCAGCCAACCTCCCCTGCAATGGGGCCAGGGATGGGGCAGCCACCACCTCTCGGGGCAACCTGGGCCAGCCTCTCCCCACCCTCAGCACCAACAACTTCTCCCTTCTCTCCAGGCTCAAGCTCCCTCTTGCAGTTTCCAACCCTCCCCCTTTGTCCTGTCGCTACAAAGAGCATGGTGAGGCACAGATTCCATCTCAGGTAGGTTCTTCACCTGCCAAGCAAGGTGAGGACAAGGTGGTCATCGCTGCGTCCTCCTGGGCAGGTGGCAGATGCTCCCACACGTACCTGGCTCTTTAGCAGAGTCCCTAAATACCCCTGACAACATCCTTTGCCCTGGTGGGGGCCAGCGCTTTCCAGGAAACTCAAAATGTTGTTACCCTGCTCGATTCTTTTTTTTTCCCTAGATGGAGAAGGTTCATCAACTGGGAAGCGTTAATGGGATTCCTTCAGTAGATCCAATCTATACCCAAATATTAGCGTTAACAAAATCCCCGGCCGGTGGTTAAGAGTGCATTTGTTAGGCTTTGTTGCTTCTTGATGTCAGTTTGTTGTTATCCATGAAATTAAACAAATTCCTGCTTCTTGACCTGTGCCCTCATATGAGAGGTCTCCATCTTCGCTTAATCTTCGCTCGATTCTCGCATCGTTAATGAAATATCCAGTGGAGCCTGGGGCAAATGGTCTTGAGTGCAGCAGTTGACTGACGTTCTTGGCCGTAGGGACTTCTGCCAGGAGAGTTAACGAGTTGCAGGCGCTTCTAGTGGGTCCACCACTTGCTGGTTTTGCATTTCTACCAAGTCACGTGTCCCTCATCCCGTACGGATGTCCCCTGGGAACGTCCCCTATCCTGTGTATACGTCTCTTATCCCAGCTGCTTGTTCGGAGGGGAAGCAGATTTCGTGTGTATCCTTTTCCAAATCCAGGCAAGTAAAGGTGAAGCCAAACTGTGGTTTTGAGATGGTAAAAGAGGTTTAGCCTTTTTATTACATAAACTGGAAAAGATAACAGAGAATCAGGGATTTGTTTGGGTTGGAAGAGACCTTTCAGCTCCTAGAGTCCCAGCGCTGCCCCATCCCTGCCAGGGCCCCCCTGAGCCCTGTCCCTCAGCACCACAGCTCCACGCCTTGGAAACCCCTCCAGGGAGCAGGGGGACTCCAGCCCTGCCCTGGGCAGCCTGGCACACGCCTGCACAACCCCAAAGGGCAACAAATTCTTCCTCAGCTCCAACTGAAACCTCCCCTGGGGCAACTCCAGGCCGCTTCCTCTTGTCCTGCTGCTTGTTCCTTGGGAGCAGAGCCCGACCCTCCCTGGCTCCAAGCTCCTGAATGTCAGGGAGTTGTGGAGAGCCAGAAGGTCTCCCCTGAGCCTCCTTTGCTCCAGGCTGCACAAGCCCAGCTCCCTCAGCTGCTCCTCCCCACACTCCTGCTCCAGACCCTTCCCCAGCTCCGTTGCCCTTCTCTGGCCATGCTCCAGCCCCTCCAGCTCCTTCTGGGAGGGAGGGAGGGGCCCAAAACTGAGCCCAGGATTCCAGGGGCGGCCTCCCCAGTGCCCAGTGCAGGGGGACGATCCCTGCCCTGGCCCTGCTGCCCCCCCAGTGCTGCCCCAGCCAGGACACTGGAGGCTTCTCGGCCCCCTGGGCACTCTCGGCCTCATCTCCAGCCGCCTGGCCACCAACCCCCCCGGGGCCTTTCCCGCCGGGCCCTTTCCGGCCGCTCTGCCCCAGCCTGGAGCGGTGCCGGGGGTTGGGGTGACCCGAGGGCGGGACCCAACCCTTGGCCTGGATGACCCTCATCTCCCAGTCTTTTATTTCCTGTGCTGGGAATAAAGAGAAGAAACTACTGTTTCTCAGATCACATCCATAGGGACTAAAATCTGCACGGAGGAGTTTTGTGAGCTGTTTCCCATCTTTTTTCCTTAGAGGATAAAGTCCTGCTCTTGCAGAGCCAAGAGAGCTTTAAGGGGATATCTCAGACATTTGCCAGATGGACAGGATCTCAATCCACGTTTTCAGTAAATAGAGTTTATTTGCCTGAACTTAGCTTGTGGATTTTGCTGCAGTTCGCCTGGCCCACCTTCCAGTTTCTTTTCAAGTTGGATTTTTAGTGATGATCTCCGAGTATCCCAGCTCTTAGGTGAGGAAACGCGCCTCGTTCGCTGTTACGGGCTTTCTCCAATGAATTTCTCCTTGACTTCCTCAGTTTTCCCTGCCCACTTGGATCGCTTTCAAGAGATGGCCCAATCAACTTGAAGACCACCTTCCTACATGGAAGCAAATGAAAATATTTTCCTTTAATTCCCTGATTTTAGGAAACAAGTACGGTTTGGCTATAGCCAAATCTTTCTGGCTGGTCTGTTTTTCTGTTTCCTTCCTGTGAGCAGATATTTATCAGCATATTAATGCTTATGAGCACTTGATCAGCTTCAGAATCCTTATTTAGATGAGAGCACTCTCGAGGTCTGTTAAGTTGACTTTCTGTCTGCTGGGGCCGTCTCTGATCTCTGGTTTCATTCTCCACGTTTTTACCTTTTGTGTGGCTCGTCCTTAAGGTTTGTGAAATAAAACTTGAGAGAGAAGTGATGAACAAAACCTGGATTAAGCACCATGAGGGTCTCACTTAGATGCCAAGAACTTCACCAGCAGATTTGCGGAGGGCTTTGGAGCTAATTTCTGCATTTTGGGGTCTTCTGATGAGAGATAAAGAGAACAGACGGCCAACGGCTGCCGCCGAGCCGCGTGGTGGTTTTGGTTACGTTGCAAAGTGAGAAGAGCAGCCTAAACTATCGAACCACCTCGTGTCGAGAGGTGGTGGCCTCTGGGACCGGGTGTTTTGTGTTTAAGGGAGTGTGAATTTTTAGCTAGTGAAAATTTCTGGAGGTGAGGGAGGAGAGAGGTGGATAAGCGAGGGATGGAATGGGAGCGATGCGCAAAGTGTTTTTGTCCAGAGCCTGGTGTCTTTTTATGTCTGAATCATAGAATCATAGAATGGTAGGGGTTGGAAAGGACCTCTGGAGATCATCGAGTCCAACCTCCCTGCCAGAGCAGGATCACCCAGGGCAGGCCACACAGGAACAGATCCAGGGGGGGTTGGAAAGTCTCCAGAGAAGGAGACTCCACCACCTCTCTGGGCAGCCTGGGCCAGGCTCCGGCACCCTCACACCAAAGAAGTTTCTTCTCCTGTTGAGGTGGAACCTCCTGGGTTCCAGCTTGTCCCCATTATTCCTTGTCCTATCCCAGGGCACCCCAGACAAGAGTCTGGCCCCTTCCACTTGACCCCCACCTCTCAGATTTCTAGCCATGAATCAGCTCCCCTCTCAGGCTTCTCTTCTCCAGACTCAACAGCCCCAGTTCTCTCAGCCTTTCCTCCCAGGAGAGATGTTTCAGTCTCTTCATCACCTTCTCAGCCTCCATTGGACGCTCTTTAGTATTTNAAGAGCCTGGCCCCTTCCCCTTGACCCCCACCCCTCAGACATTTCTAGACATGAATCAGCTCCCCTCTCAGGCTTCTCTTCTCCAGACTCAACAGCCCCAGGGCTCTCAGCCTTTCCTCCCAGGAGAGATGTTTCAGTTTCTTCATCACCTTCTCAGCCTCCATTGGACGCTCTTTAGTATTTCCCTGTCCCCCCTGAACTGGGGAGCCCAGCACTGGACTCAATACTCCAGCTGTGATCTCAAAATATCTGAAGCCTGGACTCCATGAAGCCTGAACTAACTTGCTGACATTGTGCTGAACTCTTCCAGGACCAAATTACACTAGCAAATCCTTTCCCTGGAGGTGCTCTCAAAGTTAGGCCGTTACCTTCCTCAGGAAAACTTTGCTCTCCATTCCGACGATGCGCGTGGACCCATCCCGAGCGCCCGGCAAAGCTCGGAACGTCTCCGGGTGCTCAGGAATCAAGTGCCTCCTTGAGAGGCCTCTTTGTTCAGCCTTAATAAAAGTGTCACGTTTTCAAATGACGTGCTGAATCACCAGGGAATTCTCCCGCTCAGCCTGGCTTCACCGACTGCGAAAAGCACGGATCCAGGAGAACTTTCTCCAGCTTGCTCTAGGAAGCAGTTTCGAAACGGTGTTTGTCAGAGTTTTTCTAGTTATGTTTTATTTATTTATTTATTTCCATGAAAGTTTCCACTGTCTTCTGCTAAAGAAGCGTTTCTGGAGAGAGCTTCGCGAAGCAGGGAAGGGAAACCAATTCTTTAGGCTCGTCTTCAGAAGCGTCGACATCCGCGGCGCCCCGGCGGCCCTTGGGAGCGTCGCCTCTGGAAGCCGGCGAGCGAGCTGGGCTGGCACAAGCAGCTACTCGCACGAGAGCGGGAGGTAATTTCCAATTCCCTTCAGACTTCAAACACCGGGGAGTTAATTTGTTGGAACGCGATGGAAAACACAAAATGTTTGTCGACGGGCTGCTCCCGAGATGAAGAAGTTGCAGGTTGCTCCAGGGGAGATTCCTGTTGGAGTCCAGAAGAAAATTCTTTACAGTAAGAACAATTAAACATTGGAATAGTTTCCCAGATGGACCAGATGATCCTTGAGATCCCTTCCAACCTGGCATCCTATGATTCTGTGAATTTTGGTGGCTATTAACGCGCTTTAAAGCCGTCGCTTTTAAGACACTGTGTCCCCGTGCAGGTGTAGATTTGCAGGGATAATATTTATCATAGAATCATAGAAGGTCAGCTTGGAAGGCACCTCAAGGATCATCTGCTCCAACCTTTTAGCTAAAAAATAATAATAATAATTAAAAAAATGGTTTAAGTGAGATCACCCACTACCCTGTTAAGTTGAATCTTAAAGCTGCCCAGCGTAGGGGACTCCGCCACTTCCCTTAGGAGACTCTTCCAGTGTTTAGTTGTTGTTATTTAAATTTAAATATTTAAATCTGAGCCTGGCTTTGGGAAGCTGAACGAAAACCCGCCCAGAGACAGCGTGAGGACACTCATCCTGTAGCTTGTGGTCTGGATTTCCTTGGTGCTTTGTTGTCCTGCCACCTGGCCCATCCTAAGGAGCACTTGGGAACCTCTAAAAAAAAGGGGAAAAAAGAGGAATAAATCCCTTTAACAAAGAATCTAGGGCTGCTTCTCTCTTTGGTGTTTCCTCCGGCCAGATATTTCCAGGTTCCTGCGTGGTTTTGATCACGCTCTTGAGCTGAAAGAAATGATTCCATTTTTTGAAGCATATTTTACATGCATTCTTGCTTCGCAGTGTTTCTCCTTTGGGAATAAAATAGTTCCCTGTAATCTTCCTATCATGTTGTTAATTAGAGTATTTTTAAAAGTCACTTTTCATCTGTGTCTCCTTCTCAAAGTGACTGAGGTAGAGAAATTCCATTTTACAAGGTCCAAATTAAAAGAAAGACGCTTTGTCTGTCAAACTTTGTTGAAAGCCGTTTTAACTTAGGGGAATGGTTGAAATCTCCAACTCTGCCAGATCCTGGCAATGTGTTGGAAGTTTTGCTTCAGGGAGGGGTGACCCCGTGGAAAGAAACCCTTTAGTGACAGGTGTCCTCGTGTCGTATCCGTGGATTCCGCGGCACGAGGAAGACGACGTCTTTATCGTAAGCGCCCGGATTTGCAATTTTCCTACTGCTCCTCCAGAAATTAAACCCTCGTTACCGTTTCTTGGCGACGTGCCCGGTGATGGCAGAGCTGAAGTAGCAGATCCGAGGGGAGGATGGGGACGAACGGACGGGCCGATCCAGCAGAAAGTCACGTGTTCCCAACGGGAGCTCCTCCCAGGGTTTGGGTGTCGCTCCTCAGCGACTGCTGTGGGGCACGTCTGGCTCCGTCCGCGCCGCGCGCTCGCTGCGGTGCCACGGGAAGCTGATGGAAATCCCACGTTAAACAGGAGCTTGTGCTTTTTCGTAGAGTCATAAACTGCTGTGGGTGGGAAGGGACTTTTCAAGGTCTCGTGCCGGTATTTAGCCTTAGATGGAGTTTACCACCTGCTGCTTTCCCTTGAGGATCTTGAAGGTCTCTTCCAACCGGAATGGTTCTGTGATTCTGTNGGATCCCCCCCTGGCCCTGCTGCCCACGCTGCTGGGGATGAGCCCAGGGGGCCAGGGGCTGCTGGGCTGCGAGCGCACGGGGCCGCCTCAGCTCCAGCTCCTCACCCATTATTTTTGTGGCAGGTGACAACGGGCGGCCAGACTTTGGCCAGTACTGGGAGCCATGTTGGTCCAGTGAACCAAAGCCACGCTGCCAGCACCCCTGACATCCGCGCTCCTGCCAGGTGGGATGGCTTTGAAATTTGCTTTCCTTTCATTTTAAAGATACGATTCTCTTCAACGTGAGGATTAGGTGCCTCTGGCAGCTTGAAGAAGATAAGTAGGACTGCAAATAACAGGGATGTGTAACTCATTTTCTGTATCTTAATTCCATGATAACACACCCGTCGTCCCAGTCAGATGGACCGAGACGTCTTCAGTGAATAATTTGTCTTCTCTGTCTTACACTTGCCAGGATTATTTTAATGCCCAAGAAAGAATGGACAAGATATGGGCATTTCAGGAGCGGTAGAACAGAGGCTGTTAGCATTTGGCTCTTCTGGGTGTGTGGTGAGAAGCCAGGCTGGCTGTTGGATGGACATCAAATTCATCTGGTAAATCTGGTGGTTGTTGTGTCATATTTGGACAGTGCAGGTCATGAAAAACAGGATCCATTTCTCTGAACCCATCTCCTTCTGGTTGACCTGTTGGCTTTCCAGCTGGGATCTTCTCTCATGTGTTGACATCCCACGTGAAATATTATTTCTCTTTTTTGTATAGCATTTAAAATAAACCTTAAAGATGCTTCTAAAAGTCCGCTTCCCACAATTTTCCATAGAAGAAAATGCTGGGGTAGAGTGATTTGTGTGTTTGATGCTCAAGCAGGCAGGTGGCTGAGCTGGGTGTAGGGTGTGATGTTCACGGAGCTCTGCAGCTCCGAGACTTGATGCGCTTCGGTTCTTGTAGGTGACCTCCCAGAAGAAGTGTCCTACAGCCTCCAGTGTTTCATTAAAATACAATTAAAGAACTTATTTCCAGATAGGAGGTTTTGCTGAAGTAACTCTGAGCAGAAAAAGCTCTGACTTTGTATAAACTTACAGATTTTATTTGGATTGAAAACTCTGCTGCTTTAGCTTGAGATGAAATTGCAGAGTTGTTTCGGTTGGAGAAGACCATGCAGATCATGGAGTCCAAGTGTTCCTCCAGCATGGCCAGGGCCCCACTGAGCCCTGTCCCTCAACACCACATCTCCACACCTTGGAAACCCCTCCAGGGAGCAGGGGGACTCCAGCCCTGCCCTGGGCAGCCTGGCACACGCCTGCACAACCCCAAAGGGCAACAAATTCTTCCTCAGCTCCAACTGAAACCTCCCCTGGGGCAACTCCAGGCCGCTTCCTCTTGTCCTGCTGCTTGTTCCTTGGGAGCAGAGCCCGACCACCCCCGGCTCCATCCTAGTTTGAGGTAGTTCCTTCTGTCACAACAGGAATCGTTAATGTAATAATTTAAACAGAGTTACGTAGACATTACTAATGGTTATCAGTATGAGTATGGCTCCTGGCGTCTCACATCTGGAAAAATCTCTCTGATCCAACAGCTGTTCCATCTGTTCAAATGATAAAATACTTTCTTCTAGCCTTTAATTCACACCAGGCCTTTCTTGGCTGTCAAGATTGACTCTATAGTTTACCCAAAGATACATCTTCTCTTACCTCTCCCTAATACGGTTCCTGTAAACCGTAAAAGCATAAAATAAAAGGCTGCCCGGAGAGGTGGTGGAGTCTCCTTCTCTGGAGACTTTCCAGCCCCCCCTGGATCTGTTGCTGTGTGGCCTGCCCTGGGTGATCCTGCTCTGGCAGGGGGGTAGGACTTGATGATCTCCAGAGGTCCCTTCCAACCCCTACCATCCTAGGATTCTATGATAAAATGAAGTTGTGGTTCTGGCTCAACACCTGATGTGTATAAATCAGAAAACCAGTGGCTAACGGTATGAAATGCTTGGAGGCAAGTGTGGAAAAAAAAAGTATAAAATCACTTAAATGCTTATAAATGGCTTTGGAAAACAAACTGCTTAGTCCCATCTGATCCATGGTAACTTGGATGGAAGTAACCATGGAAATTTTATATATAAAGCTCATCTCCAAAGAGCTTATTTTCACCTCGTCTCTTGCTGCAGTCCGGCAGTGAACTACGTGGTGGGACATTGAGGCTCTGAGCAACCTGCTCGAGTTGCAGGTGTCCCTGCTCCCTGCAGGGGGGTAGACCAGATGACCTTGGAAGGCCTCTTCCCACCCAAACCAATCTGGGATTCCAAAAGTTTGGTGCTGTCCCATCCAATTTTATGCATTCACGGAAAAAAAAAAAGCAACACCAAGAAAACAAACTCCAGAACTCTCCTTCAGCCAGAGTTGGTCTTATGGGGTAGTCCAGCAATTTTGTCTGGGGGTAAATGAAATTCTTGCCACCAAAATGAAACACAGATGCTCTTCTTTGTACCCACTTGCATTTGGGGAGTGTGACCCGAAGCTCGTGCTGCTGAGCTGCCCCGGGAGGTGGCTGCAGAAACAACCTGAGACCCTTGAAGACCTAAAATGACTTGAAGAATTTCCAGGCTCAGCTGCTCAGGAATCTTGAGTTTAGCAGGATGATGCTGAAGGTGTTGAGTCCAGGTTGCCCTCAACTCTTCTTTTGACTTAAGCTACTGGTGTTTATATTATTTATGTGATTTATTTTAGCTGAAGCCCAACCTGTTTCCTCTGGCTGCAGAACCAGCAGCCAACCTTCTGATGAACCGTCTGTTTGGATTCGTGTCGTTTCCTTTTCCAGATGACTGAACCGGTTTTTTTTCCATAAGCAAAGCCCAAAGTGCTTAACAAAAGGTGTCTGCATCCGTAATTCCCATTTGGCACCAGTGGAAGGGGAACACGTGGTCAGCAAAGCCCTTCGTGTGGCTCAGGACGGCCTTGAAATGGAGAGGTTGGGCTAAGGGTTGGGCTTAGGAGATCGCTTTGGTTCATACCTGTAACGAAGGGCTGGGTGGTTTCTTGCTGGGTTTGCAATGTTCTCCACCTTCTGGTTGTGTTTCTGTACAGCAAATTGCAGCTGGAGTGCTCTTGTGTTGGAGGACAAACATCGTGGGAGGGATCCGGGGATTAAATGTAATGGAGGTTTTAGTTGAGGCCACCTGGAGGATGGTGTCCAGCTCGGGAGTCCTCAGCCCAGGAGAGACAGGGAGCTGGTGGAGCAGGGCCAGAGGAGCCCCAGCAATGCTGGGAGGGCTGGAACCCTCTGCTGGGAGGCCAGGCTGGGACACTTGGGCTTGTGCAGCCTGGAGAAGAGAAGGCTCCAGGGAGACCTTCTGGGGGCCTGTCAGGGCTTCCAGGGGCCTGTCAGAAAGATGGGGACAGACTCTGGAGCAGGGCCTGTTGGGACAGGACAAGGGGGGATGGTTGGAAACTGCAAGAGGGAGCTTGAGCCTGGAGAGAAGGGAGAAGTTGTTGGTGCTGAGGGTGGGGAGAGGCTGGCCCAGGTTGCCCCGAGAGGTGGTGGCTGCCCCATCCCTGGCCCCATTGCAGGGGAGGTTGGCTGGGGCTCTGAGCAACCTGCTCCAGTTGCAGATGGCCCTGCTCCCTGCAGCGGGGTTGGACTAGACCTGGAAGATCCCTTCCCACCCAAACTATTCCATGATTCTTTATATTTTCCTATATGTTCCCTTTCTTGTTACCTGAATGAAGTGTAATTGGACAAGATCAGAGTTTCTGAGCTCAATAGAGGAATTTTGATGCTAAATTCAGGGCTTGTGGACTGCTGGAAACCTCAGGGTGCTTCTTTTCCACCCTGGTATCTTTTCATAGAATCACAGAATTGTCAGGGCTGGAAGGGACCTTCAAGATCATCCAGTTCCAACCCCCCTGCCATGGGCAGGGACACCTCCCACCAGAGCAGGTTGCTCAGAGCCCGATCCAACTTGGCCCTCAAAACTTCCAGGGATGGGGCTTCCACCACCTCTCTGGGCAACCTGTGCCAGGGTCTCACCACCCTCCTGGGGAAGAACTTCTTCCGAACGTCCAATCAAAATCTCCCCTCCTCTAGTTTGGATCCATTCCCCCTTGTCCTGTCACTACCCCACATCCTAAAAGGTCCCTCCCCAGCTTTCTTGTAGCCCCCTCCAGATCCTGGAAGACCCCCAGAAGGTCTCCTGGCAGCCTTCTCTTCTCCAGACTGAACAACCCCACCTCTCTCAGCCTGTCTTGATAGGAGAGGTGCTCCAGCCCTCGGATCACCCTTGTGGCCCTTCTCTGGACACGTTCCAGCACATCCAGATCTTCCTTGGAATAGGGACTGCAGAACTGGAGGCAGGGCTCCAGGTGGGGTCTCACCAGAGTGGAGCAGAGCGGAAGAATCCCCTCCCTGGCCCTGCTGGCCACGCTGCTCTTGCTGCAGCCCAGCATATGGGCCAACTGTGCCTGAGTTCTCACTGTGGTGATCCCCTCTGCTTTAGGACTTGGGTCTGCAATTCAGAAGACCCTGGCAGATGAGGTGTAGGTCCACCTGCCAGGAGGGTTCAGTGCTGTGGGATGGGGCAGAGGAGGATCCATCTGGGATGCAGGGACCTCAGCCTCACCGCACTCGTGTTCTGGGCACGTTCTACACGCCCACCTCGAAGTATCTCCATCCTCCTGGTTTCTTGAAGGTGGCGTCACCCGCCAAACGAGCCGTTCTTCGGTCGATCGAAGCGATTTGGAGGCCGCGTGTCGTACGGCTTTCGAACGGATATTGGAGGTGACACTTCTTGAGTCCTTCGCTTTGCTGCCGGCTTCTTTGTCAGAAAAGGGTATATCAAATTCTCCCCTCCCGTGGAGGCACCGAGGAATTCTTGCAGGAGATTTGATCTCCGCTGAAGTTCCGTACAGTGGAGCGTGTTCTCCCTACCACCTCCGCTGTAGCCGTTTCTTATTTCCAGTTAACGCTTTGAAGGAACGTTGTCGAAGAAATTGTGGTCACCGAGTTGCCGTCGGAAAAGGAGGAGGAAATTCCCCGCGATTTCACGCCGATCGATGGAGCGGAGTCTGGAGCAGGAACGTGAGAACAATATATTTCAGCTGGGTAACGGAGAGAGACGTTGGATCTCGGCAACTGTTTAGACAACTCTCCGTTGATTTGTTTACCATCTGCTTTTCATCCCGAAAAGGAAAAGCGGGGGTTTGGGGCTGGTTTGAGGAGCCTGACAGTTAAAGGCTTGTTCATGTTGCCACAGGTGGAAATTCTCGGCCAAATCCTCTGCCGTTGGAGCTGCTTTCCCTGGAAGGATCAGAGCAGCTTGAGTTGGGTCTCTGGGTCGATGGGTGGGAGAAATTGGAAGGTTTAAGAGGTTGGTTTGACCACAGCATCTGAAGTTCTGCAGGGGACACGTTTCGCTGAGAACGCAGCTCGATCGATCGACTTAAGGCAGGTTCTAAACAATTTTTTCCTCTCTTTTTTGCAATGTTACATTCAACTCATTGTCGTCTGCTCCTGAAAAGTCTTTTTCCCTTCCTTGCCCGTGGAAATCCGGCTCAGTGCTGTAGTTGAGGTGGCTCTGGACCAAGGGTAGGACAGGATGGATGTGAGAGCAGAGGAGTGGGAGGATGTGTATTAGCAGTGACACTTCGCCGGTCTGCGTGTGCCGCTGGAATCCCTGTTCTCTAAAATTACTGGAAAACAGGCTTAGAGGAGCGTGGCTGAGTGGTAGGAGATTTCACCAGCTATTTGAGGCTCCAGTGGAGACAGGGAAAAGCGGTGGTTAACCCTTGGCTTTTCTTTCTGAGTTACCGATGTTTTCTTTATATAGTCCCCTGTTCACTTCTCTGGAGCTGCTCTTCCAACCAGTGCCAGTTTATAGAATCATGNTGGGCTGAGGACTCCCGAGCTGGAGCCAGCCCTGCAGGGGGGGTGTCCCCAGAGCCCTGGGAGCAGAGGGGCAGGATCCCCCCCTGGCCCTGCTGCCCACGCTGCTGGGGATGGATACCACAGGATAGTCATTAATTATATGAGAAATAATAATTATTGAATCTGTTCTGGCCATGGGTTTTAGTAGCTGAGAAAATAAAGCGTTCGTCCTTCTCATCTGAATCCCCCGGCGCAAGCAGGGCCATCAGGGCGTTTTTTAGAGGTGGGATCTCCACCCTCAGCATCCTCTTGCTCACCTTCTGTAGAGCAGTCGGTGAAACGATGAAGCTGAAATCGCTCATGAGAGCATTACGGGCTGGTTGCGGGGGGAGGAATTCTCTCTTTCCCTCGGGAATCCCTCCAGACAAAGCCTTCAAACAGCTGAAGTTCTAAATACGGAGAAGCTTATGGCATCTGGGGGGGGGGGACGACTTTTTTTATTCTCCATAAATACAGGAGAAAGAGCTGTAAAGCTTTTTAAGTTCGCCGCAGCTCTTTTGTGTAAACAGGGCCCATCTCCTCCCAGTAATCCTCTCTTCCTAAAGCGCTGGGTCGCCGTTCAGCCCGATAAGCGTGTAATCTTAAAAGCTTCGGCTCTGTCTTCTGAGCTGCCTTTAATGGTCCTCGGCCGCGGCGGCACCTGCGCTTCGGATGCTCTCGGACGTGGGATTTCCTTCCCCTACCGCCCGCTTTTCCCCTCTCTCCTCGAAGCGGCGGCAGCAAGAAGCCATTTCCCAGCCTCGGCTCTGAATTTGCTGAAACCTTCTGGAGGTGTTCCTGCCACTCCAACTCTTTTTGTGCCTTGATAAAAGTCTCTGCGTTGGGTTTTTCCTTTGTTTTTTTTTTTGTTTTTTTTCCAAGCGCTGTCCTGAAACGATTGGAAATGATGAACAGGCTGCCCGGGGAGGTGGTTGAGTCCCCATCCCTGGAGGTGTTGAAGGGTCGTTTGGATGAGGTGTTTTGGGATCTGGGGTAGGGGAGAACTTTGTAGAGTGGGGCTGATGGTTGGACTCGATGATCCCAAGGGGCTTTTCCAACCGGAACGATTCTGTGATTCTACGGGAAACGAGAAAGATGGGTCGAAACAGCGCCATGGTTTAGTGTGCGGTCACGTCGCGGCGATGAAGATTTTACCGTGCAGGGGGGGTTATTTTCGCTCGTTAGAGGCTTCAGAATTACCTTTTGACTACCGAATTTCCTTTCTGTAGCTCTAGCTGTGTGTTCTGATATGATGCCTCTATGGATTGATGCTATTCCGTAATAACGGGAGCTATAACTCCAGCGTAACTGTTTTCTCAGGATTAAGGTGCTTTGTGTTATTTAATTGTCAGCCAGGGATTATAGTAAGCAGAGCGCTTCTGCGTTCCTAGCTGAGCTATCTGCTTGGTCTGAGGATCTCAAGCGGCACGAGGTGAGTAACCAGGGTGACGAGAGAAAGAGCAGAGCTGGAAGAGGCCGTTGTCTCCAAAAGTTCTCTTCCTTTCTTTTTTTTTTTCCCCTTCATCGTCCCGTTGTATTTCACCGTTAGGAGACGACGCTTGAGGAGCGTCAGAGAAACGTTCGAACATGACGTCGTTGGCTCTGCTTTTGAAAAGAAAGCGGTTGAGTCAGCATCCCCAGAAACCTTAGGAATGGTTTCTGGAGGTAACGAGCTCTGCCGCAGTTTGGCTTCGATAAAAGCTGGTGATCTGAAGTCACCGGGGTGAGGACGGCGACGTTCTTGTGGGTACCCGTGATGGTGCAGAGCGCTTTGCGTCTTCAGCTTGAGCTTCCTCCCCGGCTTGATGCAGAATGACCCAGGCCCTCATGAAATGCTTTTTGGGGTCTCGTGGAACTGAAATTTCAAATTGATTGGAAGCATGGAAATTAGAGTTTTGCAATGTCTGCTGTCTCCCGCTGGCATTATTTCAATGCCAGGACAATAAAACATCTTTAGAATTAAAAATGGATCGTTAATGGATCAAGTGGAACCCAGGAGGTTCCCTGAAGCAGGAGGAGAAATTTCTTTGGTGGGAGAGGGTTGGAGCCTGGCCCAGGCTGCCCAGAGAGCTTGGGGAGTCTCCTTGTCTGGAGAGATTCCCAAGGCACCTGGACCCTGCGCTGCTGGGCCCCCTGCTCTGGGTGACCCTGCTGGAGCAGGGGGGTGGGGGGCACCAGAGGAGCTCCAGAGGGTCCTTCCAACCCCCACCAGGCTGGGATTTGCTGATTCCCTTCCAGATCTCTAGTTAGTTAGAATCACAGACTGGTTTGGATGGAAAGGGACCTACAAAGGTCATCCAGTCCAACCCCCCTGCAGGGAGCAGGGACATCTGCAACCAGAGCAGGTTGCTCAGAGCCCCATCAAGCCTGACCTTGAGCATCTCCAGAGTCAAGTTGCTATGGTTTCTGTCCCTAAACCCTTGCAAGTCTTCCGTCCTCCTGGGAGCACAGTAAGAGGAGGCAGCCCCTCTTGCAGCCTTTTTGCCTGTGGCCAGAGAAGGGCAACGGAGCTGGGGAAGGGTCTGGAGCAGGAGTGTGGGGAGGAGCGGCTGAGGGACCTTTATCTATTTTATATCTGATATCCCTCACCACTACTTGGTTGTGTTTTTTTTAAATTGCATTTTGTCGTGGAAGGAAAAAAAAAAAGCCCAGAACACCTGGCTCAGGCTGCCAGTGCTTGTTGTTAAGCACCTTTTAATGATGGAGAGGAGGAAAGTAAATAGTTTAAAGTCTTGCACCACGTACTTGTATTCCAGGGCCCAGCCGTTCAAGTCACCACGAAGGGTTGAGGCCACCACCGAGTCCGTGTGTCGCTCGGTGTTTGTTGATCCCTTCAGGTTTACTTGAGCCTGTTTCATGACGGTGCCCGTTACGAACCCGTTTGTCAGCGGTTAGTTGTCGTCGACGGCTTGGAGGAGAGAGGAAAGAAGGTAGGGAAGAGTTAAAAGTTGGCCTCACGTTCCTCAGATCGTGATTGTTCTTTGTAGGAGTTGTCAGGTTAAGGATTTATTTTTAAAGTGTGGTAGGAGCTGGTTTTGTTGGAAGAGGGAACCTGTGACAGCTTATATTCTGCTCTCAAAGCCTCATCTTCTTTCGAGCCTGAGGAATTAGCATTTGCACAGCTCTTCAAACCAGCTACTCCATTCCATACGAGATCATCTCTCCTAGATTACCGAGAGGCTAAAGCCAGGGTAGCCCCTTTTGGAAACATCACCCAACTGCAGCCTTTCCAAGGAGCTGACATCAAGCGAGCAAGAGCTTGTCACCCCTCGACATCCGCCCGACAAACCAGTTTGCGCACGGCTGGAGACGCTTTTGAAGACAACTGGGAAGCTTTGGAAGGAAAGGAACCCGAGGACCGCAGGAGTGCCGAGCTGCGTCGATAATTATTTACACGTCGTTTGGCCTGAAACCAGATTTGCCCTGGTGAGGGAAACCGAACCTGCCAAGAACGCGGAGGCGGTTCCAGAAATTCGGGTGTTCGTAGAGTTCACGTTCAGCGGGCGAGGGAGGAGTGAAGTTGGCTCTAATCTCATCTCTAGCAGGAAGTTGTTAAGAGCTAATACGAAGTGTGCAGTCAAGGCCGCTAACGACTTGCCAGGTTTTGGATGTAAATCTGGCGATCCCTTTGGCTAGGAGCAAGCTACGGATGAGTTTGGCAAAATGTGGTGAGTGGGGCACCTGGGACAACCGGTTGTGTGGGGGTAGAAACCGCTTTGGAGATTTTCTTGGTTCCCCTTGAGGGACGCTTCTGCTTTCAGGCTGCAGAACTGGAGACTCGCTCGCCTGCCCTGCGGGAGAAGCACCCTTGGAAAGTGTCATCTGCTAAAGAGCTTCCTGGTTTCTTCTCTTTGCAGGATCCTGCAGCAGGTTCAGGGTTCCCCAGGTCAAGGGAGAGGGTTTGGTTTAGTGTCCTTTCCGCTGCGTGAAGCTCTTGAAGTGGGCCAGCTGGGGACTTGTGCCAGCAAAGCGCTCTTAGGGTTTCACAGCACTTGTGAAATCTTGAGCTGGTTCAAAATAACAGCAATTTGCATAAATATCAAAATTGGGAACTCTGGGCTTTGCGTTGTGCTGAGGCGGCTGAATGAAGAGAAGGCAGCAGTGATGCAGGAGTTGTGTGGCAGGTTGAGCATTCGTGTCGTGGAATCAGAGAGTGATTTGGGTGGGAAGGGACCTTCCAAGGTCATCGAGTCCAACCCCCCTGCAGGGAGCAGGGCCATCTGCAACTGGAGCAGGTTGCTCAGAGCCCCAGCCAACCTCCCCTGCAATGGGGCCAGGGATGGGGCAGCCACCACCTCTCAGGGCAACCTGGGCCAGCCTCTCCCCACCCTCAGCACCAACAACTTCTCCCTTCTCTCCAGCCTCAAGCTCCCTCTTGCAGTTTCCAACCCTCCCCCCTTGTCCTGTCCCAACAGGCCCTGCTCCAAAGTCTGGCCCCATCTTTCTGACAGGCCCCTGGAAGCCCTGACAGGCCCCCAGAAGGTCTCCCTGGAGCCTTCTCTTCTGCAGGCTGCACAAGTCCAACTCTCCCAGCCTGGCCTCATAGGAGAGGTGCTTTAGCCCCTGGATCATCTTCTTGGCCCTCCTCTGAGACATGTAGCAGAGACCCACTGAAAGTTCTTCTTTTCTACTTGGTGCTGCACACATCAGTACAGCTTTTCCTTTCCACTGAGCACTTCTTCTCTCTCTTTATCTCAGCCATGGAGCTCCTTTGACCTCCCTCCTCTCCCTGGATAAGCCCCGATGTTTCCACCTGGAGCTGCCATAGCTTCGAGTCAGACAAAATCTGGCAGAGCTCCTACTTGATGGGCCTCTCCTCCTTATGGCAGCACCTTGGGGACTTTGGGACCCAGCAGGTTAATTCCCTGGTCTCGATCAGGAAGAGCAGGAACAACCTGCAGCCGTGACTTCAGCCGCTTGTTGTCCATCGGCTAAGCGACCAAACTCAATCCATTTCTCCTTCAGATCCCTTTTAAAGACCTATTTTACACCTTCTGCTCTTGGGTTAAAGACCAGAGAGGTCCCTGCAGAACCTGGCACCCGTTCCAACCTTTAGAAGCTCAGAAAGCTGTTTATTAAACTTCTTCGTGGGTAGATGAGACAACTCGCTTCACTGGAGCAAAGTTAATACTTTTCTTTTCTTTTTTTTTTTTTTTTTCCCTGTTCGTTGAGGTCTTAGTTGTGTAGAATTATTCTTTCCAAATACAGTGATTGTTTTTCTGACCTTTTTAATTCGCCACAGTTTAACTGGCAAACAGATTTAGCCCTCTTGCGAAACGGCTTTTCTCGCGGCGTCTCCCGCAACGCTCTTTCGGTGTTGGGTGTAAATCAGGGAGGAGAACAAAAAAAAAAAACAGATAAGGAGGAAAAACAAGCTTTCCAGATGCCCCCAAATTTAATTTCTTAAGCAGAATCCAACGTAAAGGGAACCTGGAGGAGTAGTTTGACAGGGAGGGTGGGAAATGTAGTGAGAATTAGCATTGCCTTCAAACTGTTGCCTAAATGTCTTTCCTCTGGGGGGATTAAATATCCCTGTTAAAAATGCAGCATTTACACCGACCCAGCAGCGCTGGAGTTTGGAGGAGTAGCACAAAAAATGCTTGTAGGAAGGCGGAGAAGGAGGATCCTCGCAGCCTTTCTTAACCATGAGGGCAGTGAAACCCTGGCACAGGTTGCCCAGGGAGGGAGTTGAGGCCCCATCCCTGGAGATCTTCAAGGTGAGGCTCGACAAGGCTCTGGGCAACCTGCTGTAGTTGCAGATGTCCCTGCTCCCTGCAGGGGGGTTGGATTCGATGACCTTTGGAGGTCCCTTCCAACCCAAACCATTCTATGAGTCTATGATTGTAACCTCCTGGAACAAAGCTGCTGGTTTTATTACAGCTTTGTTGTGCGGCCTATTTATATGTAGCACGGTGACGAAAAACACGACAAGAAATTATGGATTTTGTCAATAAACAGTAGACACGAGATCCCTCCTAACTGCTTTCCACTTGCTTTTTATAGTTAGCATCTGAGTTGGGGCAATCCCAACACTGCTACAGGCTGGGCAGTGCCTGGCTGGAGAGCAGCTCTGAAGAGAAGGACTTGGGGGTGCTGGTGGATGAGAAGCTCCCCATGAGCCGTCAGTGCCCGCTCGCAGCCCAGAAAGCCAACCCTGGCCTGGGCTGCAGCAAGAGCAGCGTGGCCAGCAGGGCAAGGGAGGGGATTCTCCCCCTCTGCTCCACTCTGGTGAGACCCCACCTGGAGCCCTGCCTCCAGTTCTGGAGCCACTATTCCAAGAAAGATCTGGACGTGCTGGAACGTGTCCAGAGAAGGGCCACGAGGGTGATCCGAGGGCTGGAGCATCTCTGCTGTGGAGACAGGCTGAGAGAGTTGGGGTTGTTCAGTCTGGAGAAGAGAAGGCTGCCAGGAGACCTTCTGGTGGCCGCCCAGGATCTGAAGGGGGCTACAAGAAAGCTGGGGAGGGACTTTTAGAATGTTGGGTAGGGATAGGACAAGGGGGAATGGATCCAAACTAGAGGAGGGGAGATTTTGATTGGACGTCAGGAAGAAGTTCTTCCCTGTGAGGGTGGTGAGAGCCTGGCACAGGTTTCCCAGAGAGGTGGTGGAAGCCCCATCCCTGGGAGTTTTGAAGGCCAGGTTGGATGGGGCTCTGAGCAACCTGCTCTGGTGGGAGGTGTCCCTGCCCATGGCAGGGGGGTTGGAACTGGATGATCTTGAAGGTCCCTTCCAACCCTGACAGTTCTGTGATTCTGAATTATTAGCTTTGCTTGCCTTAACTAAACAGAACAAGCTGTTGCAGCTGGTGGGAGAAGATCCTGCGGCCATGGCGTGGGACAAGGTTGGACAAACTCATGTTTGTCTTCATGTTGAAAGTCTGGTGCCCGCTCACTGAGTGAAGATTTTCTGGTCCTGCCTCCCCGGACCTTTGTTTATGTATTTGGATGTGACACAGGCAGCAATAAAATATTTAGACCGTTAAGGAAAATAGAAGAAGGGAGGTACTGAAAGTTGTGTTGTCTCCCATGACCTCTTGGAAGGTGCTGTGGTGGTTTAGTCCATCACGGACTGCATCAGAACTCTCACAAAGCTTTTATGCCCTGTAGGTCCACGGCTGAAGAAAGCACATGACTTGGAGGGACTGGAAAGTGTTGTAGTAAGTTAAAGATGAAAGGGTTTGGGGGAGATCCCGCTCAGATGAGGGGTGGCAGGAAGTTGTTTCTTCTGGTTACTGGAATCCTAGAATCCTAGAATGGTGGGGATTGGAAGGGACCTCTGGAGATCATGGAGTCCAACTCCCCTGCCAGAGCAGGAGCACCCAGGGCAGGACACACAGCAACAGATCCAGGCGGGGTTGGAAAGTCTTCAGTGGAGGAGACTCCACCACCTCTCTGGGCAGCCTGGGCCAGGCTCCGGCACCCTTACACCAAAGAAGTTTCTTCTCCTGTTGAGGTGGAACCTCCTGGGTTCCAGCTTGTCCCCGTTATTCCTTGTCCTCTCCCAGGGCACCCCAGACAAGAGCCTGGCCCCTTCCACTTGACCCCCACCCCTCAGACATTTCTAGACAAGGATCAGCTCCCCTCTCAGGCTTCTATTCTCCAGACTCAACAGCCCCAGGGCTCTCAGCCTTTCCTCCCAGGAGAGATGTTCCAGTCCCTTCATCATCTTCTCAGCCTCCATTGGACTCTCTTTAGTATTTCCCTGTCCCCCCTGAACTGGGGAGCCCAGCACTGGACCCGATACTCCAAATGTGGCCTCCTTAGGGCAGAGCATTTCGGAATGTCTGAAACGGTTCAGGGAATGTATTGTACTCAAAAATATATTTGCAGTTGACCTTGAGCCTGAACTTCACGCTAGATTTTGGCTTCTTTATAGTCTCCACTAATTTCTCAACTAATCAGTAGAATTTCAAAGGAGACATAGGGATGGAAGGGCTGGTGTGACCAGCAACACACCAGGCTCTCCTTTGCGCGTTTGGAGACGTTTTCATGGGATAAGGGGAACTTTCTGACTCGCTGAATCTACTCTAGTTAATGTGGGATAGTTTCAGTGGAAAGGGCATCAGGAGGTCATCTGGTCTGAACCTTGCTCAAAGCAGCTTCAGAGGATCTGCTTAATGAGATCGTGGATAACCCTCTTCTTGCCCTCAGCTTCAACTGTTTAAACCCAGGCTCCAATCCATCACCTTGGGGGGAGGATATTTCTTCTCGGTGCTTGGTTGGGTCGCAGGGAGCAACCCAACTTTGATGCTTTGTTGGAGGGGAAGAGAAAGGGCTACACCTAAAGCAAATCGCTTCAAACCCGCGTGCGGGGAAAAGTGGAGATAGTTGGAGCAAGAAATGCTGAATAGGGGATTTGGGAAGCAACCGGGAGAGCCAGGGTCACCAGTCAGCGCAGGTTTTGTTGAAAGGGCTTCGTGTTTTTCACGTTAGAAGTTTTTAAGGGTTTCTCCCTATTAATTAAAAGGCTTTCTGCTGAAAGAGAAAAATATCCTGGGCTGTTGATGTATAGAATCTATAGATACTCATTTCGTTTCTCTGTCCTCCAGATCTCTTTATATCTTGAGCTGAAAGCTTGTGGGTAATAGCGCTTGTGAAACGTCTTCTTTATGGCCTCAAGGTAGGATGTTTTGGAAAGAAAACCCGAGATCCAGCTCCTTTAGCTTCCTACTGTGATTTATGGACTACGGGTTGTGGTCTGTAGACAGGTCATGACCTGGTCAAGCTCAGCAAAATCTTCACGTGGTTGAGAACAAGGCAGCGTGTGGGACGTGGGAGAGCTCGAGAGGACCCGGTGGTTCTGCCGGAGAGTTAATGTCGGGAAGATCTTTGGTGCTGTCTAACTGAAGTGTGTATTTCTGTCTGCTTCTCAAACCTTTGGAGGATCAGATCACCCGATCACCCTGTGACAGCATCACCTCATTACTTCTTGTGCAGCTTTGCTGCAGCCCAGGAGTGATTCTGGGGCTTCCTGTAGGGTGGTTGTGATTCAAAAGCCAGGGTTTCACCATCTCTGGAGAAGATGAAGTGAGTAGGATCTGATATGGTCACCTCCCCGAGCTCAGTTGTCTTTGGAAGTCGTGGGTTGAGTTCCCTCGTTCAGCGGTTCTTCGTGCGCGTGGACAGCGCAGTGCTGCTGCCAGAGGGAGCCACGTGCGATTGGTGGTCCACCATCACCGAGACCTTTGCCAAAGTACTGTTTCCTCTACTTTTAGGTAGGAATATAAGAATAGCCTCGATGGCTCTGCACCCCGTGTCTAAAAGGGGAGCCTCCAGAAGGATGTGAGAACCGGGCGCACCCTGTACGACACTTTCCCAACTCTCTTGCCTCTCGTCATTCAGCATCTCCAGGACTTTCCCAGCCAGAGGTGATGTCCATCTCATTACTGACCACCACAGGTGTCTGTGACACAACCACTTGAGCTCACAGAGACGTTTAGCGCGCCCAACATCCTGTGGCAAGGAGCTGAACCACTGAGCTGGGTTGGGTGTGAAGAAACCGCTGTCTCTGGTTTGGTTTTGGACTTGCCACCTGCTACTTTCATTCTTCACCTCCTTCTTCTCACACTGAGCAAGCTGCTGCTGCCTCCAGAAGCTGCTGGTGTGTCCCTCCTCCGTGACATCCCACCTAGACTGGGAAGAGCCTCTGCTCCACGTCGGTTTTTGGCGCTAAAGACGCGCAAGGTCTTTGCTGGAGGTCACGTCGGTGCAAGAGCCAGAGCTCGCGTCCTTCGCCCTTCGCCGCTTTCGGAGGCGACGTGAGTCGGAGCTGCGGTGCCGCTCGCCGGTGGCTCGTAGGAGGATGAGTCATGTAGGGCGCAGGAAGGGGCTCCTTCTGGGATCGCAAGGCGGGCACGTGATTCGTGAGGCTCTGGTTCTATTTTATGACTCGGCGCTTGGCTAATTATTAATCCGTTCCATATATTGCGCGTTACGTAACGTCATTCCGGCCCCTTGAGAAATCCGACTTTGACAAAGTTAAATGATTTACCCGACTCTCGGTAGGTTGCGTCAGAGCTGTTACACTTTGCAGCCCGTCTTGCGGTCGTAACAAAAACACAGACAATTGATTTTGGACCTGGGGATCGATAGACATCAGTGATTGACTTCCTAGAACTCCTCAGTAGGTTTTAGACCAGCATTTTCCTTCTCTTCCAGGGCCAGAAGCTGGACCAATAGCTTGTTAGTAACCTACTCATCCTTCTCATGCGTTGAGAACCGCCCCGTGTCCTCCAGTGCTCTCAAACCTCTTAGAGAAGAGAAGCCTGAGAGGGGATCTGATTCATGTCTAGAAATCTCTGAGGGGTGGGGGTCAAGTAGGAGGGGCCAGGCTCTTGTCTGGGGTGCCCTGGGATGGGACGAGGGCCAATGGGCACCAACTGGAACCCAGGAGGCTCCACCTCAACAGGAGGAGAAACTTCTTTAGTGTGAGGGTGATGGAGCCTGGCCCAGGCTGCCCAGAGAGGTGGTGGAGTCTCCTTCTCTGAAGACTTTCCAACCCTGCCTGGATCTGTTGCTGTGTGGCCTGCCCTGGGTGCTCCTGCTCTGGTAGGGGAGTTGGACTTGATGATCTCCAGAGGTCCCTTCCAACCCCTACCATTCTAGGATTCTAAGATTCTCTTGAATGGGATGCAGTCAACGTTCTCCTGACTTAGATCTGATGGTCTCTGTGCTCTCCTGTTTCGCATCTGCCTGCGTTGCCGCCTGGAATAGAGAATGTTTCCTGTGGCAAGGCTGGACCATCTGGTTTCCTTCTTAATTAACGAACAGAAATATTTGTTGCGTTCTTCTGCCGTTCCTCTAAGATGCCGGCGGTTGCTCCGTTTCTCTCTCTCTCCCAGCTCCTCGTTCGCTGCTGGAATTTGCTGTTCTTAGGTCCGTTTTATAACCTGATGTGCCCAAACCCATGAGGGTTGTGGTTCCGCTCGTTGCGTTTTGCTTCTCTTGCTGTTTCTTATCACTGCATTTTGTATGTATTTTAATAGGCCCAGACCATAGTTTTTCTTCTCTTCGTTATCATAAAATCCTGGAATGTTTTGAGTTGGAAGGAACCTTCAAGATCATCTGGTTCCAACCCCCTTGCCATGGGCAGGGACACCTCCCACTACAGCAGGTTGCTCAGAGAGCCCCATCCAACCTGGATTTGAACCCATCCAGGGATGGAGCATCCACAGCTTCCCTGGGCAACCTGTTCCAGGCTCTCATCACCCTCAGAGGGAAGAATTTCCTTCTTATTTCCAATCTAAATCTCCCCTTTTCCAGTTTCAAACCATCACCCCTTTTCCTGTCTCTACAAGGCCTTGTAAAAAGTCTCTCCCCAGCTTTCCGGTAGGTCTCCAGTTATGTATTTTTTAATTTTGATCGTTGCTTTCCTTTTCATGAGACCCAGGTTGAGAAGACTTGTTTTATAAATATTTTTTTTGAAAAATATATCACATATAAAATCTACATAATAAATGTATATATAATATACATTTGTATATATTTCATATATATATTTTAAAACACATGTTTTAGAAGTTTATAAACCACGACTTCTCTATATTTTTAAAACACACCTCTCTGTTTTTCAAGCACATCTTCCCTTTTAAGTTTCGGGACCTTAATCCCCTGCAGACACGCGGCTCACGCCGGGAATCTGGACACATATCCTTAAAATTTCCGTCATTATTTGTATTTTTCTGTTTTAACGTTCTTTCCTTAGCATCATTTGGCCTGTTGATTGTAGGGGTGGTAAAAGCAGCTGGGACAGAGAAGGAAAAGAAGAACTAAGAAGGAAATTCTTCCCTCTGAGGGTGGTGAGAGCCTGGCCCAGGTTGCCCAGGGAAGCTGTGGATGCTCCATCACTGGGTGGGTTCAAATCCAGGTTGGATGGGGCTCTGAGCAACCTGCTCTAGTGGGAGGTGGCCCTGCCCATGGCAGGGGGGTTGGAACTGGATGATCTTGAAGGTGCCTTCCAACCCAAACCATTCCATGATTCTATGATTCTATTTTTTATATGTATATATTTATATTTATCTATATATGTATATGTATGTCCATCATAGCAGAAGTGATGATGAGAACAGGCAGGTTTTGGACTACTGCTGGTACTGCTCTCAGCTAACTTCAGATTCAGAGATATGAATTTAACTCAACAATCCCAGTAACCCTGTGAGGGAGAGAGAAAGAAAGAAAATATCCACGTCCTGGAAGTAATTTAACATGGATTCCTAACCTGGTGGTTCCTTGGGGACCAAACCTGCTCTGTTGAAGCACCAGGAGCTGGTCAGGTTGCTGGGGACCTGCAGACATCTCCATCCAGCATTTCCAAGAGGAGATTCATGGATGTGTCAGAAAGGGCCCTGTCAGAAAGATGGGGCCAGACTTTGGAGCAGGGCCTGTTGGGACAGGACAAGGGGGGATGGTTGGAAACTGCAAGAGGGAGCTTGAGCCTGGAGAGAAGGGAGAAGTTGTTGGTGCTGAGGGTGGGGAGAGGCTGGCCCAGGTTGCCCCGAGAGGTGGTGGCTGCCCCATCCCTGGCCCCATTGCAGGGGAGGTTGGCTGGGGCTTTGAGCAACCTGCTCCAGTTGCAGATGGCCCTGCTCCCTGCAGGGGGGTGGGACCAGATCACCTTGGAAAGTCCCTTCTGAAGTGCTCGGATCTGAACCCCAAGCCCTGGAGTGAACTTGACACCTGGATGAATTTCATAATCAGGTGAAAGGGGCTGAGGCTGCCCAGGTGCCTCCTGTTGTACTCAAGGGCAAGTCTGGCTTGGCCTCTGTGGTTGCCACCAAGAAGATCTTTTAGCTCCGCCTTGGCTCTGACCCAGTAGGTGTTGAGCTATGGGGACACCTGTCATAGCAGACCTTGATATGAGGGATGGGCCCCTCTGTTGTGAGAGGGCCAGCCAGGAGGGGAGGCCAGGCCAAGCACACCCTGAAAGGCTGAGAACTAAAGTAGAAATGGGAAACAGCTGCCAATGAGGTGGGGATTAGAGGGTGGAGATAAAAGGCCAACAGAGCTCCTTCTTGAGGGGCTGCTGCTGTTGGAGGGGTTGGTGAGAAGGAGTTTTGTGGAGTCAATGAAAGAGTCAAGGACAATGAGGGTAAGGGATTGGGTGATGTATCTGTCTGGTGTTTGTTGGATTGGTTTGTGCCTGGCTCTGTTGGGCTCTGGGACATGGTTGATGTCTCCTTAGATTGTTGTATTTTTGGCTCAGTTTGTCTTTCCTTCTGTTGTGTCACCCGTGGTGTGTGGGTTTATTGCTTCCTTGGTTCCCTCCGTGGTCGGCCAGACTAGAGCTTTTTTTGGGTTCCATAGAAATAGATAATAAAACCTGGGTGAGTTTCTGTGTATGTTTTCTGCTGAGGGCTGTGACCTTTTTGCTGGGCCGTGTCATTGGCAAAACCCCTTCCCCCTCCCGGACCAGTGTGTGATTCAGAGACTGCAGAGCAACCTTGGAATTGCCAGCTCCGGTTTCCAGCCAGCTCTTAGGTGTCAAAGGTTGGTTAAGATGAGTTGCATCCTGTAGCTACCGCAAATTAAAGTTCAAAAGCAATATTGGGCCTTCTGTCTCCGAGCGTTTGCTGTGGTAGGTGTCAGGCTGGACTAGAGAAAATGCAGCATGTGGAGTGGTTTGGAAGAGAGGTTATGAAGCTCATCTTGGTGTTTCCATGATAGTTGTTTTTTGGTTTTTTTTTTATAATTTTTCATTAGACTTCAGGCAGTGCATCCCAATATGAAAAGCTCGATTTTCTGACTTTGTTTTTTTCAACCAAAGAAGGTCTTTGCAAGCTACATACTGGCATTCAGCTCTAGAGGAACTAGGCTGAGGCTGGTCTGGCTTACAGGGGAGGGGAGGAGAGAGCTGAAGAAAATGGACAGACCACAGTCTTAGTGTCTTTTTATGCTATATGTGCAAGGAACTGGAGAAAAGTGTTGGAGTGAGGTGGGTGTTGGTCTGTTCTCGAGGAACAAGCAGCAGGACAAGAGGAAGCGGCCTGGAGTTGCCCCAGGGGAGGTTTCAGTTGGAGCTGAGGAAGAATTTGTTGCCCTTTGGGGTTGTCCAGGCGTGTGCCAGGCTGCCCAGGGCAGGGCTGGAGTCCCCCTGCTCCCTGGAGGGGTTTCCAAGGCGTGGAGCTGTGGTGCTGAGGGACAGGGCTCAGGGGTGCCCTGGCAGGGATGGGGCAGCGCTGGGACTCCAGGATCTTGACCGTCTCTTCCAACCCAAACAATTCTGTGATTCTTTGCAATCCCCTTGATCCAGCTCTAGCTTAATGCTCGGTGACAAGAGGAATTTCGTCTCCGTAGCTGTGTGAGGCAGGGAAGGAGTTGTATGACTTCGGCGGTGATCTGCAGCCTGCTGGCTGTCAGCACCAACTATAACTTTCCAGCCCTTGTTTTCCTCTCCTGTGTTGTGTAGATGCTTCCTCACCGTGGCACATTTGCTACTAGGTCTGCGCCAGGTTTTTCTGGAGGGTCGTCTTTACTTCTTGGGAATGGTGTTGAGATCTTTTAAGGGGAGAATTTCAAAGAGTACGTATCTACGTATTCATACAAAGAGTATGAAGCTTCCCTTTTATTTTCCCACGTTGCTTAAAGCTTGAGGAACCTCAATGAGCCTCTATTCCAATGAAATCTGGAACCTCCATGAGCCTCTATTCCAATGAAATTCAAGATACCTCACAACTGATAGCACTGAGAAGGTCAGCGAGCTGCCGCCGCCATGGATTAAGAGTTGACCTCGACTTTGCCGCTTTTCTATTTATATCGCTCAAAATCGCATGTTAAAAATAATAATTCCGGGAGCTAACTGGAAAGCAGTGCAAATAAAAATGTCTTTCCCTTCCCCAGGACTCACTAACTGCCACCGGTCCCCTCTCAGAAGAGTTCACGTGAAGGCTGCCCATGGAAGGCCGATGCCCCCGTTTGCCGAGGCTTTAGGATTCTCTTGCTTTGCTCTTTAATCACCCGAAGCGTCCAGTTTTTCCCATGAACCATCTTTCACTTCAGGAATATAGAGGTAAGGTGACAAAAGGCTCTTCATTTTTTTTTTTGTTTTCTTTCCTGTGGCGGAAAATATTTAAACCTGTTGTGGAGGTGGTTTCTGCTGGAGCACCTCTTTGGGTACAATGAATTACTGAGGCTGCTGAGCAAAATTCACCGTTTTTCCCCACCCTTGGCATCCTTTGGCTGGTTTTCCGTACACTGAGATGCGTAGTCGGTCTGTAGCCCCTCCGTAGCCACGTTGAGTTGTTTTAAAATCTCCTAAAAATGAGTTTCTTGCCTGAATCGACGGCGCTTCCTCGATACGTTCCACAAAATGTTTTGTGCTGAGGAATAAGAGGCGGTTTGGGACAGCGAGTGTCACGTTGTAGGTTGGCTCACGGTGTGGATCAGGTGAATCGAGTCCGTAACTAGAGCATCTTCCAAGTCGCCGGCTTGGGATATCAACGTGGTTTATGGCGAAGGCTCCCACAACTTCCAGGGCGTGAAGCTTGGACTCGGCAGCCTTGGAGCTCCTGAGGCGGGTAACGAGCTGAACGCTTCCGTGGTTTGCCCACAGCCGGTGATACCTTACAGGAGAGTTGTTGTAATGGAGTTGTAGCTGGGAAAGAGAGTGGAATGTATTTAGAAGTGGACAAAATGGGGAAACAACTGACGGTTGGATGAGGGGTTGGCTGGGGCCACTCTAGGGCTGTGGAATTGGTAACCTCTCGCTGGAGTGCAATGGGAAAAGGAGATATTTCCTTCTGGTTTGAGCATGGCTTGCTCCTGTGCTCCTCTTCAGGGTGGTGTAAATACTGCTCCCAGTAAGATCAGAAAGTGGTTGTACTTCTGTACTTGGCAGCCTGGAATCCTGGGCTCAGTTCTGGGCTCCTCTTGCCCTCCCTCCCAGAAGGAGCTGGAGGGGCTGGAGCGTGGTCAGAGAAGGGCAACGGAGCTGGGGAAGGGTCTGGAGCAGGAGTGTGGGGAGGAGCGGCTGAGGGAGCTGGGCTTGTGCAGCCTGGAGCAAAGGAGGCTCAGGGGAGACCTTCTGGCTCTCCACAACTCCCTGACATTCAGGAGCTTGGAGCCAGGGAGGGTCGGGCTCTGCTCCCAAGGAACAAGCAGCAGGACAAGAGGAAGCGGCCTGGAGTTGCCCCAGGGGAGGTTTCAGTTGGAGCTGAGGAAGAATTTGTTGCCCTTTGGGGTTGTGCAGGCGTGTGCCAGGCTGCCCAGGGCAGGGCTGGAGTCCCCCTGCTCCCTGGAGGGATTTAAAACACATGGAGATGTGGTGCTGGTGCCCTGTCAGTACTGAGTTAATGGTTGGACTGAAGGATCTTAGAGGTCTTTTCCAACCTAAACATTTGTGTTGTGTGTGGGGGCTGCTTTGGCCACAGGTTTCTGTCCTTGCTTCGGCTGCTTCCCTAAACTGTGGTGGGACGGTGGCTGCTGCCAGGGCTGTGGTGGCTTGGAAATGTCAGTATCTCTGTTCTAGGTGTCCTTCCGTGATCAGTTTGGTGGCCGGAGGGTGGCCAAGATGGGACACAAGGGTGGTGGTGGCTGGGAAGCCACCATCTCCCCTTGCCCTGATCCATGTGGAACCCAGGAAGTTCCACCTCAACGAGAGGAGAAACTTCATTGTGGTGAGAGTGCCAGAGCCTGGCCCAGGCTGCCCAGAGAGGTGGTGGAGTCTCCTTCTCTGGAGACTTTCCAACCCCCCTGGATCTGTTGCTGTGTGTCCTGCCCTGGGTGCTCCTGCTCTGGCAGGGGGGTTGGACTCAATGATCTCCAGAGGTCCCTTCCAACCCCTACCATTCTCTGTGGCTGCCTGATTTTGGTCCAGGCTCTTTGCTCTCTTGCCTTGGTATCTTCCATTTGTAGAACAAATGATGGGGGTACGCAAGCAGGATTATAAATTTTGGCAACACTGTCCCTTTTCCCATGGTGTCTGTGGTCCTGACTGTCAGCTGAGGAGGAGAGGAGCTGGGGGGGCTGCCCATGAGTGAGAAGAACCCAGCAGAGCCCCACTCCAGCACTGGAAGTGCTGCTCAGAGTTTATTAAACTGCGCTTTGCCCGAGAAATGCACCGTTGGATTTGGGATTTTTCACCGCAAAAAGATCCCTTTTCCCTCTGGAATTGGACACAAACGAAAAAACTTCGTAGCTCCTTTACACTCTTGAGCTGTCTTCGTTTTTCTCTCCAGTATCTGACCAGATTCCGCTTCCGACGAGGTGACCTTGCTGGGTGGTGTTGGGTTCTTCCCACTTTTCCAGGCACCCGTTAATACCGGTCGAAGGTGGGAGCTTGCAGAGCGAGGGTTTGGGGCTGGAGCGTGCCTCAGGCCGGGCTGCACCCAGCTTTTCTTCATTTGCTGCTTTTTTTTTACCCCACCCTTCTCCAAAGCGATCGGTACAAATCACGTGGCCGGGCTTTACCTGAGACGTCTCGTAACATTCAGGCAGCTTGATGGGAAGGCTGGAGCACCTCTGCTGTGAAGACAGGCTGAGAGAGTTGGGGTTGTTCAGTCTGGAGAAGAGAAGGCTGCCAGGAGACCTTCTGGGGGCCTTCCAGGATCTGAAGGGGGCTACAAGGAAGCTGGGGAGGGACTTTTGAGGATGTCAGGCAGGGATAGGACAAGGGGGAATGGATCCAAACTAGAGGAGGGGAGATTTTGGTTGGACGTTCGGAAGAAGTTCTTCCCCAGGAGGGTGGTGAGAGCCTGGAACAGGTTGCCCAGAGAGGTGGTGGAAGCCCCATCCCTGGAAGTTTTGAAGGCCAAGCTGGATGGGGCGCTGGACAACCTGATCTCGTGGGAGGTGTCCCTGCCCATGGCAGGGGGGTTGGAACTCGGTGATCTTGAAGGTCCCTTCCAACCCTGACAATTCTATGGTTCTATGCAGCCCAGGCAACTAAAGGGGTTAAATTCTTCACTCTGAAACTGGATGTCGTTGAGGGGAGGGAGAGGGAGCTCCAGCTGAATTGGAAGGCTGAGGTGCCTCCTCGACTGCTCTGGGTTCCCCCTAACGTAGGGGATGGACGAACTCACCCTGGCGGTTTCATGGGAGAAGCTCTACCTTCATCCCACCCGGCACCTCCCAGCCTTTCCAGACTTTGACTTTTGATTTTTTTTTTTTTTCCTCCCCAAGTTGTCTTTCTAAATTTCCTCCTTTCCTTTAGCAAACGGACTTTTTGGCATGAAATGGGGTCACTGTGATTTGTATTCCCCTTTATCCCGTGCCGGGGCTCGGAGATGACAACATGGAAACGCAGCCGCCGAGACGCTGCCTCCCCCACCCTAGCCCTAGGTCTTCGCCGAGCCGAAACTCCCTCTTGCTTCCTTAATGATCGTATTCCTTCCACTTTAAAGACCTTTCCTGCTGTTAAAGGTGTTTTCAAGTGTTGCAACACTTTCTAAATGGTATCTCATGAGAGGTATTTACCGGAGGTGAGTTTCCTTGAAGTCGTAACCTCCGCCTCACCTGTCCCTTTTCCTTGGGGGCTGCCGGCGGGGTAGGAAGGACACAGATGAGGGGCTTGGCGCTCACCGGCTTTCTGAATCATCTGTTCTTCTAAAACTAACAAAAGAGGTAGAAGAGGGGTGTTGTTTGGGCCATGGGTTCGAAATGGGAGTCCTGCTGATCGAGACAAAGATGCGCGTGGGGACTGAGGAAGGAGAAATCCCAGGCTTGTCTCACCACGTAGGAATGCAGGCCATTGGGGTGCTCCTGAAGCCTTGCTTTTAAAGAGCAAAGAGTACAAAACGACTGGGAATCCCCGCCATGCCCACTGGAGAAGGCTAGAGAGGTTTCTTGGTAGAGAATGGATGGGACCACCGCCGTGGACCACGTGCAGGGAGAGCTCTGAAGCTTCTGTGGCTTTGCAGAGGACACCCGCCAGCACGTGTTGTGTCTTCAGGCCGGGCTTTTCATGCTTCTGCTGGTCGGCCTGTGGCCTCAACGACAGGAGATGTGATTCTGTCTTTAGGTTGCAAATGCTGAATCTCAGAATTCCAGCGTGGTGGGGGTTGGAAAGGCCCCCTGGAGTTCATCTGGTGTCACCCCCCTGCTCCAGCAGGGTCACCCAGAGCAGGGGGCCCAGCAGCGCAGGGTCCAGGCACCTTGGGAATCTCTCCCGACAAGGAGACTCCCCAAGCTCTCTGGGCAGCCTGGGCCAGGCTCCAACCCCCTCCCACCAAACAACTTGCTCCTCCCGCTCCCAGGGAACCTCCTGGCTTCCCCCACTGCCCCTCGTCCTGGCACTGGGCACCCCTGAGCAGAGTCTGGCCCCAGCCTCTTGCCCCCCGGGGGCCCTGGAGCTCTTGCTCAGCCTTGCTCAGCTCCCCTCTGGGGCTGCTCTTCTGCAGCTGAACAGCCCCAGGGCTCTCAGCCTTTCCTGCCCACACAGATACTCCAGGCCCAGAAGAAAAGTTAGAATGAGCTCATGGAGGCCCTTAAAATGGTTTTTCTCCTATTTATCATGAAGCTATTAGAGCCAACACTCCTTAGAAAAAGTTAATATTAAAAGCATTCCCCCTGTTGAAGGAGTTTGAGACTTAGAACTGAGTTTCCTCCCATTTTGCTTATATTTGGTGATTTGATTCTGCCACCCTCCTCGTCTGCGTTACGTTGAAGTATCTCTTTTGTTAGATGTTTATATGTCAGAGGCACCTGCACCATGCTGGAGACAAAAGTTTCAAGCACATGTCGAAGAAAACTGTTGATGAAATTTCAGATGTCTGCTGGTGACTGTGGCTGCTCTTAAGGAAGAGCCGTTTTGGTACGAGAGCTGGTTCTAGTTTCGTATCTGAGAGCTCTTTCTGTTCCCTTTTTTCTAAAACCACCCTTAGCTGCTCTTGTGTTCACATGTAAATCTTGTAATTGGACGGTCAGATTGGGTGCTTTGTTTATGCAGAAAGTATTTGAGACCTGCACGGCTTCCGTAAGTAGGACTTTTGGTGCTTAGCTCCTTCAACAAACTCAAATGTCTAGGTAGGGGCTTGGTCATCTTCAATTAAACCTTCTTTGGCAGAGGGGTTGGACTAGGTGATCTCCAGAGGTCCCTTCCAGCCTCGGTCATTCTGTGATGCTGTGGAAACGTTGCTTGCCCAG
This sequence comes from Baryphthengus martii, assembly GCA_013396935.1. Classification (NCBI taxonomy): domain Eukaryota; kingdom Metazoa; phylum Chordata; class Aves; order Coraciiformes; family Momotidae; genus Baryphthengus; species Baryphthengus martii. The sequence goes on along the minus strand of VWZK01017751.1, from coordinate 16,396 downwards.
GAGCTTTGATTAGATCTCTCTTGACTACTTTGTCCCTGAGCAGACGTCGGCTGCAGACTCCCTGCCGGGATCTGAAGTTGTTGCTCCACCTTCCGTCACAACCGATGTGATGAAGCTGGTGGCTTCCATGAGTTCATCCACCAGCACTCTTCTTGTGCCCGCTCCTCATCTGCAGCGTTGCCAACTCCTTCAGGTTGGGCTGAGCCTTCTCCAGCAGCTCTTCAACCCCAGCTTCTTGAGAAATGCTCATGTGAACGCTTTGGCCGTGAGCGTGGGCTCCTCTTCACGGGCAACCCAGGAGTGGGAACATCTTCCTAGAATCACAGAATTCCTGAGGTTGGAAGGAACCTCCCGAGGTGATATCGTCCAGCCTCTCTGCCTTGAGCAGGGACATCCTCAACTAGATCAGGATTTAGATCTTAACCTGCTGCAGCCACTTCTGTGGTGATCCTGGACCAGAGAAGGTTAATTGATCACTGTCTCCAGCCCCACCGTGTAGGTAGCTCCGGCTGAGCCAAGGGGACGAGGTGGAGACGTCGTTTGTGTCTTGGCTGAGCTAATTGTAATCAACACCAACAGGACAGCAAATGATGCTGGATACGTTAATGGCTTTTTAGGCTGCTGGGTCCTCTGCTGCCCTCGAGGAATTTCTCCTGCCTGGGCCCCAAAGATGATGGATCTTTTAATTGAAAACCACACTCGAGCGAGTCCGTCGGTTTTCAGGCCTTAACGATTGGGTGGTTTTTTTTTTTGGCCTAGCGTCGGCTTTGCTGTAGGAGCCCTTTCCTGTGGAGGTCAGGTTAGAAATTGGTGCCTGTTTCCTTCCTTCCATGGATTTAGCTATTTTGGTACCTCTTTGTCAGTTTGTCGTGGCTGCTGCTCTGACCTTCTCAAGGGCACCTCTGTTGTGTTGGGTTTCCCGTTGGCTGTCAGCTCTCAGGAGGTGAGGCAGCTGAGATTGCTGGTTCTCCCTGCAGGACACAGCTGTGGTTGCTGCTTCCATAAACCAGAGAAAAATGAGGAATTCTGCCTTTTTTTTGTTTATAGAAGATGGTCCAGAGGTTGGCAGGATTAGAGTCATAGAATCACAGAATGGTTGGGGTTGGAAGGGACCTTTAAAGGTGGTGGAGCAAAAATTCTGGAAGTTTTAGAGAGCNCTGCTGCCCACGCTGCTGGGGATGAGCCCAGGGGGCCAGGGGCTGCTGGGCTGCGAGCGCACGGGGCCGCCTCAGCTCCAGCTCCTCACCCCCAGCACCCCCAGGTCCTTCTCTGTAAGGACTGCTATCCATTGTTCCATCACTCAGCCTGAATTGATCCCAGGGTTTGCCCTGGCCTGGATGGAGGACCTTGCCCTTGTTGAACCTCACAAGCTTCATGTGTGGCCCTTTTTGAGCTCATATATAGCACTTTTTGAGCTCATCAAGGTCCCTCTGGGTGACATCTCTTCCTTTCAACAAGTCAACTTCACCCCTCAGCTTGATGTTACCTGCAGACTTGCTGAGGGTGCCCTCAATCCCACTGTCAAGGTCAGTAATAAAGATGCTACACAGAACCGGTCTCACAGTGGATCACTGAGGGACACCACTTGTGACCGTTCTCTGTTTGGACGTTGAGCTCTTTATCCGAAGCACGTTTGGCTTGCTCAGCAGCGGTGAAACACTGAAGGAAAAAAAAATATCAAAAAGTAATAAAAACAGGGGTGAGGATTGATCTTGCTGGGCAGTGCCAGATCTTCACGGGCGTCCCCACCCCGGCTGTGTTCATGGGTTGACAACTACCCCATTCTGGAGGGGTTTTCTGCTCCTCTTGTGAGGTTTTATCTTCTATCTGAAGCCGCTTAGGTGGGGTGAATCCAGCCGGGAGTAGAACTGGGGATGATGAGAAAGTTCAACCCTGCAAGGGGCAGCTTCTGCTCCTGGGTGCTCGTGGTCATTGCTCCCCATAGTCGCCTTGGCAGAGCTGCTCTTCACAGCAGTTTCTGGGGAAGATGTGATATCTGAAAAGGGAGGTCCTTTTGTCTTCTAAAAGTAACAAACCTGCTTAGAACTCCTTTTTTTTGTTTGTTTGTTTTCCTACTTTTGATCTCATCTTTGAAAAAGTTCCGAGGGGTTAAACCTTTAGGTTTAAACCATTTCAATTTAAGATTTAAACCATTTCTTAGAGCTGATGAGAGCTGCCAATGACTCAGGAGAGCGACAAGATCCGTTTCTCGGTAAACTTTCAAGAGATGAAGACGAAACCCCGAAGCTACAGCTCGGTTGACAAAAAACGAGAAGAATTTTTCTGGGGTTTCTTTTCCTTCCGAGCCGAGCGCGTCCGTGACCACCTTTCCCCGGCACCGCGGAGGTTTTGCTCAGGACGTGGCTCTGTTGGCTTCTCAGAAAGAAAACAATCGATACCTGGTTCCTGTGGTTTGGAGATGAGGGTACCTGTGTTAAAAGCCCCGCCTGTCACCAGGAAGGGGCTGAAAGTTAAAATCATTTCCTGGCAGTTTTGCCCAAATACTGGTTTAAATTATTGTTTCCTGTTGAGTCAGTTTTGTCAACTGGAGACAGCGGTGTCACCTACGATAGTGTTTTCCAAGAACCAGAAATACTGGAAAATAATTTTCATTAGGAAGTTTTTGGAGCCCAACACCTGATGGAATTCCAATTTTAATGCTCGTTCTTTCCCAGCACTCCTCTGTGAGGTCCCATCCCTGTATTTCCTGCATCTCAAAGCCCCTTAAATGGTGCTTAAAGCTTCAGAATTCGTTGCTGATAAGAATGAGCAACTCGGGGTGAAATTCAACATCCTCTGAGTAGTTGCTGCGTCATCCGATGTCCTGCCGGACTGGGATGGAGAAGCCGGAGAGAGGTTCCTCCTGGGTCTGTGCGTCAGGGTAGCTGCTGCCCAGGGCACTCTTGCCTCTAGGGTGGAAAGATAAAGGATGTTTTTTGCAGAAAATCTGGGTTTTTTCTCTGTATATTTACCACACCTGCTCTCCTCCTTGACTTGACGTAGCTTTTAGAGTTGCCAGTTAGAGATTAGGAGAGCAGGAGCTGTTGCAAAGAGGATGAGGCGTTAGGAATATATAGCAAAAAATATGTAGGAATATGTAGCAAATTCCTCACAGATGGAGATTTTGTAGAATCCCAGGCTAGTTTGGGTGGGAAGGGACCTTCCAAGGTCATCTGGTCCAACCCCCCTGCAGGGAGCAGGGCCATCTGCAACTGGAGCAGGTTGCTCAGAGCCCCAGCCAACCTCCCCTGCAATGGGGCCAGGGATGGGGCAGCCACCACCTCTCGGGGCAACCTGGGCCAGCCTCTCCCCACCCTCAGCACCAACAAGTTCTCCCTTCTCTCCAGCCTCAAGCTCCCTCTTGCAGTTTCCAACCCTCCCCCCTTGTCCTGTCCCAACAGGCCCTGCTCCAAAGTCTGGCCCCATCTTTCTGACAGGCCCCTCAAGTCCTGAAAGGCCCCCTAGAAGGTCTCCCCAGAGCCTTCTCTTCTCCAGGCTGGATATTCCCAATTCTCGCAGCCTGGCCTCCCAGCAGAGGATCCTGTCACCCCTTGTCCTGTCCCAACAAGCCCTGCTAAAAACCCTTTGCACAAGCCCAGGTAGATGTCATCACTCTTCCCTTACCCACCACGGCTGTACCCCCAGCAGCGAAGGCCTCCAGCTTTCTCAGGTGGGCTTTGCCATCAGTGAAGCCCCGCTGGCCGTCGCCAATCACCTCCTCATTTCCCACGGACCTTCGCAGAGGTTCCATCGCTCCTTTTATTTCCCTAAAGCCCTCGGACTCCCCTGGCAGCTGGCAGAGAAGTCTCGTGAGGTCCATAAATCCTCCGCTTTAATGCGCTTTCCCTCCCCACCCCTGCTTCCTCCACCTTGTTATCCCCCCAGTTTCTTCCGACAATGACAGGCATACATTTGTTTAATGGAGCTGTCACAAATCCCAGCTCTGGCTGAACTGCGGAATGTAGATTAAAATATATTTGGGGAAGTTGAAATGAAATTCAGAATCAAAGGGAAATTGCCCCGTTGCTTGTTACAGTTCATCTCCAGATGTCACCTGGGAGAAAGCGGATTCTTTTTCGAAGCGTGAACGGGTTGTTAAGAAGGGACCGGTTTCATCTGTGGGGAAATTCTCTCCGGTCTGAAACCCGAGTGAGAAGAGGGAAAGGCAAACTAATTAGCGAATTTTAATAACAAAGTAACGGGATATGGGATGGATGGGGTGTCTTTTAGCGTTGGGTTTATACAGCCGAGCGGTTTCTGCCTCTCCCTGAACGTAACAAACGAAGGGAAAATTGTTTTATTAAGATATCGAATAAAATCCTGATTTAAGCAGCTTTAAGTTGACGGCAACCGTAAGACTAAATAGTCCAGAGATGGAAAAGAAGTAGGTGCATCTTTGCACTGGAAGGTCTAATGAAAAAAAAATTATTCAACAAACATCCTTAAATAAATGCAGTTAAAATGCGACTGAGCGATGCAGCCCCCGAAACTGCACAACTGAAGGAATAACGAAGGAGAGGGATGTTCTTGGGCGAGGAAGGGTCATCCCAGATCTCGACCGATGGTCAAACAAACCCCGGTGGTCTTTTGTTTGATATTAAACGGCAGTTTTATATTAGATGGCGGTTGTAAATGGGGGGGATTCTACTCCATGGAGCTGAAACTAGGGAAATTCAGGTGGCTAGAAAAAAAACAACCTCTTCACCGTGAGGACAGACAGAATCACAGAACTACAGAATGGCAGGGGCCGGGAGGAACCTCTGGAGATCGAGTCCAACCACCCTGCCAGGGCAGGTTCACCTAGAGAAGAGTGCACAAGAACGTGGCCAGGTGGGTTTGGAATCTCTCCAGAGCTGGAGACTCCACCAGCTCTCTGGACAGCCTGGGTCAGTGCTCCAGCAACCTCCAAGGAAAGAAGTTCCTCCTCAAGACCCCAGAGCAGGTTGGACTGGGGACATTCCACAGCTCAATCTCAGTTTTCCGGCGGTTCTAGAAAATATTTAATGTTCCAGTAACTTCAGTGTTTAAAGGAAGCGTTTGGGAAGCAGATGTTCAGCTCTTGGCAGGGGATGTACAAGGAAAATGGGATTTTTTGGTGACATTTTTTAGGAAATGCAGTCTGGATCCATGAATCGTAGAACTGTAGAATCATAAAATCGTTAAGGTTGGAAAAGACCTTTTAGATCATCAAGTCCATCCATCAACCCACCATTATCATGACCTCGAAACCATGATCTACAGCGTCACATCGACATGTTTTCTTGACACTTCCAGGGATGGTGACTCCACCACTTCCCTGGGCAGCCTCTTCCAACGCTTCACCCCTCTTTCAGTATAGAAATTTTTCCTAGTGTCCAATCTCAACCTCCCCCGGTGCAACTTAAACCCGTTTCCTCACCTCCCATCGCTCGTTACTTGGGAGAAGAGACCAACCCCCACCTCACCACAACCTCCTTTCAGGGAGTTGAACGATTGACTATTGTCAAAGGTTGGAGAAGCCCCGTAGGGAGCAGGCCAAGATACTACTAATGTCAGGGAAGCGCTCAGCAGTTGAGTTTAACAACATGAATTTCCAGTAGAAATCCCTTCTTCTTTAGGGCACCGTAACGGACCGTAGGGCTTTGCCGTCCCTTCCTTCCCGGCAGCTGGTTTGAAGCTATTGAGAAATTTGAGGACCGTTCAAGTCGATCGTGTCGCACCTTCTGCCTCGCCCGGCGCTGAGCGAAGCTCCCCTCGCGCATCCGCCGCGTAAAAAAAAAAAAGCTCCTTGAGGACTTTTTCCCCCCCGACGTCTTTTGTCGCTTCAGAGCGTTGAGATTTCTCCCGGCTTTGATCCCCGCCGGAGGAGAGGGAAGCGAAGCCGCCGAACGTCGCCGATTCTCCTCTGGTTCCAAAGGGAGACTCCTCCCAGTTTCTTCCGCTTGTTGTCTCCTCGCGTTTCTGCAGCCTCGTCTTTAATCCCTCTTCTCCTCGTGCCTTTAATTCGTGAAAGGAAGTAATTAGAGACCCAGGCACGTGGCGGAGCGATGATTTACAGATACAGCTGCGACCGCTGGGCTGGGGTTTGGTTTTTTTTCTTAAAGATAATAGTAGAATGTCACAAATGAGCTCCCTTTGCTCTATATTTCTCTGGACCCTTTCTATCTTTAGATGGAAAATACAGCTGCGCCTGACGGACGGAAAAAAACGGGGAGGAAGCTTTTCCGCTGGCTGTAAGCGTATTATTTACGAATATACCATGAAGGGTGGCGTCGCTGCGCCGAGGTAATCCCACCCCGGCCGTCTTTCTCCGGCAGATGAAAAGACTTCCTTAGAAATTTTTGCTTTTTGTTTCCTGAGAGGGGCTGCAGTTAAACCCCCCGAGTTTTTCCCTCTCTCCGCCCGTTATTAGCGGAGGATTTCAGCGGTACGTTGGGTTGCAGCCGTGGTTGGAAAGGATTGAGTCATAACGGCCGAATGGTAGAGTAGAAGAAATCTGGCAACTATTTTGCACGTTAAATACGAAGGACAGATAAAATTGACAGCTGTTAACGACAGTTAGAGCATTTACAGCCAAGTAGGTAAGTCATGAGAAGAAGAAACTCCCTCCATCTAGCAGTTACACCCGTCTGCTGTCAACACCGCGGCCGTAGGTGGGGTAAATAACTTCAGGAAGTACCGAAATCTTATTAAAAATTTTAATTAACTCATCAGCAGGCTAATAAATATTTCATGACAGCTCACACTAAATGTCTGCTCTGCTGCGTAGGAACGGCATCCGCCTCGGCAGGACACCTGGTCGGAGCTGTTTGTCTTGCTCGTGAGCGTTGCGGGTGGTCGCAGAGAAGAAGCTCTTGCTGCTGAGGGTGGGGAGAGGCTGGCCCAGGTTGCCCCGAGAGGTGGTGGCTGCCCCATCCCTGGCCCCATTGCAGGGGAGGTTGGCTGGGGCTCTGAGCAACCTGCTCCAGTTGCAGGTGGCCCTGCTCCCTGCAGGGGGGTGGGACCAGGTGACCTTTGATAGGTCCCTTCCCACCCAAACCGGTCTGGGATTCTGTGATTCTTTTCCAGGGTGGTGAGGTGTCCACCCCTGACACGTTCTCGTTTGAAAGCTGTGATTTTAAGGAGAGGAATAAAAGCAGAAAGTGCTCAGAACAGCCTGAGTCCTCCTTGTTTCTAAGAACAATGTAGTGGGAGGTGTCCCTGCCTGTGGCAGGGAGGTTGGAACGAGAGGATCTTTAAGGTCCCTTCCAACTCAAGCCGTTCTGTAATAGAGAAGTGATTGTCTTGGTGCGACGGTAAGAGGCGGGAGACGTCATTTAAATTATCACTTCACTCTTTGATATTTGGTTCTGGTGGTGCGGGGTTTCTCAAAAATAGTTTGGTATTTCCCTCCTCCTGTTTGTCATCGGTGTGTGACTTCAGAAACCCACATCAGATACCCATAAGACATAATCATCACAAAATCCCAGCCTGGTGGGCGTTGGAAGGTCCCTCTGGAGCTCCTCTGGTGCCCCCCACCCCCCTGCTCCAGCAGGGTCACCCAGAACAGGGGGCCCAGCAGCACAGGGTCCAGGCGCCTTGGGAATCTCTCCCGACAAGGAGACTCCCCAAGCTCTCTGGGCAGCCTGGGCCAGGGCTCTGCCACCCATCGGAGGAGAGTCGTCACCTTCCAGCTTCACCACACAGATCTCCATCACTCTTTGCTGGGACAGCTTGTCGTGTCCTTGCCTGGCTCCTTCCTCTAGAGGGAGAGGAGAAACAGCTTCTGGGATTTTTTTTTTATGAAAAGAGCCCTCAAGGCCAAACATTTTTAATATTAATACAAGAAAAGAGCTTCAGCCGCCATTACCCAGGTGTCAACCGAGCTGCCGGCTTCTAAAGGCGGCTTCTCCATCCCCAGCCTTCCCCGCCGCAGCTGAGCCTTTTCATCCCTTTGTTTTCACGGCCTTTCATTCCGGAGGCGAAGAGAAAAACGGCGCCTTTTATCAGAACGCGTTTGGCGCAGGTAGAAAAACCCAGCGTGTCCTTGCGCCGGGGCGGACTTCCCGCCGCCGCGCCGGCCGGAGCGGCCTCTCCGCCGCTCTCGTTTGTGCAGCCGCAGGAATTGCACCTACAGCGGCTTTTGGTGGTCCTGAAAATTCCCCCCCCGAAAGTTGCAAATTGGAAATTTTTTTTTTTTCACCATTTAATAAATACCACTTATTTTTTTTTTAAGCTTTTTTGTTGTTACGTCGAGTTTCGTCTTCGTATTTTTGCGACGCCGGCGTCACGCACGGGTCTGATGTAAAGCGGCCTTACGGTTTTCCACTTTGTGCTGGAAAATACCTGAGCTTCTACCGAATTCCAGGGATTTGTAGCCAGGCAGGTTTGTTTTCCCCCATCTTTTATTTCCCAGCTGCTGTTTTCTTGACAAGTTGAGTCTTCTTGGGTTTCGTGCGCTTGTTGAATTCCTTCCCCGCTGGATAAAGCAAGAAGTTCTTGCTCGGGAGCATTTTTTGCAGTGAAGATTTTTTTTTTTTGGGGGGGGGGAAAGAATTCAAGAAAAGTGACACTGGGTTCCTTAGAGCTCACAGCCCTTTGTCACCTCCATGGGATCCTGCGTCTTTCAAAGGATGTCCTACTTTTTCAGAGATGTTATGTGGAACAGCCCGGCCGTTTTGCGGCATTTTTTCAGCCGCTTGCCTAGTTTTGTCTTGTAGGAACGGTTTTAGGGAGCACCGAGCGGCATCAGGAAAGGATTTTATTGTAGTTGCTTCTCTGCAACACCTCGTGAAGCGGCTTCGGCATCTCTTGCCCTCCATTTTAACAGACCAGGTGCTGGTGGATCTCTTCCCCTATTAATATCTGGCATTTAATAGCATCCATTTGGACTTCTTGCTGCAGTATTTTCCTCCCCAAACTCTCCGAGGGCTTTGTGTTTTAATTAGTTGAGCCTCACGTTCCCTCCACGAGGGACCTGGACTCTCCTGACCCCCTCCTGGTTTTTCCCCTCTTTCCTCTGTGCGATTGGTTACGAGCGCTCGTGCTCCGGCTCTTTGCAAGAGACGTTTGATTTTCCTCTTTTTGATTTATTCTGCTGTTTCTTTTATTAGCACCTACTGTTCCTTTTGCAAACCTAAAGATTAGGAGCCAGGAAGGCAGGTTCTACCCGTGCCCGAAGTGCTTGTGTTCACAGAAGGTGTGGGTCATAGAGTCAGAGAATTGTTTTGGTTGGAAGAGTCCTTGAAGGTCCTGGAGTCCCAGCACTGCCCCATCCCTGCCAGGGCACCCCTGAGCCCTGTCCCTCAGCACCACAGCTCCACGCCTTGGAAACCCCTCCAGGGAGCAGGGGGACTCCAGCCCTGCCCTGGGCAGCCTGGCACACGCCTGCACAACCCCAAAGGGCAACTAATTCTTCCTCAGCTCCAACTGAAACCTCCCCTGGGGCAACTCCAGGCCGCGTCCTCTTCTCCGGCTGCTTGTTCCTTGGGAGCAGAGCCCGACCCTCCCTGGCTCCAAGCTCCTGAATGTCAGGGAGTTGTGGAGAGCCAGAAGGTCTCCCCTGAGCCTCCTTTGCTCCAGGCTGAACAAGCCCAGCTCCCTCAGCCACTCTTCCCCACGCTCCTGCTCCTCCCCACACTCCTTCCCCAGCTCCGTTGCCCTTCTCTGGCCACGCTCCAGCCCCTCCAGCTCCTTCTGGGAGGGAGGGAGGGGCCCAAAGCTGATCCCAGGATTCCAGGGGCGGCCTCCCCAGTGCCCAGTGCAGGGGGACGATCCCTGCCCTGGCCCTGCTGCCCCCCCAGTGCTGCCCCAGCCAGGATGCTGGGGGCTTCTCGGCCCTCTGGACACTCCCTGGCTCCTTACCAGCCAATACTATCCAGGGTCTGATCCTGCTCCTGGCAAAGTGGGTGCAAAGCGCTCTCAGTTTAGCTTTAGCTTGAGCTGAGCAGAGGGGACTCTCTGCCCTTCAGCCTGCGGTGTTTTTATCAGGTCGGTCGTTCCCGTGCCCGTGAAACAAAACAACTCGTGGTGCTTCCGTGTAACTTGGTGGTGATGCTGATGAAAGGCAGTACAAAATGAAGCTCTGTCTTCCTTTTCTTTTTATTATTTAATTATTTTTTTTTCATTTCTCTGCAAATTAATGTATTTTGGGGGAGTATTTCCCAGCGGGTGCACCTGAACTTTTGCAAGCTTCCTCTGGCTGATGCCTTTGTTGCAGAGCTCCAGCTCCTGAGCTCTCCGCAGCCTCCTTCAAGGAGAAAGCTGAAAGGAGAACCGAAGTAGAAATTATATAACAAAGCAGCAGATCACTTTTGCTGCGGTAAAGCAAAAAAAAATATTAAAAAAAAAAATAATAATAAAGAAAAGCAACCTAGGGAAATGATATGCTGGAGAAATCTGCTACTAAAAGGCTGTCCCAGCAGCTTTGCCGGGCTGCGTTCCCTCCGCGGGGAGCGGGATGCAGCTGCGAAACGGTATCAGCTTTTCCTTCAAAAATGGAAAATGATGTTTAGATACGTAGCTGGTTTCGGGTCAGGGTTCGGAGCTGGCTCTGGGGATGGGTCTGTAAGGAAAACAAACCCCCGAAGCCCGAAGCCCTCTTCACATCTTTCTGTTTCTCAAATGCGCCGCTTGGAAGATCTCACCGGATGGAAACGCGGTGGATGAATCAAGAAGGGGATAAACAGGGAAGGAAACGGGAGCCATTTCTACATCTGCACGTAGGGAAGGGCATTTGGAAGAGCCTCGGCGTGAAGTGGGGGGGTTCTTTGCCTCTATCACCGGAGATACTTAAAATTCAGGGTTTTTTGATTGGCACGGTTCTTGCCCTGGCAGCCTGGACCATCCTGAGAGCCGGGGTGCAAGGGGCAGCTCTTCGTATAACCTTGGAAAACCCGTTTCCTGTAGTTCCGTAACTCAACCCTCTTGAAGATCAAGGTGATCGTTCCATTGAACGGCCTCTCCCTTGTTTTTTCGTTGTCATTTTGTTTTCACAAAGCGCGCACCTGAGGAGCTCTTCTTTCTTAAGAAATCCCGTGAGGCCGTCGGTTTCCCTCTCGGGGAATCTCCCGTCCCACCGGCTCGGCGACTGGCGCCGCACCAAACCGAAATGAAACCGCGCTGTGGGTTAACCCCGGATAACCTCCGGCCGGTGCCGCTGGGGTGACGGTACCGGAGAGACTGGCGAAAGGAGGAGCCCCTCCTCGCACGTGCTGCGCTCGCTGATGTAATATTTGCTCTGCCTACGCGTGTCCCTGGGTAGGGAAGTAGGGTCGATAGTGACAGCTCGTCATAGAAACAGCAGATTAAGAACCTGAGGTGTTCGTGCCTTCAGCTTGCGCTTCGCCGGGGAGCTCCAAAGCACGTTGGAAACGGTGCCGAAGACTTTTCTCCTTGTGAGGGTAGAAGGGGCCACATTTTGGGGCAACAAAATTACTGGGAGGGCTGGAACCCTCTGCTGGGAGGCCAGGCTGGGACACTTGGGCTTGTGCAGCCTGCAGAAGAGAAGGCTCCAGGGAGACCTTCTGGGGGCCTGTCAGGGCTTCCAGGGGCCTGTCAGAAAGATGGGGCCAGACTTTGGAGCAGGGCCTGTTGGGACAAAACAAGGTGGGGTGGTTGGAAACTGCAAGAGGGAGCTTGAGGCTGGAGAGAAGGGAGAAGTTGTTGGTGCTGAGGGTGGGGAGAGGCTGGCCCAGGTTGCCCCGAGAGGTGGTGGCTGCCCCATCCCTGGCCCCATTGCAGGGGAGGTTGGCTGGGGCTCTGAGCAACCTGCTCGAGTTGCAGATGGCCCTGCTCCCTGCAGGGGGGCTGGGACTCAATGACCTTGGAAGGTCCCTTCCCACCCAGAGCAGCCTGGGATTCCATGACTCTAAGGGTAGAATTGAGGCAAGCGTCTTGACTTACCACGTGGATGTCTAAGTATGGATGCTTTGAATTGTTTTCCGGAGGCGCAGAGCATTACCAGCTTCCTGGGCTGCCCTTTGGAGATCAGGAAGCTGAACATCTTTGCGTCTCAGGCTCAGGAGATGCAGGTGGTAATGGAAAATTACCCAGTTGGGCACGAAACCCCAGCCTGCTCCTGCCCAGGGCAATATCTGATCCGGGAGCTTCGGCGACATTCCTGCCCAACCCAGCGCTTCTGCTTCTCACTGAGGTTCCTCCTCGGTCCCCAGAAACAGTAATTAATAGCACCTTAAACCGAGAAGTTTTTCCTTCCTTCTGTGATTCATGTTCATTCTTGGAGTGTTTACGTGAGGCTGGAGAGGACGTCGGCGATTCTGGTTCCCGGCAGAGCGGCGTTTCAAAGCAGGATGTTGCCGCGTGCGGTCGGACGGGGGGTCAGATGGTATCTGGAGATTGAGTTGCGGTCGTGTAGGGTCGGAAATTTGCTTCGCCGCTGACAATACTTGATCTTGGGCAAGGAGCCTAAATGATCTTCCTGTGTTTTCTGCTCGGAAAGTCCGGCTGCTGAGGGAAGAGCTGAGATTGATTGGAAGCGGGGTGTGGGATTTCTGCCTCAGTCATGCTCTCCCAGGCCAAGGTGTTTGTGTGTGATGTCGGCTGCTTTCCACCGTAACCAGCTTCTCTCTTCTCTCCCAGATCCTCTCTCTGGTGTCTTCATCTCAATTTTAAGTTGTCCTCTGAGAGTCAGAGAATTCTTTCGGTTGGAGAGACCTTTCAGCTCCTGGAGTCCCAGCGCTGCCCCATCCCTGCCAGGGCACCCCTGAGCCCTGTCCCTCAGCACCACAGCTCCACGCCTTGGAAACCCCTCCAGGGAGCAGGGGGACTCCAGCCCTGCCCTGGGCAGCCTGGCACACGCCTGCACAACCCCAAAGGGCAACAAATTCTTCCTCAGCTCCAACTGAAACCTCCCCTGGGGCAACTCCAGGCCGCTTCCTCTTGTCCTGCTGCTTGTTCCTTGGGAGCAGAGCCCGACCCTCCCTGGCTCCAAGCTCCTGAATGTCAGGGAGTTGTGGAGAGCCAGAAGGTCTCCCCTGAGCCTCCTTTGCTCCAGGCTGCACAAGCCCAGCTCCCTCAGCCACTCCTCACAAAACTTGTGGTCTTGTTTCCTGGTGAACGAGCGTGAGCCAGAAGATGGTTTGCTTGGAGTTTCATCCCATTGTCATCTTTTTTGAGTCTGCAGTGCTTGAAAAAAGCCCCATCATCTTATTTTGTGATGTGCCCTTTGAGGTTGTGTTTTAGCACCTATGCCAGGTTCTGGGAAGCCAAGTCCCTCCTGTAGCCCCAGCATAGACGGAGCAACCTCCAGGCTTCCTCAGGAGAAGGATATATCTTGAAGTTCCCTTCTGGAATCTGTGAAGCTTGGGTTGTCAGGAAGTTTTATCTTCACAGAGGTGTCAGCAGCACTCTTGAGTTGAACAGCTTGGGAAGGAGGAGTTGTCTTCTCGGCTCGGAGAATTTCTGGGGAGGGAATGGGGTTTTTTTTTGGTGTAAAAAACCAAGTCTGCAGCAATTTCTTACTTACTTTGGTCTCTGTTGCTGTTGGAGAAGGAAGGGCAGGGGTGAGGATTGCTGAGGTATCTCCCTAACCTGAAGACTTTATTCTGTTTTTAAAATGCAAGTTGCTGGTGAGGAACATATCATTTGGGTTCTTCCCTGCATCTCTCAGCAGCAGTGGGGGATGCAGCTGGGATGGGATATTACCTAGTTTTTCTCTACAGCAAGACTTTCCTCAAAGTTACGGCCCGTTTGCGGTTGACAACGTGGAAGGGGAATTTTTTTCACATTCCAAGGCCTGAGGCTTTGGGAGTCTTTTAGTTTTTTTTAAAGAGCTGCTTCTATAAAATACTGTTTATTTTATAGTCAGAGTTGTAAGTGGGGAACGTGCAGCTCTCCTCTGGCCGTCGGCTTTGAGCCGTCTCCTTCCCGGCGCGCGGCAGAGCCGGCTCTCGGCACGAGGAGCTGTCACAAAACACACTCCGGGCAAAAAACCTCGTCCCGTTTTGGCACGAGAAGGCGGTGAGAAATCAGATGGCTTTTTGTCATGTCAGAATACGCTATTTTTACTCTAATCACTTCACTGGCTGTGCTTTTTTGAGAGAGAGCACGGGCTGCCTCCCGGTTGGGTTCCAAAGGCGACGAGGTGCTTCTGCAACATCCAGACTTTGCTCTGCTCTGGGGGATGGAGGACTTGTCCTGGGCTCTTGGCAGTTCTTGGAAGAAATCTGAAATTTCTTCAGGAACTTCATCAAGTTCGACAAGGGCAAGTGCAGGGTCTTGCCCCCTGCAGCAGCACAAGGGAAGGGGGGACCTGCTTGGAAGCAGCTCCACAAAGAAGAACCTGGGAGTGCTGGGGGACAACAAGTTCCCCAGGAGTCACTAATGGGCCTTGGTGGCCAAGAAGACCAGTGGGCTCCTGGTGAGGATGGAGCAGAGTGTGGGCAGCAGGGCGAGGGAAGTTTTCCTCACGCTCTACTCTGCCCTGGTGAGGCCACCCATTGGAGGGTCCAGTGCTGGTCTCCCCAGTTCAGGAGAGACCAGGAGAGAGTCCTCCGCCCCTAACAGCCATGAGGGACCACCATTCTGTGGGCAAACGTGAATATGAAGCCTCAGTGAACCCAACGTGCTGGATTTGATACTCCAGCAGCTTCCATTTGCAGCGAGGAACATAGTCAGGGTCATGGCAGATGAGTCCTATCTTCAAACACAAGAAGCCCTACAACAGACACATGAGAACGGCAACCGAA
>VWZK01017750.1:63486-100483 GCA_013396935.1 Baryphthengus martii | reverse complement strand
TTAAAATTTTTTTGAAAAAAAAAAAAAAAAAAAGGAAAAAAAAAAAAGAGAGCTTCCTAAGCAAGCAGTAGCACTCAAAGTGGAGATCTGGGAAAATAAACGGCCAAAGCTATCATACTATGACAGCTTTGGCAAACCTTTGCACAGTTTTATAAAACAAACACATGTGATGTTCTATTCTCTGGGTAAGTCTTTACATTAGAAGTTCATACTTAACACAAAAGATGAATAAAATGGTTCTCTCTCTCCACATATTTACTGAGCGCATATTGGCGAATTAAGTATCATCCCAGTGGTGCACCGTATCAACCGTGCTCTATCAGCACATTCAAACCTACAGCAGCTTCGTGGAACTTTCTGCCTGCTTTGATCTGTATTACTGAGAGAAGATGGAGATCATTTCAGCCTGTATTGTGGACTTAATATTCAAAGGAGCTAATTTCTCTGGATCTCCAGAACTGTAGAAAATAAAATAATTGTAAGGGCTTGCTCTTCTTTTCAACAAACATGAAATGAGCCAATGGACTCTGATAGCTGTTACTTCATTTGCTTTCAACACCAACATTTGAGCTTCTTCTGTTTTTTGTGGACTATTTGAGGTTTTCATGTTCGGTTAAGAATAGATATATTTTAAAATGCTAAAGTTTCACCCTGTTTTGGACCTGGGGCCCAAGGAGAGAGTGGTGATGATTAAAATCACTGGCGCATACCAAATCAAAGTTATACCAGACCTGACTGATTGTTCAACAGCTGGCCAATAGCAGTGATAAAAGTAAGAAAGAAAACCACAGCGTTATTCATCAATTTGTATTTATATGTTTTGTTTCTTTTGAACTTTGAACAGATCACAGATTCATAAGCGAACAAAACCATTACAAGAATATAATCCACAGAAGCTTTCAAAAAATTCAGCAAAATAACAAGGAAAAATGATTACAAATGCTTGATAGTGTATGGAACCAAGAAAGAAAAAAAGTAAGATAATGTTGTTTATTTCTCACACAGGCTTTCACTGAACCAAAAGTAGACTGAACTTTTCTATTTCTCAGTTTCAGGTAATAGGCACCGCAGAATTTGCTTTGTCAATATGCTTCGACTTTTCATGGGTAAGCGAGAGACGGGAGGAGCTACAGCAAATTCAGTCCCAGTTACAACTGTGTAACAGACACAATTACAGAAAAGGGACCAAAAGACAACCTTTTTATTTCCAGGTTCTCTCCAGGTGAAGAAGGGTAAAGCAGGGTTATACTGGGTACGGGCAGTGCCACAGCACCAAGGATGCCCTCGTCAGGAGGGGAACCCTTTGACTCTAAGTATCTTTCGTGATAACTGTACAGGAGGATTGCGAAGACAGTTTGCTACTTAGGTTCACCTTTGGTTCTATATTTCTTGGTTTCTATTTTGAGTAGGTAAACAGGTAAAAGGCAAAGCATACTCTGTAATGTTAACACGTGAATATTGTTTTAGGGATTTGTTCTGGGTTTGCGCAGCAGATTGTTTTGTGAGACAGAGCCTTT
Organism: Baryphthengus martii; assembly: GCA_013396935.1. Taxonomy (NCBI): domain Eukaryota; kingdom Metazoa; phylum Chordata; class Aves; order Coraciiformes; family Momotidae; genus Baryphthengus; species Baryphthengus martii. Next base: position 98,966 of record VWZK01017750.1, on the reverse strand, counting down.
CATAGAAATCAGATTACTTGTATCCTTTGGCATTTCCATTTATAAAAGCTACTCATGTTTACATACACACACGGGCACAATATTGTTCATATATATTTTTCATCTGGTAAGGAAGAAATAAGAAAAAAAGAAATTGATACCAGTCTGCATATGTGTTCAAAAGCTTAGTGAATTCTTCAAGCTCTGCTGTGGATCAGATTTCATGAAACTGCAATAAAAAAAAAAATCCTTTTTTACCTTGTCTTTGTGTGTTCTGAGGTGGGTTTGTAAGGTTTGAATTACTAGGTAATCACCAAGAAGCCTCCTTTTCATGAGCTTGCAGCTGGGAAATGGACAGTTTAATATTAATGGAAAGAACAAACTCTCCTTCTCCTTTTTCTCCCCTTTCTTCTCTGCACTTCTGCTTCATCATTTTCTTCTCTAAGGCCCCTATCCTGAAATTGCCTTTGTAGAAGATGAGGATGAACGACAAAGCAAGAGCAGAGCCGAATTGTTCAAAATCCCGTTTATTGACTTCGGTGAGTGTCGTATGACACCAACTTATGAATATTCAAGACAGAAAAATCCAATTAATTGATGTATCTGCGATTATTTATTCAACTAATAAAGTAATATCACATGAATCTGCGGGCTTTCCTTCTGAAATACTTATGAAATACTCTGCCATCCCCATGCCAGGGGCAGGTATGGAAATAATCACTTCTGGCTTTTAAAACAAGAAAAATATTAAACGTTTATTGAAAATGGATAGGCACAAGCGATTGAAGTTTAATAGATGTAAACAGTAGCACGGTGTTTGTAATGTAGTATATATCCACACCTGTGCTGTCTGTAAAGCATGAATGTCTTAAAAGATGCCAGTAACTTCCATCATTTAATTAGTTGAGGTATCTAGGAAGGTTTCTGGATAATACACCTTCCACTGCTGTTCGCTTCTAGATCCACTCTGGCTTCACTTTCAAATAAATGGAGCAAGAAATTGAAGTTAATTGCCAAAGTTTAGCGCATCACAATTTTTTAGATTAAAGGACGCTTATTCATATTCTTTCTCACTTAAGCCAACTGCTGGAAATACAGTGTGCTGAATGAGAGAGGACAACCCCAATGCAGGGTCTCCAGGGACTGCTACGTCTAACACAAATGTAAAGCTACCCCTCTTTGGCCTTCCTAGCACAAAGGAACTCTTTGCACACAACGGGATGTGAGAGCCTGTTGAAAGACTACAGAAGTCTTGGGACTGGACTGAACTGAGAGCTCCAAAAAGTTTCCACTTCTCCATTTCTGCATATAAATTGTGTATTTGAATAAAACCTTCGCTGATGATTTCTCTACTGGTTTGTTGAGTTATGCTTACAGTGGTGTTATTTAGGGAGCTGAACTGAACGAGCTGTTCTGACCTCTCATTTTGGCCTGTGAGAGATTTATTTACACAGGCAGAGAGGTTCTCATGGTTGAAGCCACTTGCCTTCTCTCCAGGTGGTCTTTCTGTCCAGTGCAGGGTGGTACTGTGGGTCTGTGAGGAGAATCAAGTCCTGGTCTGAGCAGCTGGGACAGGGAAGGTTACAAAATGAAGTCCCAAACAAGGGAACAGAGATGCCTCAGGGCTGTATTAGAAACGGTGGCTTCTCCCATCTGTTCTTTCCTGTTGAGTTCTGCACATACTTACTGCTGGTAGTCTGGCTGGCATGACAGTTTCCTAGGATATCTGATTAAGAAGCCAGAAATTTAAGGTGAATTGTGTTATTTACAATATCTTTCTTTTATTGTTTTTCATACCCAAGGTCAAAATTGATAGCCCAGCTTCATGATGCTTACCTGAGCTCTAGTAGCTTTTTTCCCCTGGTGATTTCAAAGCTGCCTTGAGAAGTAAAGATGTTTTAATTTCTTCCACTTCCTTTTGTTTGTCTGGTGTGGTTTTTTTGTTTGTTTGTTTTAATTCTCTCCTGCACTTAAAAAAAACCCAAAACATTCTTCCAGCAGCACAAGATAAAATCTGACTAGTGCATCACAAGGTATAGATTTTAGTAAGGAAGGAGGAGATGTATTTTTTGTATGACTATTGCTAATATACAAGAGTGCAGGGTAGGAAGGCAGCTCTTGAGAAGCTCTTCCCTGGCCTGAAAGGGCATAATGTCCAATTATGACAACTTACTTAATTCCAGACATTGGTAAACGAACAGGGATGTGGAAGTGTATTTATATGAAAGAGGAGGACTTTTTAATCTTCAAGCTGGCCTTAGGGGTTTTGGTTCAGAAACAGACAGGAGTTATATAGAATTCCCAGAATACAGCTGGTGCACCCATAACTGCATTGGCTATAATAGGATTTTTTACTGTGCTAGGAATGAAATATCGGGCTCTCATTGTTATCTTTCCTTGTGCAGCTGTAAAGAATTTATTTGTGAGTTTTACAATATCCAGAGGTGGTTCCTTTGTACCCTTTTTCAATAAAGTTGAAATGCCAAAAGTTTTTTAGTTTCTTATTACTCTCTGCCCAGTACAAAACCCTTGTAGTCATCCGGAGACTGGCAGGTCTGTCCTGTCATGAACCTTTTCCGAAAGAGACCATTTTAATTTTCCTGCATAGCTGGTCCTTCTAATACCAATTTTAGTTAGCCCCTGTATCCAGTCATTTCCAACATGTTGAGTTCAACAATCTCATGCCAGACTAGTGAGGTATTTATTGTTGGTTCTGAAAAGTTACATTTTTTTATATATTCTTGGCAAGACTCTGGGTCATACCTCAGATTTTACGTATTCTCTGTTCAATGTATTGAAAAGTGTTGTAAGCCTTAACTGTCCCACCATACATGTAAAAAATTTCATACATGAATGTGGGGATAAAAATGTGCCACTAGAAAGACATCTCAGTTGCCCAGAACACTAAGGAATCAGGGAGCTACTTCATTTCCACATGCTAGCTTTCTCCCTCGTCTTTCTTTTGTTAGACCACCACTCTTTAAAGAGTTTGGCCCTGATTTCTCATTGCCTTAAGTGAAAGCAGGAGTAGCCACTTGATGTGACTCCCCAAATACTCCACTTTCCATCACAAGTTGGTGGCTGCTCATGAGAATTGTTCTGGATTTGATACTGCTGTTTGAGCATTATTCAATCCTGACAAACATAGTCCTTTTATTTAAAAGCTGTCAATATTAAAGGTAACTTCCATGTTAACAGAAATGAGAAGTTAATCCAGCAAAGAAATAGACAGTAATAGAGTCCATTTTAGATTCTATTTCTCTTTCTTCCTGCACACTGATTCCTTAACATCAATTTTAAGAAATACCCGTTTTTTTTGCACTGAGACTTTTTTTTTTTCCTCTATCACTGTCTTTTATAAATTCCCTTTCACTTCCATAGGTCCTTGTAGTGTCTAAAGAAACAATAAATTTTAAATTTAGATGTACCAGGACTGATTGTGTTGTCTGTTGGTGTTGTCTGTTCATGAGCGAGTTTCCCATTGAAACCAGGAAGGATCACGGTGTAGGACTCACCATTACTGCTAAGGAGTAAGGAAATAACAAACTTCAAATTTTTTGAAAGGACTTGAGGGAAACTGTGAGGAAAATATTTCTCTTAACCCCTTCCAGTGAATTTGCCACAGATATATATCTTCAATGGATATTACCCAACAATCTCCTCATTCTAGAGGTACTTGGACAGACGGAAGTCAAAACAGTAGGGAACTAAGAAACTGTTTCAAGGTTCCCAAATGAGATCTGCTTAAAAATAAAAAAATGGATTTATAAATGCTAGCATCCAATCGGAGTGTTGCCACTGATTTCCATGATTCTGGCAGCATCTGACTCCTAAAACAAATACAAATGTCGTAATTTGTTTTCCATCCCTTCTGATGTCAATGTAAACAATCTTTTGGATGGATTTGGATATTTCTCTGCATGAGTATGAAGCCTAGCTCAACAGCATTGTGTTAGTTTATGAGAAGCAGAAGGGGAATCTGACAAGTTTAGTGACATTGTCCAGGCTATCTGAAACACAGAAAATGTCTTACATAATTAAAAGCACATTAGAGTTTAAAATACGTTCTATATTCATTGTTTAAGTGTACAGTAGAAGCCAGCTATGTCGACTTGAGATAAAAATGACCAAGCCAAAGCAAAAGGCATAGAAATAATCAACATGTTTCATATATTTCACTGTATTCTGAAGCTATTAAAAATTTTCTTGATTACATTTTCTCTCAATATTCGTGAGAAAAGGCAGTTCCTATAGGATTATCTACAATCCTCAGAGAAGGCAAGATTCACTCCATTCTTCCTTACTCTTTTAAGAATAACCTGATGCAACTTTCCCTGAATGATATATATATATATTTCCTCATCTTGCAATTTGAATTTTAGTTGTCAACTGCATTTCCCAAGGAAGTCTTACATTCAGACCCCATATAGCAAAGGCATTTATTTACTGCTTACAAACTTCTAATATCCTTTGACAGATATTAATATATCTTTACACTTATTTTTTAATTAACTTATTGGAAATCTTTTAGGCATTATTCTTTCAGAAATAGTTCAGGTGAACAGATGAACGTAAGTGGGTATCACTTATAAAAGTTGCCTGTTTTGCTTTTCCAGCTGCTGCACTTGGTGTGAGAATTCAGGGGTGACCGTGCTTCATAAGAAAGGATGCTCTAGCACACCACAGGCAGCACAGTATTGCTATACTTGCCTGTAGGCCCTGCTCTTAATTTTGAAGTCCAGTCACTCTGTGCTTGGCGGGCAACATTGTTTACCACAAAAGGTTCAGCAACAACTACTGCTAAAATTGCTCAGTGGTCAGTTGTGTTTCTTGAAATTAATTTTCAGACTGAGTAGCTGCCTGATGTGAGGAGGTTTATTGAGGACTCTCTCCTGATTGCCAGAAGCTGCCTAGGACCTTTTAATGCACAAGCAACACATTTTAAAATATGCACTTGCTTAGGCACATCATTATTCTAAATGTCTTGAAGTTATGTTCTCATTCTTTGTCACCGTAGAAATGATTATTATACAATTACTTACCAGTTTTTCCAAAGAAGGACTGCCTGTGTATCTGGATACAGACACAATGGCTCTCCAAGGCACTGAAGAATTACCTGACTGCAAATAAAAGACCATCTCTTCACTACCCAGGACCCAGTAGGAACGAGGCAGCCACCAGCCATGCTGATCAAACACATGTAGAAAGGAGCAGGCAAGGCAGGCTGTGGGAACGTCCTCTTCCAGCTGCAGCTTCCCGTTCCCTGTTGCTGTTACTCCTCTGAGGGTTGTGCTTCCAGGTCTGCCAGGCAAACTGCTTCAGCATGTGCTGCTTAAGCCCTTGTAGTGGAAGAGAGCTATCCCCCAATTATAGCACCAGCTCTATAGATGCACTGTAGCACAAGGGATGCAGCAGAGGACCTGTGGGCAGATGTTCGCACTGCACTTGCTTGTCCAACAGCATCTGAGGGCACTTGCTCAGTGCAAAAAGGGTACATGGATCCCTCACATTCATAGGAACTTCAACCCTTTTGGCAGCTTCAGTGTTAAACTGATGTGCCAAGCACTTGTGCATGGATAGGCCAATATTCAAAGAACAGATACTTTATACTTTAGCCAACCAGGCTGGTTTTCTGTTTTCTTTTTTTTTTTTTTTTTTTATCACTTGATTGAAGTGCATGCAGCAACACACTACATTCACCCTTAAGGTAACTCAGATTTCACTGGGTAGTATACAATGTATTCACACTCTTTAAAGCTCTTTCAAGTTCAATTTTGATTTCTGTCCCACTATTATATTCCTCAGTGTTTTGTCTATAGAAATAATCTTCTATGAATCTTGGGTTCAGTGCCCGGGTTGCCTACAAATCCTAAGAATTTCTGTCTCTGAGTGGTACACGCATTAAAGACACTGAAGAGAGCCCTTTCAAATTCAAATATGTAAAAACAAAAAATGCAAACACAAAAATGCAAACCCAAATGCTTTCCATGAAACGGTGGAAAGTAAATGAAAGGATAAGGTTTTTGATAGGGGCATGCAATTGTCTAGGAAAACAAAAATTATAAATCTTTAAAAAGGAAGATTTGAGATGTTGTTTTTTTCTGAAATGGGGAGACCTATACTAAGCAAGGTCTCAAAGTTCATCAGATGCTAATTTAAGAGTCTTAAATAGCGGACATTGTCTGGCTGTCACGTGGTTGGTTGTCTGTTAGCTGTCTGTTAAGTTGGGGCTCTAGAGGACGATCTCAGATGTGCCAGCAGAATCTCAGGAGACAGAAACCTACCCAAACTGTCTAGGATTTTATTTTTTTTTTTTTAGTGTGTATGCTTTTTTGTTTGTTTGGGGGTTTCTGTTTGTTTGGTTTGCTTAGGTTTTTTGTTTGTTTCTTTCTTTCTTTTTCTGGCAAGTTCAGTGAGGGTAGTGGAAACAACTATTTAAGAGTAAAGTTGGACCTAAATTTTTTGTTACCTAACTATTTTTCATCTTCCAGAACCCTTTTTTACAGTCTTGAGCAGTTTACTTTAAAAGAAACACCTCTCTTTTCTTTTTTTTTTTTTTTTCCCCTGCTTTTCCCTGCTTCTAAACAGTGGAGAAGTACTGAAATGCAGTGCCAAAGCTTTTTCTTCCAGTATTTCCATCCCATTAGAAACCACAAAGTGAGTCAAATGCTGAGAGCAAGCCTCTTCTTGCAAAACTTCCAGTTCAATCTATTGAACACAGAGGTTTGGATGAGTTTGATTAAGCTTGCAAAGGTTGACTCAGTCCTTCATCCTCCACTGGTAGGTAAATTGAATCATGGGATTTATAAAGAATAAACCTTGCCAGGCAAACTTGATTGCATTTTTGATGGAATTACAAAATTAGCAGATGATGGGAAAGCAGTAGATGTAATATATTTGGATTTCAGAAAAGCATTTGATACTGCTTCATGAAATCTTAGTTGAAAAATTAATTCAGGTTGGCTGTAAGTGTAACACTGTTACATGGGATGAAGAGCTCAGCCCTCATGGAAAAGGACAATGATAAGAGGCAGCAGAGACTTGCCTGTGCCCCTGACCTCAGTGCTCTGAGGGCATCACCTCTGGTCCTCCATGAGAAGATATGGCTACAAGGCTCTCTGTGCTCCCACCGAGTCTGGCTGCACTGCCATGGTTTTACCTGATGAGGGTGGAGAACTGGAACTTGGCCTGCTGATGTGATCAGGTAAGGTGTGAACCATCTGGGAGCTTGGTGCCATGGTGGGAGCCATGTCTCACTTTCCTAGAAGTCAGTGTTGCCGGCACCTGAGAGAGAACATTGTGGTTCTCCTGATCGAAGAGTGATGGGGAACCGGGGATCATGAAAGCAAAACCTACCTGCCTTGTTGGGAAAAGGGTGAGAGCCCCTGAAAGGATGCTTATCCACGTGGTAAAGTAAAATAAAGGAGATGGAGGTGTCTAAAGAGCACTATGGTGGATTTGTTCCTCTGTGCCAAGGAAAAGAGACACTGCACTGTTATATAAAACATTCTACTGTGATTTCAGATTTCATTCTGAAGACATCATACTAAGAAAGTATATTGACAAACAGAGGCAGTTTTAGAGAAGGAGCAAAGCAAAATGTCCAGATGCTGATGTGATAGAATTTATCAGGTTATACATACATATATATACAGATATATATATAAATAGCTTGGCTAAAAGGCCACCATGGGGTTTTGGCAAGGTACCAGCATTTAGAGGCCATAAGAATACAAACACAAATGGCCTTTACCAGACAATTCAGGGATACTGCATCTGACTCCAGCAGGAGCTTCCTGAGGGAAAGTTGGATCCTTGGAGTTTATACAGAACAGCCGACTGTGGAGAAAGCAGTATAACTAGGAAATCTGGGTTGTAATCAGTAAAAGAAATAAGTAGTTGAAATAAAGGGAAAAGTCCTAACAGTGAATATCCCATGACGTTCTCAAAGGAAATGGCAAATAGTTCATCCACCAGAACATTTACATCTAATTTCGACAAAACCTGGGGTTTTTTTCCATGTGGATTCCCCCTGGCCCCTGCCAATTCCTTGAAAGCTCACAGGAGTCTCAGTGGGGTTTGGTTACACCTCAGCAGAAGACAAGCCCCTATCCACCCAGTAGAAAAATATTTTTTCTGGCTCTCTGCCACGTAGAAACCAGATCTTAGTGTTCATTTCGGTTCTTTCTTTACGTTTCTTGCATGCTGTCTCTCCTTTCCCACTCTTTGTGTGTGCCTTTGCCCTCTTCGTAAAGGCCAGGCCTGCAGTTGTGGAAGAGCTTGGTGTGTCCCATGCTCCGCAGAACCTCTTCCCAGCACCATCAATCTCCATCAGCTTCACTTTGCAGGAAGCACTGCTGAAAGTGTTTCTATGTTGGAGCATCCTGCATGTTTTGACTGTACGTAGGAGGTTAACTCCATCACCTAGTCAGGGCAAATATGGTCATGCAAGCCACCAATTTGTTTATCTCTGTGCAACATTTAATCTTTTTTTAAATACTGGAAGCTTAAATCTAAAAATCCACTGCTTTCCTAAGACCTTTTAAGTCAGCTTTCAAAGACAATCTTTTATTGCTGGGTTATAAACCCCTTTACAGAAGGAAAGCTTTAAGTCTGAATATTAAAGTGTTTAAAGTCCCTTTTTGGATTGTGAACCTATTATTAAAGCAGGATGGAAACTAGTTCGCTGTCTGCCTTTTACACAGAGTATCCATACTGCCAGAGTCCAAAATGAAGTCACTTTTTTGGATTAGGTGCCGACCACAGAAGGCTTAGAAATGCCACTTGTAATTAGAAACATTGTGCCTGGATCCTTCTGTCTTTATCGAGGTTAAATGGCCACTGAAAGCAATACAAGTTGAGACTGAAGAACAACAGCAAGCTCATGTCCTCAACTTTCTAATATCTTTAACTCTTTATGGATGCCAGGAAGGCTTTGTACATTTTGTACGTTTCAACAGTAAAACGGATGCAATTTCCTCTAACTTTGATAGTGATTGTAATAACAGTTAGTGCTCTGTGAGGCCAAGCAGAGCCACCTTTCCTTGTCCCCTTCTCCGTGCCATATGAGGTTGACTGTCAACCCTTCAGCATGGGCAAATGTGTGAGCTGTGGTTGCAGCTTTCTTTGTTTTTTCAGCTTTATCTGTTGTATTTCTACTAATGCCTTGTCTACTTTATGGATCAGAGACTTTTATCTAGCCGTCTGGAAGAGCTTAGCACAATGCAGCCCTGATCCTGCCTGAGCTATCGCAATATCAATACTAATTGCACAGCATTTTAATTCTTCAAAATGTTAGGTAAATTGGGTGGTCTAGATTCAGTAAAGGATGTATGCAGGTACCTGGAAAAGGCACTTGGCTGAAACTGCTGGCAGCTGTGGGTTTACAGGCCTGATAATTTTTGACTCAACATTTTGTCATGCATCACACAGCCCAGTTTGACATTTCCTGCCTTAACTTCCACTGCACTATGGAAACTACATGTCTTTCCATTCAGGTTCCCTCCACTGCCCCTGGTAAATACGCTCAGGATACATTACAGAGGGCCAGACCCTTCCAATAATACAGCTCTAGCCACATTTTTTCAACATGCTGCAGGGACAGAAGAGTCTTGGCTAGCTGGAAGATAGACCCACTTCTCCACCTCCTCAGAAACAAACGCCAGATTCCAGAAGGATTATTTAGAAAAGGTGAATATGACCCTGAAGATAATTGGTTGGAGCATTTACCTTACTCCCAGGACACTTTCTGCAGCTTGCTACCTTAGACCATCATCAGACAAGAAGGAAAAACATTTTTGTGGGTACAGTTCAAAACTCAAGAGTTCTCCAGATTTGTTGTGTGCGATCTCAAGGTATCATCTCCCCAGTCAGCAACTTGGTTGCCATCTGGGGCTCTGTGCTTCGCTTGACAGCCCCTGGGCTTACAACTGGTCCTGGGCTCCCCTCCAGGGGATGGCGCTTAGCCACATAGCTTGTGTTTTGTTGGTTTTTTGTAGCTTTTGTTTTGTTTTGTTTTGTGTTTTTGTGTTTTTGTTTGTGTTTTTGGGTTTTTTTTGTTGTTTTGTTTTTGGTTGTTGTTGTTTTTGTCTGTTTTTTTGGGGTTTTGTTTGGTTTGGTTTGGTTTGGTTTGTTTTTTTCTGCTGGCACAGTCTCAGAATCAGTGAATTCTTTGCAACCACATCTTTTTAGGGATCCCCATTTCACCATAAATCTTCTGTGCCCAAGTTTAGATTCTTTCTGATAAGGACTCCCAAATGTGCTGAATTTGGCATGAAGTTATTCCGTGCACTTAGCAGACCACAAAGAAGAGAAGAAATGCTAACAGCTCATTAACCCTTGTGTCCCCCTCCTTTTAACCATATTCATTACATCATTTACCAATGCAGTAGAAGTACTGCAGCAGTCTGTCAGGAAGGATTGAGAGTCAAGTATAGCATCTAGGCATCCAGTCCCAGAGCTGCTCAAGCGAATAGTGAGAAGTCATCCACTGGGATGCAGTGGTCCCTGCACCACACTAATCCATAACGTCACTCTATCGAACAGCAACCTTTAATTTTTATATTTTTTTTCCTTAAATGCATGTGTACATCAGGATGTCACTCCTTATCTAGTTACTTGATTTCTAGGTGGTTTACAAAATCCCAACCTACAAATGAGTAAAGTTGCAGGTAAGAAACTACTGGTGATTTCTGACCCAGTGCTGGTCAGAGAGTTTTGCAGATGATCTTCAGTTTCTGTCACCAATAGCAATGTCTTCAGAAATATTACAGTCTGCAACAGGGGTAGAAGGGCTATGAATAGTACTAATATCGTACACTTTAATTCCGTTTTTGTCAATGAATCAGCAGTATTCGGAGAGCTGTAAATCCTTGTAATTCTTGCTCTCTGCCTGCTGACAATGCAGGATGGTGTGCCGAGCATCCGTGCCGTGCTCCGAAGGGGCGGTTCTGTGGACACTGTTGAGCCAGTGCTTTGTTGAAAGACTTCTGGATTGTAGCCATCAGAGCCAGGGTCAAGAAATACTCCTCGGTGAAATAAAATCTAACGTAATGTGTTGGGGTGCAGATAAGGACTCTGCATGGTGTCTGTAAGTGTGTTACACTAGCCAAGAGCATAGCAAAAGGAATGCCTGATTCCCCTAAAGGTACAGCAGGATGACCACTTCTTTTTGTTTTGTTTGCATGAAGATAGCATGTATGTCTCAGTCAAAAGTACAGGATTTTTAGTGCATTTGCAGTGAATGTGAAAGTTTCTCTGTTCCCCGGTGGGTGCTGGAATGCAGGGATGGAGACAAGGAAAGCCCTAAAAGCAGGGAGGTAACTGGGACCCTGTTGTTTGCAGGTAGGTAGGGCAAAAATCATGAAGGAAATCGGTATGTTATTAGCCAGCTCAGTTAATAAAGCCTGAATATATATGACACATTTAATGGTTTAAATGTCTCTTAAAACATTTTATTGGCAAGATTTTAAAGCTATAGATATTTCTGCACTGTACCATGAAACTGCAAAGGAGTTGCCTCCTATTTTCCAGATAGAAAATGTCAAGAAAGGCAAAAAGGGCAGCTTTAGGTACAGGAAGCAATGGAAAAAATCCTGCATATGCTGATACTTCTTTATACATGCACTTTCATTTGCAAACATATGCATATTCTCTTTGTATGAAGCTGTTTTGTGATGGAGGAGGAGAGTAAGATGAAACTAGGAGCAGAAGAGTCTTTGAATGCAGCAGCTATAAGAGGACAACACTGAAAGTCAAGGACAATGTCAGGTATGAAGCTGAGATAGGAGATGCTACAATAAACGCACAGAAGTGGAAGGAGGACGATCATATGCTTGGATGGGGGAGGTGGCAAGGCTGCTGAGCACGAAGGCATGTGTCCAACTTTAGTATTACGTCCCCTTGCACTGTTCTTCCCAAGAAAGCTACCAAAGGTGACACCAGCGGCCAGCACATATGGTCAAGGGGAAGAACTATCAGATTTCTCTTCCCATAACTATTAATTTGCAAGCAAATACTTCTCATTGGGATAGAAGTAGTGGATGTGGCATTGTCATAGGAATAAAGATTAAAGTCGCGCCGTTATAGAAGTTTACCATTGTCAAGTGGGAACTTCAATGAAACCATGCTTCTCTGCAGCTTGTCACCAGAAAGGGGTTGAAGAACAGATTGAGATTCACTGATAAATTATGGCCCATATCCTGCTACAAACACCGCCCTAGCATTTGAAATGCATGATAGAAAACTGTCCTAAATGATCACTGACCTTCAAAGACAAGGGGGAAGCAAGCCAGGCCCAACTTGACAATGTCTTCTCTGAAGCAAAAAAACCTATATTTAACTGGATTCTTATGAAAGATCACGTGTGCCACAAGAGGATAAATTTGGAGCATTCTCAGTTTCAGAGTGAATATTTTATATAAACACACTAAACAGTATAGGAAAAATACAGTGCTCTCCACAACAGTAATGCTCAGTGAGCTAAAAAACCAGACTGGGCCAGATCTTAGTTATAATTCCCAGTGCAACCTATTCTTGAGTATAAAGTCTCCGGAGAGATACCTTACATAACAGGAAATTGCAGATAATCACAGAAAATACATCAAAGACATTGCAGATATTTCTAACACAACAAGTATATACTAAATGGGGGGGGGGAACCACATGCATATTAGCATTTAGGTTTTTATTTTGTGTGGGGTTGGAATGTTATGTTTCTTGCCTGGTAGGGTGTGGAGTTCTGACCAGTCTGCCGTGCGTTATATTCAGGCTGTATGATCTCAACAGGAGAGCACAGAAAGGGAACAGACACAGCGGATCAGAAGCAGTCAGGGAACATTAACTGCATACATGCATAATTATTACTACAGTGACCTGATGGAAATTTTGCAACGATTTCAAAATACTACTGTGTACTACACACACGAAGAGCGAAAAACCTCCTTGAGTCCTTTCCATGCACATGATAACAGAGATGATAAATAATATTACAAACAGATATTAATTCATAACAGCCTCTCAAATTTCAGCAGGGATTTTCAAGAGAGAGTAAGCGAGTGATTTGAAAATGGTAGAAGACTGCAGTGATACATAAAATCAAATTGGATGTTATATCAATGTAGTCCATACAGGAATAACTATAAAAATAGCAAAATGCAAGAGCGAGGGACTTTTACTGGCATAGCCTTCGCAGTCTGTGTTGTGGATCCATCTGTCTCTATATGTGTGTCTGCTGATTTTCTGTGTTATGGAAGTATTATGATAACTTAAAGGTGGAAAAATTCGAATTTATCACATGGGGTTTTTTTCAACACAGTACAATGGTGCTGAACGCTGCGCACTTACTCAGTCAGAGGGCTAGGTCAGAGTTGGAGACTGCAGATTACGGAGTTTTAAAATGCACTGAAATTAATGAAACACAATCCACTGATCCATAGTTTTGTACCAGCCTGTCTCAGTCTAAGGTCAAACTAGAAAAGTTTTCTGACAAAAGCTATAGGTCTGAGTCTCTCTTCGCTTTGCTGCTGACTTAACTGGTTAGCTAAATAAGTATAATATAACCCTTAAAATCCTCCAAAAGGAAAAAAAAACCCTACAAATTTAGGTTAAAAACAAAAGTTATGGTAACGCAAGTGTCTCTAAGTTTTGCAATAATCCTCCAGTACTTTTGCATCCCAAAAGGCTCCAGATGTGACCAGCCACTGCAAAATGGCAAGTTGTTTATCAGCATTCTACATTGCAAACTGGCACCTGTAATTTCACTCTCACTTTGCATCAGCAGAATTAAGATATCCAGAAAAACCCTACTAAGACAGGTTTCCGGGTATTAACGCGTAAACATTTATAGTAAAATGCCCTGTCTGTCACCCTCAAGGTGAGGTATACAGCATCTGATTCTTCCTCCTGCTCAGCCGCGTGTATGCAGCATGATCCAAACGTTTCTCTCTGCTGGGTGTTAAGGGTAGCTGTATCAAGCAGAAGAGAGAAAATGAATATAAACCAGTTACTGACAGCACTGTTATTAAACACTTGATTTCCCCCCCTTCTTTCCCCTAACGGCCTTTTTAAGCTGTGAGCACCACAGGCAGTTGAGTGGTGAGGCTTGCCGCTGCCCACCCCTGGGCTTGAGGGGGCAACGCTTGTACCCTATGCATGATCCAGATCCTGCCAACTTCACTTGTGCAAATAATCCCTACTGATGCAGTGATCACTTTGGAGAGATAACGGGGTCCCAATCACTTGCAATCACCAACAGACTCAGGGGCAGGGGGGGAGCAAGGTATGGGGAAGCCTGAACTCTTGTGCAGAATTTGAAAATTGCTGGTTTTGACCATGTTCCCTTCTTGGTCTGGTCTGTGCATGACTTCATTTTGTTTTGGGGAGGAAAGCTTCCTCCTGATTACGTCTCTCTATAAATGAGTGCAACCTTCTTCATTTTTAGAGGTGATGAATTTTGTTGTTGATAAAAGCTACAAAATAAGCCATGCTGTACTCAAGGGGCAGATATATTTTCAGAAAGTTACCTCCTTATTTGTGAGAAGCACCTGCCAATTAATATGCTTAAAAATATCACTAGAGTTATGTAAGATCTTCAAAAATTCTTCTGCTTCTTGACTCTGCAGCACTTCACCTATTACTAAAAGCAATCAAGCTTCTATATGTTTTAAAATAAACTCAAAAGCAAACAGCCCTAATTTAATATAAGCACGAAATTCTTAACTCCTTCCTCTTGTGCATAATTATGCAAACCCGTCCACCTGACACGCGGTTTGATCTTGATGCAATTGCGAATCTGTGGCCCTGGTCAAGCACCCCCCCAGCCTCGGTACTGGTGTTATCAGCCACACCATCATTATCCATTCATGATATATAATACATGTGACACTGTTTACAATTTATTGGCATTTGGACAGCAGTGGCTGAATGAACTCCAGGCTCAGCATGTCAAATCAGCTGCCCTGGGTCATCCAGTTCTCCCATCCTTCTGCTCTTCTAGTTGTTTTTTTTTTTAAAGAGAAGGCTTTTAAGAGAAGGCTTTTAAAGGAAGACTGGACATTACTCTTCTGGAGCAAGTTTTGTCAAATACCATCTTTGGCAATAGATGCGGTTTTGCATGTGGGAGTGGAATGATTTCAGGTAACGTGGTTCTCTGCTGGGAGTTGCACATACATCCAAGCTACAAAGGGCATAAGGGTAGAGCAAATGTGCTGCTTATGGCCCTTCCCAGTTTGTGCTGTAAAATGCACTTAAACACAATGGGGTTTGTGTAATACAAATATTAAGTCCTTCATAGCTACTGTTTAATATACGGCGTGCTAGAAGCAATAAAGGTTTTCTGGCTTAAATTTATAGAAGATACTGAAAGTGATACATGGTATTTTCTTTTTCAGGAACTGACTCACACCACCGAAGTTAATAAATTTTTTTCTTCTGTGAGCTTTGGATTAGGCTTCAAGGCTAAGATTTCTAAATAAAATAGTTCAAAAACCCCCCACAACTTTCTCATTCACCACCCAATTAGAGATTTTTAGGACTGGGTTTCTGGTGCAGGAAGTACTATTCTTGTAGTAGAGGTACTCCAGGAAAGAACCAAGGGCGGGTGAGTGTCTATTCTTTCTGTAGTTGTGCAACTTCAGTAAACCCAAATATATTTAGACTGATGACTTGATTCTCTCATCAGAAAGATATGTGAGTGAGAATTGTTGTCTATCTTGTAAGAACAGCACTACGCTTGTACATGCATGTGTAGAACTGTTAAAGATTTTACAAGATACATGGGAATGTGTGCCTGCTTATCTAAGGAAGAAGTGAGCTCAACATCAAAAAAAAAAAATCCACCCTCTAGCCGAGACCTTGCCTGCCAAGTTTTAGCTGCGTGTTCTCTGTTTTGAGGCACATACTCCCACATCCTGCACTGAGAGGCAAATACACTCTTTAATTTAGAGCGAAGATTTAGGAGCAAATTCTACTTTCATTTACATCATTAAAATCCTAATGAGGCTGTAAATCAGGGTAAGAATATGGTTGAGGTCAATAGGGTTGGATGGGTTTAAATGACTATAGAATTTGTCCGTTTGGGGTGGAAATATAAACCAGACTAGCCAAAGTAGAGTGCTGAAACAAATATAAATGCTGGAAGAAAAATATTTCACCTTCTTATTAGGATCTGTATAAAGTAAGAACAGCCCTCAGTTTGGGACTGAATGATTTGCTTCTTCCTGCAAAGAGATAAATTGAAAATGTTTACTGTCCTAAATCACAATGACCATTGACCAATATGTTAAAACAGACAAAAATAATTTCCTAAAGGTTTGAAATTCATTTTTTTGTTGAGATATACTCGATAGGGTAGTAATTAGAATGATATTTGTACACTTCAGGGTTTACAGTTTTCTTTATACTATTAAGAAAACTTAATATATTTTCCAAAATATACCTATACAAATACATTTTCCATGATTTACTTTTTGCAAGTAGGCTTCAGTATTTCAGATATTGTATAGTGTGGAATGATCTGGCAATACAAATGCATTCTATTGACTGAGAGCTTTGGTTATGCACGGACAGTGCACTTCTTGTAGAATTTGAAATTGAAGCATGTTTAATTATGCCAAAATGCAATCTGAACTCGCTTTTTATTCTGTATTGTTCCCTGAGAAAAACAAAACGAAACAAACCACAAAAACATGCAGTTGGTAGCATATTCTACATATGTAGTGATTGCTTAATATTTTTGTAGATAATGCATGTCTGGGATGGCGTTGTGCACCAAAGCAGCTGCCATTTCATGAGCTGAATGTGTTGGTGTGTTCCAAACGGGGCTGACAGTATTCCATCTCTTCTTTTTGAGTCTTTTCCTTTTTTCCTGGCTTGCTTTTACTTTGTGATTAGCAGTTTTCCATTATATTTGAAGACTTAACTGATGTTGTTTTATAGAGTTTCAGTACAAGAGAGCATAATTGAGAAGTTGGAAAAGGTAGCCTATCCTTTATGTCCGCTCCAGACCACTGGTTTAAATGGAAGCCTCCACCAAGCACAGCCTATGGAAACAGTCTCTCAGCTGAGCTGCAGCCAACTTGGTTTTGTATTCCTTAAAAAGATGTGCAGTACTCGCCAGAAAATGTAAGAAAATAAAATGAGTCACTAAAACAGTAGTTGTTTTTATTGGAAATTATTAAAACAAATAGCAATGTTATCATATATAAACTTTAATATTAATATTATAGAGCAAAAATTTTTCTGAAAATGACAAGAAGCATAACATTAAGGACCATTTTGTCTTACAAATAATATTAATATGAGCTGATGCAAGTGGTGAGATGCCTAATATAATTTTGCTGACACAGGACAAGTAATGAGAATCTATGGAATATGGCGTATAAACCCATTGTCTTGTAAGTGAAGCTCATGTCTTCAAATTGCACAGCAGCAAATCTATGATTTAATCGTGAAGCTCTTTCCTTACAAGCAGCATTAATTCCATACACCATTGATGTTAATTATATTTATATTAGAGGGAGACACAAACATGATTATTGTGTTTTTTCTTTTTCTAAAATGTGAAGGGAGAGGTTTTAAAACACAAGACAAAATTCAAACCTGCAAGAGAACCTGTAAAGAATGACATTTAAACAGACTTGAAAATTGAAATTACTAGAAAAAAACTTCCTCTATTACCTATGCCATGATCCCAGTTCAGAATTTTCTGTTTTCTTTGAAAACTGTGCAGTATCCGCTTTCTTGCATCGTTTGATCTACCTAACAATGTCAGAACACATCCCAACACTTGAAATACAGACTT
The DNA here is from genome assembly GCA_013396935.1 of Baryphthengus martii. NCBI lineage: Eukaryota > Metazoa > Chordata > Aves > Coraciiformes > Momotidae > Baryphthengus > Baryphthengus martii. The sequence goes on along the minus strand of VWZK01017750.1, from coordinate 81,187 downwards.
TAAGACTGGCTTATCCAAAGGGCAGCGTCTAAGGGAATGAAAAGGTCTAAGGATTTATACTACATTGTTGAAAGCACTTAGTATCTAGCATTCTTAAGAGTCAAGCAGGTGATCTGCAATGCCCTCTTTGTAGTTGGTCTTGAACCCAGGAATTAGTTCCTAACTAAATGTAAAAACATGTGTGCATAGACATACTTTCTGATTTAATGATTACATAATAAAGCATACATTAAAAACAGTAAAGCTTATAATTAGATTTCTAGTGAAAACATTTACATTCATCAGCCTGAAATGTATTATCCATGAAAATTTTGAAATATTTGCTTAAAATGTGCCGTTTCTGTAAACAATCCTAACAGTAAACCTATTAGCTGAAATATTCACAAAAAGTAAACAAAAGGAGCACGAACACAGCCAAATCAAATTCAACTTTCTGTCTTAGTAAACACTTGTAAAAGCATTTTTAAAAGCGTGTTTCCTGCCCTCTCTCAGAGTCCCTCTGTGATAGGCATCGTATCTTTCAAAACTTTTACATACTCTACAGAATTACAAAACACGTAAATACACAGTTGCTCGCAAACAACAACAAAAGGACTTGTATAAAAAGAAAACGTGTAAGGTGGTGAAGTCAAGCACTCAACAGGCTGGAAGAGGTGGGCTGACTTCTGCCCGGGAAACCTTAGTTACTACCCATAGACATGCTGATGCAATCTTGCAGGACATGTAGGTAGGCAATTTGTTTTTTTGAAAGACCACCTACTGGTTTAGCACATGGAGTAGATTCACAAGCTAATGAATATTTATTCAACCTAATTTTTCAATATATGACCACAGACTTATGGAAAGTATAGTACACTTTTTTTGATCTTATTGTGAAAACAGAACTATTAACCTTCTAGATTTGCCGACGATTTTCATGTGTTTGTAACATCTGGAGGCATAAAAGTATTGATCAACTCGTTTTCAGAATGATTATGAAAATAATAAGGATGCAAACTGAGGTAAGGAGAAATTAAAAATGAGCAAATATTGGTGCCAGATTTAAGAAAGCCCATGTTCATTCTTCTGACCAATCAGGATTTTTGTTATTTCTGTATGTTCATTTCTGTTAAGAGCTTAAACCTTTCCTAGCTGCTCCATTGGCATCTTAATCCAAACTACGCATTTTCATCCCCAAACCCTTTTTGGCTGCTCTCAAGCCTAGTGATGTCCACAGTAGAGAGAATTTTCCCTCCTAAGGTTATCTAAGATGGCTTGCTTCTGAGCATACCTGGAAACACATACATCTTGTCAACACAGGCAGTTTGTCTGTCACAATTCTGTCAAGGCCTGCAAATTGAATATTCCTTCACTTAACCTCAACATATATATTTAGTACATCAGGAATTGGAATGACTGGCTAAACTGGTCAGAGTCTCAGGAACATATTCTTAGTCACCATTCTGCCACTTTCCAGAAGTATGTGAAAGGCACAAAGGACACCGGAGTAATGAAGGCTGGGATTAGACACACACAAAACTTCTCATGGACAGTGCCATTTGATGCTGAAATATCACAATATTCAAAGACTTTGATGTCTGAGGGATGACACCTCTAATAGCAGATTGCCTCCTAGTGCCACGCTAAGGTAATGACTGAGAAGGCAAAAAACCCAATCGCCAATACCAATGCAGGTATTTTCCTGCGAGTCCCACATTTAATTCATGAGTAAACTTCTCTATTATGCAACTTAATGCCTTATTTTACGAGTGGATCATAGTATTTTTTTATTTTTTTTTAAAAAAGAATGAAAATTATCTTAAATCCAATAAAAAAAAATCAAAAGACAGTTTTGTCTGCCTCAAAAGGATTGTTTCTGGTTTATGTCATGAGTTAGAGAAACAACTTGTTTTAAGCAGTGTGTTCCAGGGACATTCTATATATTTTTTTTCTACTTCAAACTTTAGCTCAATTAACCATATATTTTATCTTTTGGTATAATAAACCATTGTTGTCTCCTTACATATATGTGATGAAAAAAAAAATAAAAAATAAATACTTGTCCTAGGTCCTTTTCTTTTTCTTTCAAGGATGTCTTTTGGAACCACAACTCCTCCATCTTCTTTCCAGAACTAATATACATAATCTATACTTCTCCATGCTTGCTTGGCAAAAGTGAAACAATTTTTTATCTCCCATCCTTCAGCTCTTTCAGTAAGAACAGTCAAGTGAATTTCACACCTGACACAATTGCAAAGGAATTACAGGCACATTGAGAACACTTGACTCAATTTGCTTCCAGGATAATGTATTTTTGGTAAGAAGTAAAATTTACAGTATATAAAACATATCTTTGCAAATGAAATGTAGCTGCATAAGGGAACATTATAGATATATAGAGATATAGATATATATACACACATATATATTCCAGTTTAAACATACATTCGAGAAAACAGAAGAGAATGCCCAATGTGGTATCTGGCAGCCGTAGACAAAGAAGACAGGATTGCTCCGTACATGGCTGAACGTGTTGTACAGGGATCAGATGGGAATATATGCACAGATCAAAGGGGGCACAACGCAAGTCATAATCTATCCAACACTCACCTCAGTTTACACAAAGATCCCCATGATGTGGTGCAGACTTATCTGCACCACTCCACTTGCCAGCTGTAAAGGGAAAAGCACCATAAGTTAAAAACATCAAAGTATGCTTTTGCAGTGCCCCAGATTACACAGCCTACTGTGGAAACTGTGCAAACCTCGTAACAGAGTCTGTTCTGCTGGTGGAGAAAGAGCATGCAACTCCAGTGCAGGAGAGGGGGAAGGAGCCCCGAGGAAAAAAAAAAGAAAAGGCAGGAATGCTGTATATTGAAAGACTAACTGAACTAACTTGCAGAAATTATTCAGATAGCTTCTTTCATTCTGACTGCTCCATGTATCAGAATTCCTCTAAGATCTCTCAGAGGTGGTGCAGCGCTACTTCTTGCAGAAACAGCAGTGAAAACGTCTTAGGATGAACACCACAAACAAAGTAGGACTTTTGCCATTAGTGAAATTTCACTCTGGTCAGATCCTTAAGAGATTAAACCCCTTTGTCTCAGAAGCCTGATACAACACAAAAAACAATGGGAACCCTGAGTATCCATGGGAATTAACGTTTATCTTTGGAAGGTCAAAACCTATCACAGTTTCAGTTTTCAACTTTCCATGGGGAAAGAGTTCCTAAGGTTCAGCTCTTCAAAAAACCTGCAATAAAACTGTCAAGAACAAAAAGTTTAACTTGCTCCCACAGGATTCATTACTTCCCAAAGAAATGCAATATGGCATTTCAACATGTCTGTATTGTGACTTCAGCAGTTTTTGTTACATATTTGAAATACAATAGTATTCAATAATAGTTCATGGCAGAGTTCTTTTAAAAATATATATTAGTGACAGCATTCAGACATACTACGTGGTTCATTTCAATGAGAACAATTTTATGATTCACTTGTGTTACAGAAATTATATTTTACTATCATTAATAAAATTACATTATTTAAGTACCGCACAGTTTTAATATCAAATTATATCTTCACAGAAAAAAATCTGTATGGTCATTTACAGTGTATTAAAATCCTGAACACTTCCTGTTTCATCAGATACAACCTCATGGCTGAGATTTGCAAAGCTGGTCTGTATTGGAAAGAATATACAGGAAATACTGATATTGGGATCTGCTGTGTTAAATATATGTGTTAATAATCTGTGTTCTATTATACTTATCTTCTATGGAATTTTGGCTAATTTTGCAGGTCCAGAACACTAACAGGATTTTTAGTATGCATGGATTAGGTTATTATGTGAAGGATAGGTTGGCTAAGTGGGTGAAAACAAAGAAATGCAGTAAAAAGCTGTTGTCTGTGGAGTTGTAGTAGTTTTCAGCAGACATGTCGCTGTTTACTCGGCTTAAGGCTTGATGCAGCAAGAAGCACCAGGCCTAGAGAAGTGAATTTTTTTATTTGCTTGAATTCATGGGTGGCTCTTATTGCTCTAGGTCAGTTATTAATGAGGAAAATAATGTTAATGGAAATGAGACATGCAGACAGTCCAACATCCATCTTTCTGTAAAACCCATGTAAAATCAGATAAAAATAGTACTCGTATCATGCTGATTACAAAATCTGATGCTTTTCAAATGTGTCTGAATTTAACCAGATATTTGTGATACAAAAGAGCGTAGGTACAATAAATAATAGATGTACACACAGTACATTAATGTGACTGTCTAATTTCAGTAGTTATGATTAAGCACTAAAGATGAATCAACATCCAAGCTGACGCTGTCTCTGAACAAGCTGCTATTGCCCTTCTCATACAGGATATCCAAGCTTGAGGGGTGAATTGCATCTTCATTCTCTTTCTTGGTTGTTCTTTATACAAGCTAAGACAGTGCTTGGACTCCGGTGACATTTGTTTTATTGAGAAAGCTGTACCATCAGTATGTGGTCAAACAAGGATCAGGTTGAATACCAGGAGATGGGGTGGAAAAGACATAGTAGGAGAGGCACTGCAGGACTGGTCTCTTTCTTTGGAATAGGCAACTAAGGGTGTGTACCCGTTACTGCAGGGCGGTGAAGATCTACACAGCAACAGAATTGGTGCTGTGGACCTGATGGCCACACTGTGGGGTTTTTTTCGGGGGGTTCACTTAAAACTAGCTCAAACCTGGTTCCGTGGACAGAATGCTGTATTGAAACAAATTGGATGGGCTCTTAGGATGCAGCTTTTGATTCAGCTTTACCTGAAAGGAAGCTAATTTGCATGCTTCATGATGCAAACACAAGAATGTGAAGATAATTGAGAGATCCACTTAGAAAGCAAACTGGTCTGAACTAAAAGTGATATTGCAGATGGGCTCTTCAGATCATTATTTAGCAATTTCTCCATCTTAGTTATCTATGCTTCCTCGTATCTGAGAAGGAGAGATGGGCTAGAATAAAGAAGCAAACTTCTTCAGCTGGTGAGTAAATGTCTCTTGAACATGGAGAATTTCAGAGCAACCTTCCTGAAGAATTCCATAACTGCACGAACACTGGAGTGTTTTGATTTATCTTAATAAAGAAACAGGTCTGAACAGTCACCTGAGATCTGGATCTCCATTTGCCGTAAAACAGCGTAACTCTAGAGTGAGTAGGGCAAACAAGGATAACAGTGATAAACACAGAGCATGCCATAATATTTTACAGCTTTAATCTTAATGTATGTGATGTCTGGGCAGTTACTGAAAAATGAATATAACTAACAGCAAAGGGAATACACATGTAAATCTACAATGATTAATTACTAGGATATGATAAAAAACTCAGGAAATCTAGCATGTAGACAAAAAGAAAAAATAAAAAAAAGAAAGTGGTTTACCATAACTGTTTGGGTATAGCTGATATCCCTAACTGGAAAAAAATCATGTCCTCACTAGGGAGTCCCATGTATCTGTGCTGGAGGAATTCATACCATTTCTTGAGAGCAGAGCAGGGAAGCACACAGTATCAGGGATGGTAACATATTCTGGAGTATTTGTTATGTACTGTGTCATGCCCATACACTATTCCTTTTAGTCGGTATAATTTTATTTGCTATAAATATTACCATTAATGTTACTCTACTACCAAGAAGTCACTGTCATGCGGTAGCCATGGCTGTGCATACCACAGACAACAGGAGGGCTCTTGTTCCATGAGCTTTAAAAAGGAGCAAATGTTCCCCTGCTCGTGAGACCTGACCAGGGCATTTTGGGCTTGGTGTTGCTCTGCACGGATGTATCAGCTGCAGTTATCACCTTAACCAGGTGGCCTTGATAGTCTTCCCTGCCTTGGTACTCTTGACCAGTGACCAGGTGGAGGAGAAGGGCCTTTGCATACTCTTCTGTGGCACATCACAGACCAAGAGGAGAAAATAACGAGGTTCCACTACCAGCGTTTAACCTTTTAAGCCAACAGAATTGCAAGAGCGAAAAATATTATTTGCATGAAGACCATGCAAATAGTGATCTTCACGCAAAGAGATGTGATGTCTTAACACTTAAAATCCAATCTTAATACAATTTTTTAGGAAATTACCATTTTTAGTATATTAAAGAAGTATTTAACTTCTGGTAATTTAGGACATGTTTCAATCCAGCTATGCAGAAAGGCCAAATTATACATAATAACGATTGTTGAGAAATAGGTATCATGTTATCTGTCTTGTCCACAGCAAATTATAAAACTATTTTAAACCACAAATGTTGAGTTCTTAATCAAAGAAACTACTTAGAATAATTTTACTACAGATTTTTATATATCTGTGAAGATGTACGCCTGATGGAAAGATGATAAAATGTTTTTATAAGATCAAGTGTTATTTAAAAATTCATATTGCTGTATGTCTTGAAATTGTACTGGGAAATCTTTTCATTTTTCTCTCCATCTCAGTATTGCCACAGGCTCAATACCATGATCTTTACAAGCAAAAATAACATGCGTGGTTTGCCTATATGATGACATCATTGGGGGGACATTACAGCGGCTTCCAAATATTAAAGATGACAGTGAGATCTTGCTTCCTTAATTGAAGTCAGTGGGAGTTTTTCCCAAGTAAGGAGGTTAGGATTGGGTCCCTGAAAAAAAGAAGATAATGAGACATAACTAGGAATAATGGGGTGATACGAAGACATGGAAAATGTAGGTTGAATATCATTAAAATCTTCCTGACAGTGAGCTCTATTATACCAGGGAATAATCTCATTGACTTCAATGGTAGAACTGACAGAGTAAGATCTGAGCAAAGGCTGGAGTAGCCTTGGTCCTGATCCAAAGCCCACTGACATCAGCAAGGATCTTTCCATAGACTTTGGTGAGGTTTGGATCAAGCCCAGGGTGAACAGTGCAGGTGTATTTGTCTGAACCCACACAATTCCCAACACTGATTTCATAACTGTTGTGAATAATTGTTAGGTGCATCTAAATACAGGCAACACATTTTGTTACCCGTTCGTTTAAGCATAGCTAAAACTGATCAGTTTAAAAGGCATCTTCCATGTGGCGCAACTGTAAAGAAGCTGTTAAAATTACCTGATTGCTGCTGTGCGATCAGGTAATTTAAACCATAGAGACCGCTATGAAGAACAAAGGTATATAATAAGGCTATACTGTGTTGCTGACTGGAGCTTATGTACTTATCACACAGTGGGCTATAGAGGGTGGGCATTATCTGAATTAGAAATATCTCATTTTTGTTTTCATGCCTATGAACACAACGGGCAAAAAAGCAGGGAAGCTGCAAGAAAGGAATCACCAGGCGCAGCATAAGATACTTGTGAAAGAAAAGTGAAGAAACAATCTTTTTTTTTTTTTTCTTTTTTTCATTCATCTTTTGTATGCTTTTGGTAAATAAACTGGATCATGTTGGAGTTGCCAGCTCTTGCATCTGTTTCTCTCTTCACAGGGAAAACTTGCAGCATTATAAACTTTATCTGCTACCTGATTCAAGAAAGGCAACAGACTAAATATTTGTAGCTTATGCCTTTGCACATATAATTTAAGTCATATGTTGCTTTGTAGACACCAGTGATTAAATGTGTTTTAATGCTGGCTCCCACTGAACCTCAGTGAAGTGTCACAAATACCAAATATTAAAAACTAAATTTCTTAACAGCAAACATGCTTTTGTCCTTTAGTGAATTCTCTGCACCTGGGTAATTTTTTCAGCACCTCATACAGCTCTCCAGCCTGGCCATATGTTTCTGTCCTTGGCAATAGACCGGCAGTTATTTACATGAATGTTTCTGTTTCTCAGTGAAGTTTCTATTAGCTCATGGATTGAGTCGTTGATGGGAGAGGGGAAGTGAAGCAAAGAAGAAGGTCTAAAGCTCATCATTTTTTTCTTCATTAATATACGTACCACAGTCAATGAGAAGGAGCTGTAGAGATCTGCGGCACTAACACGAGGCTAATTTAACCAGATTAAATAAAGTTGCTGCATTTGCTCAGGTAAATTTATTAAAACTGCAGAATCTATATATGAGGGAAAATAAGTATGCAACATCTAAAATTTTAACTTGCAGCACTCATATGAACAGGGTTTGCAGTAGCTCCAGCATGTTGATCTGGTTACTATGGTATTTTACGATTATATTAGTTTAGCCCAAAGCAAAATTACTTTAAAAAGTAGGCACCTGAAGACAGATTGAATTGACTGGCTCCACCTCTCCCATAATAATTTAAACTTTTTCAGTCAGATGAGTTGTTAGAAATATCTGGAATATGTTCTAGTCGATGCCACTGCCTCAGTGCAGATTCAGTATATCCAGTATTTTCAGTATATTCAGTATTCACGCATCATTCTGTGTATGTAGTCCATCTAACTTCATCCTAGAAAACTCCAGTGATGAAGATTTCATCCTAGGCAATCTAGCCCAGTGTTTCTCTGGCCTTACTGTTAGAAAGATTTTCTTAATACCTAACCCGTATCTTCCTAACTGCAATTTAATCCCCGAGTGAAAACAGAAAAGTATCTTTCACAGGCCTTTCTTTCACAGCTACATTTTAGGCATTTCAATTCTTGTAGCATGCTTTTCTCTTCTAGGTAGACTATGCAACCTCATTTCCTTCAATCTTCCCTCATAGATGAAGTTTTCCAGTCCTCCTTCTCCCTGCTCATCTCTTTATCTCGATTGTTATCAAACTGGGGAGCCTATGTCAGGGTGTAGCAGAAGAGGCCTTATCAGTACCAGGTAAATCAGAGGGATTACTTTGCAGCTTTTGAGGGCGACACTCTCAAATAACTCTGAATAATGTCCACATTTTTCTGCAATAGTCTGATGTTAAACTTTGTTTTACTACAATTCAAGTATTTCTTTCTGCAGTATAAAGTCTGTCCTTACCCTGTGTAGCTGATTACTACTTCCTGGGAGTGAAATTCTGCAGTTATCTTAATTAAATTTCAACCTGTTTTCTAGACTTCCTCTTATTTTTCAACAAAATTTGGAATTAGCACTCTGTCCTTGAGCATGAATGTGGCTGCTCTCCTCTTGCTGTTATCTTCAGATGATAGAATGATTTCCTATCCTATTATCTAAGTCATTACTAAAACTGCTATATAGTATTGGACCAGGAAAGACCCCCAGCATGGAACTCCATTTGATATGAGTTTCTACTTTAATAATGAACTTCTGATGCTCTCCAAAAACATTTTTGATAAGATGCTTAATAGTCTCATGTAGCCATGTTTCTCTACCTGCTGCTTAATAGTTTCATGTAGCCATGTTTCTCTACCTTGCATATGAAAATTATATGGCGTGGTAATAAAACTCCACTNTTTCTGATCCAGAAATGGCCTTCTTGGCCACCGGGGCACACTGCTGGCTCATGTTCATGTATGATGTCTACTGCTTCTTCCTATTTGGGATGCCTATTGCTCTGTCATGGAAGAAAATTAGATTGGTTTGACATGATTTGCTCTTGACAAATTCATGTTGGCTGCTACTTATCTCTTTGTTGTCTTTTAAAAGCCCATAAATAGTTTAATTAATTGGTCCACAGTTGAAATTAAGATGACTGATCTTTTGTGAGTTTCTCCTCTCTCATTTGTTTGCCCCTTTTCAGCAGCCTGGAACCTCAACCACCCTTCATGTGCTTTCAGAAATAACCTGTAAAAATGCTGCAACTGCCATGGCTAGATCTCTAAATAATACCCAGGCTAAATTTCACCAGGTGCAATCCATTTTAATACATCTCTTCTTGTTCAGGTACCCAAGTTTTTTCCCCTCCCAACTGCAGTCTCAGTTCTTACCCCTTTATTTTTGGTGTTAAATACTTTGGTTGTCTGATCATGGATTTTGTTGCTCTTAAGATGGAAACTAAAAAAAAAAGATGGCTTTTTTAGTGTCCATATCTTTTTCTTCCTTTTGAGAAGTAAACCAATTTTCTCCCTTGTTTTTCTTCTTCCTACTACAACGCTTTTAAAATACCCTTCTGGAATGATTTATATTTCTCATCAGTTGCATTTCATTTTTTTGCCTTGGCCCTTTTAATTTATCCTCATGTTTTTATACTATTTTTTCATTACTTTTTTTTTAATTTGACTTAGTTTACAACTTTCTACACTCTCTTCTTGTGTTTTAAGTCATTGAAACACTCCAGATTTAGCTACATTAATTTCTTAATGTGCTTCCGCATTGGAAGATGCTATGCTTCTACATTTAATATAAGTTTTCAAAGGAACTGTCAAACCTATTGGATATCTCAGGCTAGTTTCCCAGAAAATCTTTCAAATTCTGTGTATTTATTGAATAATGACTTCTTGATGTCCATTGCTTTTGTTTTGCTTTCCCAGATTAAGGACTAGGAACACTGACATATTATGATTGGCCTCACCTAAGCTGCTTTACACCTCCACATTCTCAACCGGTTCCCAGTGCCTGGCTTGAATAAAATCTGTAAGAGCACTCTTTTATTTCATAATTCTATAAAATTGTTTTCAACACGTTTCTAGAACTTGCTGGTTTGTTTTCTATTTTTCTGGCTTCCTACCAGATATCCAGAACCGTTAAATTTCTGCATTTCTCCAAGTCCAGTGCTTTCACACAATTCTATCAGTTTACAAAAGCATCATTCACTTAATCCTCCCGCTTCAGTGGCGTACAAAAGCCTATGCTGTGACAGTGCCCTCATTTTTTCCTGCTCCTTTCACCCACAAACTCACAACCTATCATCTATCTTCTTTCCCATCCTGCACCTTAGAACAATTCTCGTACAATCTTGATATGCAAGAAAACACTACCTCTCTTTTGCCTTCCCACCCTTCCAGAGCAAGTTATACCCTTACATATTAATATTCCAGTCATGTAAATTACTTGAACAAGTGCCTGCTATGCCAATTAACTTGCAGTTTTCATCATGCGCTGAGACTTTCAGCTCTTCCTGTTAACCTCCCTACTTTCCGCTATACAGAACCATAAGATACTGAGTAGATGGCTTCATACTCTTCTTGTCCCTCCTAAAGCCCTGTTATGAATGTCCCTAGTTATTCTGGTTGTAGGCCTTTGAGCTGGACTTCTTCTTTTCTAACAAACACGTAGATTCCTGTAACAAATTCTCATTATTTCTAATTTAATGTCCTCATAACTAGAGTTGCAAGCCTATGTCATCCCAATTAAAAAAGACAAATCAGAACAATTAATTTTAAAGACACTTCTTCCTCTCCAGCTAACGTGCAGGTAGCTGGAAGCAAGAAAGAAAAGGGCTGGCTAAAAGAGGAGATCAAATAATCTTGGAAGGCTTAAAAAGGAGCCTGCACACAGAGGAAGATACTTGTTCGAGGGAACCAGACGGAGACATGGAGGAACGTGTGGGTTACAATCAGGATGGACAGAGTTATAGATAAGATAAATAGGTATGTAATCTACCTTTTAGAGGCCTTTCTTCCCCAGATATTTTATTCCACTGATAAGTAAGCAGCTCTCACTCAATTTCTGCAGATTACTATGGCAAAGAGGAAAATTTCAAGCTACACATTTTGTTGAGCTACAGGTAGATTGTCCACGACTGAATTAAGGATAAATTGGATTTCCCCCAGGATGGGCTGAAACCTTTGGGGTTGCACTGACTGGTTACTCTCTTGCCCTGCACAGTCTGACAGCCACACAGCTCATGCCATGCATCAGTGCTCAGCGCAGGGTTGGATTCCGAGTGTGAGACATTTTTAACCTACACCCGAGGTTCTGTGTACACAGAAGCCACCTGGCTTTTCCAGGACTAGCAGCACAGCAGTGAGCTGATACATAGGCTTTATAAAGGATTGGGATTTAAGCATATGCTTCAGCCCCAGACTAATACAGGCCTAGACCAAATCTGAAAAAAATAATACAGATGTCGACTGGAATGAGTCAGAAGATAGAAATGCACCGAAGTGTAGCACACCTGAAACCTGGGGAGCTGCTGAGTAGCTCATTTAGGCCTCTGAAGGCAGCCCACATCATCAGCCTAAAATGGCACGTCAGGGGCTGTATCCTGGCCTGGCTAAAGCTGCTATCAGGTGTGTGAAAAATCATAAATTGTGACATTGCCTTTTCTCTACTTTTTGAAGATGGATGATGCTTTTTTAAAAAATTTATTTTATTTTTCTGATGTTTACAAAGGGAGATCATCACAAAGACTCCTTTAAAATGATGTAATGTTACCAGAAGCCATCAAGAATTCTATTGAAAAATATATAAAATAATAGGCTGAACTAGGGGCTAAATTGAAAGGTGGTTTTGAAATGCTTGTTAAAATAAGGCCTAGTTTTGAGGAAATAATGAAAAATGTGAAAATTTCAGCTATTTAATAATATTACAGTTTCCTGGGTTACTGAAGCTCCACAGATACTCAGAGAAGCTATTAGGAAAAATTTGGGGGGATTTAGCATCCTCTGGAAGCACAGTTTCTACCAGATGTTTGTAAAGACAGACCAAAAAAAGGCATATTTTTATTCCATTGAATCATCAGCTGCATGAGAATCTTTGTCTTTTGAAAGCCCCTTAAGCATTTTCTCTGGATCAAATATTAAGAGGAACTTTCATTAATTAATATAATTTTTTTTCTTTTTTTTTTTTTTTTTTTCAGTAGATGACAGAGACTGGGTTTGGAAGCTTCTCAGGAAATTTTCTACTCATTTGGGAGGCAGATTCCTATTTTCTGGGAATTTTTTCAGAACATTACTAGCTAGAGTATGGTGGTGTTTTTAAGTCTAGCAGAAGATGTTGTTTATAATGCAGAACCCTTCCTACCACAAAATCTTGTGAAAAATATCAGTGTAATATGTTTTAATGCCACTGATAATTGCCAACACTTAGTAAAAGCAAAAGCAGATCGTATTCATGTGGAAGAATTTGCTTTCTCTCTACTCAGGCTTTATTGAAGCATGATTTTCAAACTCTCTGTGATGATCACATGCATAATTGCTGCTGTTGCTGTTTTTCAGCGCTTCCAGTTTATGTTACATTTCTAATGAAAACCGATATATAGCAGTCTCCATCAACCACGTTTGCCAACAATGACCATACAATAGCATCTGGAATACTACAGCTGTCGCCTACCAAACAGCCACAAAAAAAAATACTTGGGTGACTTGGATGTGACCTGGTAACTGGAGGGTCTTGCCTCCTGAGCACCTTCTGAGGATCTTCAGTGGCAGAGCTGCTGAAGCCAGCGTAAGCAGCTCTCCCACCCCTCCAGCTGCTTCTTCCCACCCCTGGGCCGCCCACAGCCAAAGAAACAGCTGTGCCAGCACAATGCAGCGGGCGGTACGGGAACAAGGGCTGGGAATGAGAAGGGCTGCTTAAAACGCTGAAGAAATACAACGTGCAGTGGTGTCGTACATCGAAGTTCCTTCGATGGTTTTGAAACCACCTCTATTCATTCACTCAGCACAATTACTCTGCCATTTTTTCCCCATCTCGTCTTGGGGTCAGCCTCAGGAAACTGGGAAGATAAAGCACCCTCTGGCCAGCCATGACTTCTCGGCTCTATCAATCAGTCCACGCTAAGGAATAATTAGTGCAGTGACAAAACTTCAACCACTGGAAGCAACTACAGAGCTGAGGCCAGTAGGAGACAAACCTGCTATGACCACTAGAGCAAGCTCTGAGTTGGTGGAAATGTACCAGATCATGCAGCACACAACACTAGTTTAGAAGCGTGACAAAAAGTGAGTAGCCCTGTCACCTTTCATAGTCACAGTGAAGATCTCTGTAATGACAAAGCAGGCTTGATAAGTAACAACTTTGTGCTTTGCAACAGTGATCTTCAGAGGCTGCCTTTTAAAAAGTGCTAAAATGCACATTTCTGCTGTCTACATTGAGGTAGATATGAGTAGCATAGTCAGATACACTGAAATATGCCTTGTTAGGATTGCTTGTTTTCTCTTCTCTGTTGTCGTTTTTCACTTGGTGTAAAGATGGGTAGAAATTAGAAAGATACTCTTGGCTGCTCCCTAACAATGCTGTTGTACGTCTGTCTGACATAAGTGTGCAGACCCAAGAGAAGCTCTAGCTGGAGTGATGGACGGCCAAACTACCACAGGATGGGGGAAGCAGCGGGTTGTACGGGGGCAGAAGCACACCTGGCCTTTAGCCAACCATGTTGACAATCCCGATAGCAACAGTCTGCGGAGTGCAGGCTGCAGACCAGTAGAGCTGCTGGTAGAGCTGTGTTGTCATCCTGTGCACAGGGGCAGGCAGGTGGTTGAGTACAGCGTTATCTCAGGCTACCGTGGCTTTGCTTGCCCAGTTCAGCGGGTTGGTGTCCCCAGCTACTTGGTCTGTCCTGTAGCAGGAGGAATGGAAGCAGGTTTTTCGCAGCCTCTGCCAGGAGCCTTAAGTGAGGTGTGGTAGGTAGACATTTCAGTGGGATGGAAAAAACTCATCCTGGCCCTGATCACAGGCAGAAGTGAAACACCGTATTTAAAGTGCACTCCTCACTCCACGGTAACACCTGGTGTGCACGTTTCCACTTGGGGACAAAAGTGAGGTAATAATTCAAAGTAGTCTTAACCCTCATTTGACACAAATTCGCACCCTAACCCACCCCTGCAATGACTTGTCCATGTGTTCCTATCTCCAGGGAACCTGGCCTAACACAGCGTCACAGTGGAAGCGAGACCATTACTGTCCCAGAACAGAGATGAATGACTTCCTAACCATCAAAGTAAGAGCTGAGTTTGTGAAATGAGAATCTGCCATATGAATAAATGTTTTGGTGGATGTAAAGTGGGTTAATAGGAGTCTCTCAGCCTGAGAAGTCACCTGCATCAACAAATGCAATTGACAGAGTATGTCTCCACGGTAGGTATTTTCGAGCAGATGAAAGTGACCGCACAGTTTGAAACAACTCATTAATTTGCAATTCCTTCTTAGTTCAAAACAAACATAGGTGTATCATTTAGGGATTAGATCGCCGGTTCTCATTGGTTCTTTAATCCGTTTCAGTAGTCACTAGAATCAGATGTTTCAAATAAAAGTTCAAGGAAATGTCAGTGAGGATGTGTAGCAATCTGCCTTCTATCTGTCTGTATTTTACTTGTTTATTCTCAGATTGAGTGATGATCTGGAACTTGAGGTTTTATATCTCCTTCTGTACACATTTGTTTTAGTTTATCTATTATGATTTTAAATGTTCTTGCTATTCATAAAACGCATCGCTTTCTTTTGTACCTTGGAAACTATCTGACCTCACTTATCTATTGTGACAATGAGTTCCCTCATCTAAAATCATGTGGCTTGATAAAATTTTCTTTCCCTGGTAGTGAATTTGCAAACTTTGATTTCTGGTGACTGTTCCACTGTCCTTACGTATCAAACAGTAGCAAGAGAAGCTCTCAATCTTTTTTTTTTTTTTCTGCAACAAAGCATGAAATCAGCACTGGCATAGCGAGTAAGGACAGAGCGATCCTTATGCAGACATAACTGTCCAAAATGCTGCCTGGCCCCTGCCGGTGTATCAACAAGATCATATATCTTTTGGAAACAGTATCTTAAAATGATCGATTTTTACTTATGAGTAACTCTTCAAGGCTCAGAAAAACACTAAAATAAAGGCTCAAAATGGGTCCTATGCTCCCCCGCAACTTTTCAGTTGTGCTATGCTAGTTTCTAAAAGCGTAGCATGAAGAATTGTTTGGCTCCAGGCACCAGTTCTTTATAAATATACCCTTCTTGCTCTGCAAATGGAGATGCCTGCTCACAGACTGCAGGCTCCTGCAGGACATCTGGCTTCTTCCAGCATTACCAAAAAGTCGCTGCAAAGAGCTCCTCCAAATGTATGACTGAAACAGTACATATCACAGTTTCTGTCTCCCTGGCCTGAGACTGAAAACAGTCCTTTCCAGTCCCCAGACTAGGGTTTTTGATGTGCTAGATCACTGTGCGGTGACACTAAGCCTTAGAAGTGCATGATTTCTTCTCACGACCTTCGGGATCTTAGGAGATCTACTTGGATTGCTTCTTGGAGCTTCTGGACCAAACTCCCCCCTGACAAAATCCAGATCTTGTTCCTAGTTCCACATTATTTGTGCCTGCAAAAAATTTGGACGTTGAGCAGCTAACACTTGGAAACCGCTTTGAGGAAGAAAGAAGATGGCTGAAAAACCCAAAGAGCTAATTCTCACAAAATGCAATTTCAGTGCTTGAAACAAATCTCTAAATCACAGAATCATAGGATGCTTTGGGTTGGAAGGGACCATGAAGGTCATCTAGTCCAACCCCTAAAACAGGAAGATCAAACATGTTGATTCTTTTGAGATTGTAGCAAAACCTGGGAAAAGAAACAAATATAATTGAGTTTCGTACAGGATACAGTAGCAAGGATTTGGTTTCCAAAAGCCCTTGGTATAGGTATAGGTGTTTCATCAGAATTGCAGAATTAAACGGGAAGGCTGAATTAGGGTAATGGGCACCCGTCTGTTTGATGAGCAAATGTTAGAGGTATATAGCTCTGGGTACCACATGTGAAACCGAACTCAGTGGGATTTTGGACTGGCATTTCAGCATTTGGATTCCATGTCATTTATTCTTCAGAAAGAGAAGAGTTAATGTTGGTATATGTGTGCATGTTTCTAATCAAAGTGCTATCTCTTTTAGATAGAAAAAAAAATAAAATCAGACATTAATTAGTGGCAAGTAGTGGAGTTGGTCATAGAGCTGTGTGGAGAACACAGCTGAAAGAGCAAAGCGGACCGGTCTGGAAAAAGCAGCAGACGGAGTGGAGTTCACAGAATGATACGAAGCGATAGGCTGGAATAGTGAACCATCCTGGACAGGGAATTAAGGAAGAAATGAAACAGGCCAGCTTGCCAGGAGGCAGCAGGGCTTACTGGACAGCTCTGATTTTAATGAGTCTCTTGCAAGCCATGTTTGCAGGATGTCAATAGTACTCATGCTGCATTTATTTTATTTATGAATAGACATCTCTGTGGCAATGGCGAATGCATAAATATTCCAAAGATACAAACCCATTAACAGCTGGTGCAACATTTTCACATGATGAAGCTGTATCACAACATGGTAAAATGTGTCATGACATTAAGTGGCGGCTGATGTGGTGATGAAGTATCAGCACACTGCAATTAACGGCAACCGTAACTCCACTGACAGCGATGCTGATCTGACACGCATGAAAAGTGAGCAGAGGGGCGGCCTCCTGTCTTTAGTGGTGAAAACAAGACCAAAGAGAAGTTCCTGCTCCCTGACACGAAGTAGTGCCCAGCTTCCTTAAAAAAGGGGTGCTCAAAGGCAGGTCCGTATGTCGCTGCTTCAGAGCCTGGTCCTCAAAAGGTCCTGAGCAGCTGGGTCAGTGGGAATCGTTAGATATCAGACATGCCTCTGAGCAGATACCCAGAAGATCACTTCTGGAACCCAAGAATGTTGCCCTTGCAAGAAGGGCCAGCACAGTCGCCCATCGACTGCCAGGCACCTCTAGGTACACCGGAGTCAGACAGACCTCACCCAGGGCCTTGCCGGTAAGAGGCTGGTGGCTAGTTTCGGGTTCTCGGGCAAGACGAGGCACAGGGCTGGCGGCAGGGCCGGGTAGTACCCGAGGCAGGGCCTCTAGGCATCGATGGGCGCCTCTGGGCCCCACGCCCTCAGCAGGCTCTTGGGGTAGGACAGAATCCGAGGGGAGCCCACCGCCCGGCGGGGAGGGCGTTCCGCCGGCACCTGCCC
>VWZK01017750.1:45016-61006 GCA_013396935.1 Baryphthengus martii | reverse complement strand
TAAAATATATAATAATTTGCCCACCATATGCTTCTGACCCTGTCAGATGTGGGCCGCGGGTGAGACATAAGCAACAGTGATTCAGGGTGAGTTTCCAGATACACAGCCAAGTCATTTTCACCAGTCCTTATTCCTAACCATGATAAACTACAAGAGCAATGAAAACTGCAGTGAGTTTTCAAAAGCTTCAAAAACTGCTGACTGACTCAGGAGAATAATGAGTAACTGTATGGCTGTACACATTTGAAATATGCATGGGTTTGTATTTTCATGATACTTTTACCTTGTTTAATTGCATTTTTCTCCAACGTTAATTCCCCAGTCTTTAAGTGAATGGTATTAACCTATGTGAAAACTCTCAGTACCATACTCATTTGGATTCAATTACTTGTAAGTTAAATAATAAATTAATTTGCAAGTGTTGGTAACAGATGTCTTAGAGTAGGGCCAGAGTAGGACATCCAAGTAGAGAAGGAACATGGGGCTGGGTGCTGGGGATATTGAAGATGTATTGTTGATCGAACATTTTCTTGGAGCTTTTAATCACATTTTAAAGTCACATGTTAATTACAGGTTGTAATTATATGATTTTTATTCCAAAAGTTTTATTGCAAGGAAGTTTCTCTTTAAAACCTGTTTAAAAACTGCATCATGTGAATAACAACCCCTGAGTCACAGAACTGATAAGGAATTCGTCTGGTCTGGGGATCTTAATAGGTACCTTCCTGTTCATACCCACACAAACTGCAGCTGAGGGATTGTTCTGTACATGATCCTTCAGGTGCATTTAGTTTTCTGTTACTCTGTTGGGGCTCCTGGTCTATTTAAATATCCCGTGAGCTGTTCAAGCCTCTGGCAAAGCCGGTATTTTCAGTCCTTTTGACTTCTGCTGGAACCAGTGGTGCTCTTTGCGCACAAGGTGCTTGGCACCCTGAGTAGATTGGGCCTCAGGCTCTCCTAAGTCTGTTGCCTGAGTTGACTGCAGTGGGTCTGCCATTAATAAATCCGTGAATGATATAATGCTTTAGCATTGCAGATAAATAGTGACTTTTGTGTGTTTGACTTCTTAAATCCTCCTGGAGAGACACAAATTACTCAATAAAGCTGTTTATCAAAGCTGTCTCGAAATGAGGTCTCAAGACACGCATTCATCATTATGAGAAATTTCCTTATGAGGTTTTGAAGAGCTTCCTTCTCTAATCTGTACCTATAGAAGCGTTTTGGTACCTGGAAATGAATGACCGAACAATTTTGTGGTTCCGTGGATGTTCTATCGTATATAATGTCAGCGGCTGACCCGTCCATTCGTCTAAATTTGCTGAGGAATATTAGGGGCTGCCTACACAAATTTCTCTAAAATGGCAAATGGAAGCTTGTACTCTAATTCCACCCACTCGCCACCATTTTGTCTGCAGAGCACATAAACAGAAGAGCAAAACTCGCTCTTCATACACATGAGGAGACAGAACTTGTGCCGGCACAGAGGACGCTGAACTAGCCAACAGTAAAATTTTCTTGTCATTAGTCACACAGATCCCATGACAAATTTTGGTAAATTTAGTTCAACTTGAGGTAAACAGGAAAAATAAAAGTGAGGGGAATAGAAGGTAACCTCCATGTGATAGTTTGTCTTCTGTACTCTTAGTTTGTGTACTCCCTTTGCAGCCTAAGGTCACTCCAAGAACTGTGTTTATAAAATGTGTTAACAGAAGCTGGTCACCAGCTCCAGCGGAGAGCAGATTCACACAAGGTTGGCCAGGACAGTGTAATCGTGATCTTCTTGTCCTCGTCAATAGTTAGCATTGAAGTGCACACCTTTTCTTCTTTTCATTTACTTCGTATTTCCATTAAAAACACTCTTTACATGTGGAAGTAATATCTGGAATGATCAGAATATTCTGACGTTCAATTCAGTGTTCAGTACTCTCATGCAGAAACTTTTTAAACTCTTCCTGCAACAAGCACCCAGTTTTATACATATTACAATGTCCTACAGGGTTTGTTTTATGCATATTTAATAATAGGGCCAGTCTAGAGGGTGCATGGTATGAAAGTAAAGACAAATCTAGTAGAGCATTGTTCTGCACGTAAAAAAAAGTAAAAAAAAATGTGGTGGGGCAGTAGATACAGCTGAGATAAACAGAAAGAGTTTGTGTGCTACAGTCACAGAGCAGTTAGCTGGTGTAATGATTTAATACACTGATGAAATGGAAGAAAATAGTTTAATCTCTTTAGAGTGCAGTGAAGGCTAAATCCCAAATCCTTGTTCAATTGCATCTGAGGAAAAACATCAGAATTGATTGCATTGTAAATAATAAACTAGTGTTTTAAAAGAGTCCTCAAAATAGTACATGCAACTTATTTTCCTAGTGGTGACTAAGTAGTGTCCAAAACTTCTGAAATTAGTTAAAGGGTTTTTCTAAACGTGATCTAAACTATAATCTGGTCCTTATTTTACACAAACTTTAACTAACTGCCTTGTAGCTGCGAGTGCATCTTGTATTTTTGATCTAAATGCAGTGTTTACCATTCACAAAGTGGGTAGTACCACGTCTAGGCAGAAGAGTCAAAGTCCACAGACATAAGGCATCTTTGCAGGACCGTACAACTGCTTCCACTGAAGTCAGTGACAAAACTCCCAGAGGTCTCATGGGTATGGGATCAGTTTTCTAAAAATATGGTGATACAAATAAACAGAAATAATAATACAAAGGGATAAGAGTAAACAATTGGAAAAACAAACTGTTCCATGGTCTACGCAGATGAAATTCATGTTTTTCTGAAGTGTTCACGCTAACTTTTTGTTCGTCACTGCAGCTGATAACCATCTCTGTGATGTTTTGTGCAAAAGTAATTTTATATTAGCGCTGGTGCCAGTTTTAACCCGAGAATACCTTGCCTGAAGTTGGAATCTGTGGCTGCTTTATAGTGTCTATCATGTTTTTACATGTTTAGCAGCAGTGCTAATAAATGTATGATATGTAGAGGGTGTGCTGATTTTATGTGTAGCTAAAACTGTGTAATGCTTAGGTTTGAAAATGAAGGAGGCAAAAACTAGATTAATGCGGTCTGATTAAGCAGTTGCTAATGGATTAAATTATAATAAATACTCAGCGTATACTTTCCTTCTGAAAAAAATCACATTATGTTATTTAGCTGCTAGAGAAATTTCTTAGCCTAGAAGGAACAAATGCTTGAAAAAGACCCACTTGATAACCCATAATTGTTATCTCTTGAATGAATGGAGATTTGGGCAGCTACCAATCTTCTAGTCATGAATCACGGCAGAGTATTTAAGTTACCCTGTGGACAAAATCTTAAATCTTTCCCTCTTATAGCAAAGCTTACAAACTGGTTTTGCTTACTGTGTATTAGGAAATTACTTAAGTAATACACCAAATGCCCATTTAGCGTATGTCTTGATTCATTAATATGTACACTAAGAAAACATAAATATCCAAAGTGTGGATTTAACATTTCATTGGTTCTCTAAAATATGGGCAGCAAATGAACCCAGTAGAGAACTGAAATCTGTATTTATATCCCACTAATGACACAGGTCAGAAATACAGAGGATGCCAATAGCCACCCCACAATCCTGTATCTGACAGTCCTTCTGCAAGGTAAACCTTTTCCCTCACTACCTCATTAATTGTTATTGTCTAGGCAGAGGCTTATTCCTATATTCATCATGATGCATAAAACTAATAAACGTCCAGCTTGTCCTATCTTTATGCTTATCTGCTTGCATTTCTTCCACAAGTTAACTGTTGTATTCATTTCTGTTTGCAGTAAATCTAACAGAAGACAGAGAAGGGGTAAACACTGAAACTACCAAGATGCAGATCCTGCCAAGTAAGTTTTTGGTTTAAAACATTTATATATGTAACATAGGTCAAAATATTTTATTCTGAATCCTGGCTTGACTACCAGTGAGTTTGGGTGAGACTTTGGGAGTATTTGGTTCCTCTGACTGGTCATTAGGGGCCAAACCTTGTTCCAAGTGTTGAGCGATTTCAGAGCCTTTGTGCACCTCTGTTGCTCAGATACACAATATGACTGAGGACTGTCACACTGGTGTCGAGAGAATTTCTCCCCTGCTGAAAAAAAATATCGTAATCTACCTGTGGTGACACCAGCAGTGGCACCAGCCCGTGCTCATCGACAGCAAGGTACCATAGCAGGAACCATTCTCCAGTTAAGGAGGAGTGAATGTGGCTGTCTCCTGGAGCAGTCTGGAAAAGGCTGGTTAGAGTAGAGCAAAATCTGTTTGGTCTCATGTACCTCTGTGTGCTAATGCAGCTCCCGCAAACTCTAGCTGGAGTTACGCACTGTAATACACCAGAGATAAATGACACGCCACTTGCAAAGCGCTCTCAATCTTTTCTGCCTGTACATTTTTGGAAGGAGTGCTGTGATGCTCTCAGATGGCATATTAAATGTGTCCTAAAATTAAAAGCGTTTTGACGGATGATGAGAAAGATTGTCTCTGTCATCTTACTGCTGAGTTTGAGAATACAAGGATAGGGAGCTCAGATAACAAGCAAATTTAATATTATGTTTTTGTTACAAAAATGTACCAACAGTTTACCGTTTACCAAAGTCCTGTGGGAGCTAACCTGTTCCCCGTGGCTTTGCAAGCATTCATCATTGGCTGCCACTCTGCACAGCCTTCATTTACTGTTCTGTGGTAGTAAAAAGATGTATCCTGTCTCTTTTGTGTACGGTAGCGAGATGTAGCAGAGATGTAAAAAGAAGTATCTCTCTCAAGCACATTAAGGCAAATCATCTTAGTCTGTAGGTGCACTCCTGCTGGGATTAGCTAGTGTAGTACAGGAATGTTTTTATGAACAGAATTAAACTGATTTATCTGATTGGTACAAGGAAACATGTTGATTATATGATTATGTTACTGTTGCAGACTAGCATGCTTGCATGTATAACTGTTCTGTGTTACCACTGCAGTGTGTCTTCTGTGTGTCCTTCATGTTTTCTCTTTTGGGGGAGGGGAAATGGTTACTGTTATTGTTGCACTGCTAAATCCAGATACAAGTATTTTTGGTTAGGGAGAATAAATGGCTGTAACATCATCAAACTTGCATAGATCTACTACAAGTATTCTAAAAATGTACATGTTGTAAACTGGGAAGGAGTAATAAGAACATGGAAAACTGTAGCCAGTATTAAACAGTTTACCGAGTTGTGCAGTGTAAGTTGTATTCCCTCTAAAAAAACATTAGCTGAGCAGAGTATAATAATCATAGACTCATTTCTGGGAATTGAGGAGGAAGAAGTGAAACCAAAGCAGAGCTACTGCTGCTGCTTTTTAAAACAAGGTGTGAGAGGAGGCTGGAGAAAGAGAATGTTTGGGCAACGTTGGTTTTTTTTGTTTTGTTTTTTTGTTTTGTTTTGTTTTGTTTGTTTGTTTGTTTTCTCCTGAAGAAAGAGAAAGGAGAAAAAGAGAGTAAATCAGTTCCTTTAAGGGAGGGATTCCCAAAGGACCCAGGATCCACCCCCCCAACTAGTCCAGACTTTTCCTGTAGGTTTGTGAGAGAGTGATGACAGTACCAGAAAAGCAGTTCCTGGTTTTAGATCCCACTACTAAAGTCTTCATGTGTTTGTAGGTTACAGGAATCACAAGGAGATAATCGGTAAATGATTCAGAGACGTCTGGGATGACAAAACAGCTCCCAAAATGACAACGGAATTGCTCCGTCCATCTCTGGACGTCAGGTTACCCACCAGCTCAGTTTGTAGGACCACCCTTCTCCTGGTATCATCATGAAGGTCTGCTGCCTGAACTTCAAAGAAGCCCCTGCAATTCAGACACAGGATGGTTCTCTCTCAAATTTACTCAACATCTTTATCTTTGTTTCCATGGAGAGGGTTTCACGCCAACCCCTTCCTGTGTTTACAAACCCCTCATTTGCAAGAACTGCTGGCTGTCTGCCCCTGGACTCCTATCCCAGGTCTTCGCCGGTATGCAGCTCCTCGAGCTGCTGCTCTCTGACCTTTGTGTTCTGTCCCTTCTGTATCTCCTCCTAATCCAGGCCTAATACACTCAGTTCATGTCTTCTGGTAATCCTAAGTATTGGACCACCTATATCATCAACATTAGCTTTACTAAAAGTTTTTTGTAAGTGGTGTGGTATGGATAGTAACTCCTGTGACTGAGACTCACATTTCCTGCTGACATGTGTGTGTTCAGTTGGTAATAACTTCGCCAGTCATCTGGCTGAAGTTTTCCAGGCCAGTTGTCCACATCCACTTTAGACACGTAAACGTGTTTATATATTGGAGTTGGGTGATCACGAAGTGTTCTTCAAAGGAACTCTTTCCTATTGTCAGTGCCCAGGGTGGACCTGCTTGTGGAGGGACCATGGCTTCTGAGAAGGGAGGACGTTTTCTGTAGGACCTCTAACTCATAGTCTGGAAGGCAGAAGGCAATTGGTAGGTGAGTCAGGATATTGCTAACACAGAAATTTTATTTTAATGATTAAAACCTTTGAATGCTGCTCTGGTAAGTCCCATGACAGGACTTTGTTGCTGTCATGGGTTTCATGTGTGACGTGAAGCAAGTCATGTAATCAAATTTATCACAGGTGGTTATTGTCTGTGCCCTCTTTCTAGCTTCCTGACTGGAGACTCCGTGACCTAATTTGTGGAAGCTATGAGTGCTCACAGTTCCAAACAAAATCAGAAGGGACTGTCCTTGGCATATATAAATTGTCTGAAAAAAAACCAAAAAGAAGTCCTAGGCATGCCAGATGAACAGAAATCTCTGGCTTTCCTCTGTGCACTGCAGTTCTCTCCTATAAAAGAGTGTTTAGTCATAGGGAGTACTGCCCCATCTCACACAGGAACTGTGAAGATTCCTCTGAAGGACTGGAATGCTTTCTCTATAAGACGCCCCAAAAAGCAATAATTTAGACTTCCAAATGGGATTTAAATTTAGTACAGCAAATAAGACCTGCAACAACACATTTCAGAATGAGGAAAAGCATAAAAAATGTATAGCTGCTCATTAGAAGAACATCATCTATCCTATGCCCCCAAAAGGTGGGCAAGTACTATACAATTCAGTCACTAATTGCTGCAGCAGAATGCTGATGTGTGAGGCGGACAAACTAAAGCTTAGTTCTGTATTTTATGACTTTTGAGTACTTGACTCATGTAAATGTAATAATATTCTTTTAACATATACTTTTGTGTGCAGTGTGTATAAATGCTGATAGTATCCCTAATACAAATGTTACTCTTCAGAGGGCCACTTTACTAGTGGGAGGGTCACTTAAAGTCCTGGATAAATCCCCGTTTTATAAAACCAAAGAAATAATAAACATAAAAGTACCCAAAGAAATAAGCCTGCATATGTATTTTAATCCCTTAGCAGCCTTCCTAAAACACTAAAGGGCATTTCTCCTTAATGAGGTCAACACAATCGAAATCTAAGCAAAGAACCCAGAAAAAAGTTCAGCCAAAATAAAACCAAAAAGAATTTTCAGCTTGTTTTCAAAAACAGTGCAATTCAGGATCTTATTTTTATATATTTAACAAAATTTCAATTAAAAACATATCTGGAAGTAAGAAATGATGCAAAATTCTAGGAGGGGTGTTCTATTGCACAGAAGCTAAAAAGGCCAGAGGGGAGAAAACGCTTAAAAACATGTTTACATCAAAAAGCAAATTCTTACCTTATCTGGAAAGTAGCTATTGCAACCTTTTAATGCAAGATCAGCACAAATATGAAGATAGAGATAATGCAAAGGTTATGAGGTTGATTCTGCTTCATATGGCAGGTTTTGGAATGACAGATGCAGTAATTTCATATTTGATTGGAAACTATGGCTTTTACAGGGTGTTACATTTCAATTGTGTCATAAACAACTACACAGTAAAACTGAGCTCTGTGACAAAAGCCTTAAGATGTCCAAATATACTGGAAGTTGTTCAGGAGCGTAATACATGCCTGTCGCTCTGGGTGCTGACATACCCGCTGTCCACAACCGCTGCAGATAGCCAAAGTAACTCACAGGCTTCAGGACAATCCACATTGGAAAGGACCTCAGGACCTAGGTCTCTTCTGCACAAAGCAGGGTGCGTCATAAGATCAGGCCAGGTTGCCTGGGGCTCTTCTCGGTTCAGTCATGAAAACCTTCAAGGCTGGAGACTGGAAGACCTTCCCAGACACCCTTGACTGTTCTCATGACGCAGAGTTCTCTCCCGATATCTAAGCCAGAACTTCTCTTCTTTGAGCCTATGCCCACTGTATTTTTAAAAAGCGTGTTTTAATTGGATTGCAGACGTTATACCTGACTTCTCATTGATAATGTTTTAAATCAATATATAATCTCAGCTGTAGCTGAAGCCAATTGATATTAAAAGTGATTTTACTGTGGAGTGGTAACTTTTTATGATTAGAATGCTCTGAATTCCAAACAAAATTGTAACACTGAAATAGAAAAAGCACTGGCTTGATAAATTATGTTTGTTAGCATCATAAATGTAAGTGGTGAACAATGCAGGTATCCCCCAATGAGAGTGAAACTCAGCAAAATGAATCTAAATAAAAAAACTAAACTAGCTCAGATTTGTACAAACTTGTCCTGCACACACCTTCAAGAAATATTATGTACTGCTGCGATCAAAAGGATCATCCACAGTTTCCATGTGATACCATCATTTCATGACTGGCATTTAGTGTTATAGCTCATGGATACAAACTTTGAAGAATATTAACAATATCCCATCTAATGACCCTGTGTTTTTTATACTCTCTGTCTCAGCATGTCTACTCAGGGAGAGCCTTTCTTCTTTCTAACAAGCTTCTCTCAGTATCATTCCAAAGGTTTGTGACGTTATTAGTTCATAGTGACAGAAGATAGACCTGGCACTAAAGTGCTGACTAAACAAATAAATAATAAAAAAACAGAGCACAGAATGCCTAGCAAGGAGGCATTCCCTCATGATCCCAAACTTCCCTTACTCATCCATCCTCTTAGGCTAGAGTAAAGCACGTGCAGGACGTGTAGGATGGAAGAGTTCCCTTTATGGCGTGTATGCTTTTTCCAGCATGCATTTCTGAGTAACATCTGTCTGAGTCAGAACATTCCAGTGTTTCAGACTATTTCTTTATAAAACTGCAGGGCAAATGACGTCTAAAACACATAGTAAGGTTTGACCACCTATAACCAGCTGCTATAGCTGCTGTAGAATTGGTTTAAAATACAGACAAGTAGTACAGGACAAAGGGATCCATACTTACAGGATGGATACCCACTTCAGAGGTAAGACCCACTGCCAACACAGTCATGAAGTTTATGTTAAGCATTGCACTGTAACCACATGCCCTGGAATGAATTATTGAGCTTCTTAAATGGTCATGTTAATGTTTTTACTTATGAGTTCTTACCTGTAGAGGTATGGTCTCATAATTACTGTAATTACAAGGCTTATGAGTCTCATCACTCAAATCACCATGCTCCCTCAAGACATTCTCAAAATTGCTATCTGTCTGATTCCCACACACTAAAAAGGTTATTTTGGAGTAAAGTTTCCACACTGAAAAAACCAGCCCAAACAGTCAGAGGGAAGAAATATGCAGCTATGCCATTCAACCCCTTACACACTCACAGGTTTCCTTTCTAAACCTCCGCCATGTCGTTCCCACCACCCGCAGCTGACATGCCTTGCGCAGGCACACCGCAGCGCGTACAGCCACCTTTCAGGATAAGCACGGCTGGGGCAGATTGAGTACCTTACACAGTGAAAACTGCTGTGCATGGTTTTCTTAACTGGTATTTGAGTTAACGTCAGACAAGAGAAGGTGATGAAGAAATACTTATCCGTGGTGGCACTCTTGGTGGCTACAACACTGAGAGCCGCACTAATGGCTGCACTGGCAAGTGTGCTCAGGGTGAACCTTGTCCAGCATTTCTTGGGTTTGTTTTTTTCCTTTACNACTCTCTCAGCCTATCCTCATAGCAGAGGTATTTTTGTGGCCCTCCTTTGTCCTCTGATCAGTTTTGTGGTCCTCCTTTGGACCTTCTTCAACAGGTTCATGTTGTTCCTGCGCTGAGAACTCCAGAGCTGCACACAGTACTCCGGGTGGTATCTCCCCAAAGCAGAAGCGCAGAATCATCTCCCTTGACCTGCCGGCCATGCTTCTTTTGATGCAGCCCAGGAGGCGAAAGGCTTTCTGNCCCGCAGCTGACATGCCTTGCGCAGGCACACCGCAGCGCGTACAGCCACCTTTCAGGATAAGCACGGCTGGGGCAGATTGAGTACCTTACACAGTGAAAACTGCTGTGCATGGTTTTCTTAACTGGTATTTGAGTTAACGTCAGACAAGAGAAGGTGATGAAGAAATACTTATCCGTGGTGGCACTCTTGGTGGCTACAACACTGAGAGCCGCACTAATGGCTGCACTGGCAAGTGTGCTCAGGGTGAACCTTGTCCAGCATTTCTTGGGTTTGTTTTTTTCCTTTACAATTGTAGAATCATAGAATCACAGAATGGTTTGAGTTGGAAGGGACCTTTGAAGAACATCTAGCCCAGCCCCTCTGCCTTGGGCAAGGACATCTCTCACTAGACCAGGTTGTTCAGAGCCTCATCCAGCCCGACCTTGAATGTTTCCAGTGATGGAGCATACACAACTTCTCTGGGCCTCCTCTTCTGGTGTCTCGACACCCTCATCATAAAAACTATCTTCCTCATTTCCAAACTAAATCTATTCTCTGTCTGTTTAAAACCATTGACCCCTGTCCTGTCACTATAGGTCCTGCTAAAATGTCTGTCCCCATCTTTCTTATAGGCCCCCTTTGAGTACTGGAAGGCCATAATAAGGTCTCCCTGGAGCCTTCTCTTGTCAGACTGAACAACCCTGACTCTCTCAGCCTATCCTCATAGCAGAGGTATTTTTGTGGCCCTCCTTTGTCCTCTGATCAGTTTTGTGGTCCTCCTTTGGACCTTCTTCAACAGGTTCATGTTGTTCCTGCGCTGAGAACTCCAGAGCTGCACACAGTACTCCGGGTGGTATCTCCCCAAAGCAGAAGCGCAGAATCATCTCCCTTGACCTGCCGGCCATGCTTCTTTTGATGCAGCCCAGGAGGCGAAAGGCTTTCTGGGCCGTGAGTGCACATTGTTGGCTGATGTCCAGTTTTGTGTCCGCCACTACCTCAAGTCCTTCTCTACAGGGCTGCTCTCAATCCCTTCATCCCCTCGCCTGTATTGATGTCAGGGATTGCCCAGACCCAGGTGCAGACCTTGTACTTGGCCTCACGAGGTTCACATGGGCCCACTTCTCAATCTTGTCCAGGTCCCTCTGAGTGGCATCCTGTCTGTCTGGTATGTCAGCTGCACCACTCAGCGTGGTGGCATCTGCAAGCCTGCTGAGCGTATGNGGCCATGCTTCTTTTGATGCAGCCCAGGAGGCGAAAGGCTTTCTGGGCCGTGAGTGCACATTGTTGGCTGATGTCCAGTTTTGTGTCCGCCACTACCTCAAGTCCTTCTCTACAGGGCTGCTCTCAATCCCTTCATCCCCTCGCCTGTATTGATGTCAGGGATTGCCCAGACCCAGGTGCAGACCTTGTACTTGGCCTCACGAGGTTCACATGGGCCCACTTCTCAATCTTGTCCAGGTCCCTCTGAGTGGCATCCTGTCTGTCTGGTATGTCAGCTGCACCACTCAGCGTGGTGGCATCTGCAAGCCTGCTGAGCGTATGCTCAATCCCACTGTCTATGTCACTGATGAATGTACTCAGTAGTACTGGTCCCAGTACGGACCCTTAAGGAACACAACTTGTTACCGGTTTCCACTTGGATGTTAAGCCATTGACTCCACTGTTTGGACACAGCCATCCATCCAGCTCCTCATCCATCTAACAGTCCGTCCACTCTGTCCAGTTTAGTGGCAAAGTCTGAGCCGAGTTAAGCATTGTGTAGAGCTAAGTAGAAAGAACAGAAATTATAAGACAAATTTAGAATGCAGAAGAAATCTTCTAGCCTACAGGGAATAGCTGCATGCTTAATTTCTAAAGTTCAGAATTGCCTTATGGCTAAATATGTGCAAGTGTGAAATCTGAAACTTGTGGAGATGGTGGCTGTTTAGCCCCAAAACACATAAAAGTAAGACAGGAGAAAATGTAAAAGAGGAACATTTAGAAATGTATATTCTTTCACAGTCCCAAAGACTTATAAAAAGTGATTGTATTTTGAGAGAATTCTGGGTAAATCTTGTATCTAAATTCAATTATTAAAGATATCTTAATTCTGCTTTAAGGGCCTAATTACTGCTTCATTGCAACTAATGTGGAGGGGCATCCAACGAAGAGAGAGCATGCTATAAATAGAAATCCCAACTAGAGGGCTGCTGCTGGAATGTTCGCGATACTGTGCAATCCAAACAAGCAGATAAATTAAAGAAAGCTCAATAAATGAAATGTAGGGCACTCTTTTAGTGTTACATCTCATTTATGTCGGACTTCACGCCATGTGCAGCACACTTATAGTTAAATCTGATTCGTGGCAACCCGAGCTTTATAAATGTCGTCCCTTTAGCCTTTTCTGGATTGCGTTGTAGCTACTCCATTTCATGATGTACTAAATGTTCTCTGAAAAAGAACATTACGTACAGAAGTAACATTGGCTTCTCAGGAGCAGCCAGGGGACTTGAGGGCAATGTGGGTTAGTTTGGACCTTTCATCTCTCATAAATCCAAATATGCTAAATCTTCAGGTACTTTTTGATTACATAATTCTTCAAAAGTCTCGCATTTATAATGAACTCATATAGTCTCCAGCAGACCTTTATCTGATGATAGAACCAATAATAATAAAACAGTAGGGACATAAATCTGGAGTTGCCTTGTATTCACTGGAACTCTGAACATGGTCACAGGACTGGGGCCTTAAAGTACAATTTTACAACTTCCTATCATACTGCAGGATCTTACAGCTTGTTTCAGATACCGTTACGAAAAAAAAATAAATCCTGAAGGAAATGAACATTGCTTGCTAGGAAAACCCTCCCTAAGCTCAATTAAGTGTTCTGCTTTTCACTTATTTAATATCATGTCTCAAAATCCTTCAGTTCCAGTGGTCTGATTATCTCATCATCGTGCTTTTGATTCCCTTTTACTCTAAACAATAATGTACATTTTCATAATAATTATACTTTGATTTTCTATACACCCATGTTTTCACTCGAGTGCCTGAAAAGGCCTTAAGTACTATTGAGTTAATCTTGAAAACACCTATTACATTATCATCCTCATCCTCATTTCGCAGCTAAATGAAAATAACAGCAAGAAGTGAGTAACCTGCTGAAGGTAATAGAGAGGGGTCGTGGCAGGGGTGGAATCAGAAATAAGCAGAAAATGGGTGACTTCACCCTCACCCCCAGCCCCCAGTCATCCTCCAGTTGGTAAAACAGGATACAGCAGCTTTTTCTCAACTTCCAGATACCTGCAAAGAGCTGTCCTCTCCCAGGGCTCTAACCACTGCTTTTAGCCCCCTCTAAACATCTTCCTAAAAAAGAGAAGACGTTTACCAAACAGACAACATTCTTAAGTGCCGTTGGAAACACACTCCAAAATTGTTTTTTTACGCAAACAAAATACACTCATCCATGAAGCTATGGTGTTTGACTGTGAGCAGGGAAGGGCATAGGAAAAGTTACAAGGTATTGGGATGAAGGGGATTAAACAGAAAGTGACCTGGATTTGCGTAAACCTTCCAGATGGCAGGCAAAAGAAACAGAGCTGGAAAGCACAGCGTTCCAGTTCACTTCTGCTGGGTCGGTCTCGTTTGAATCAGTGCTTGCGGGTACATTCTGCTGTTGTTACACACAGAATTACTACCTCTCTGGCCTCTAAATTACAAATCCCACACAATATGTATACATCGTACATTAGGGATCCACAATTTAAATTTATGTCTTATTTTGGGTATGCTTCTTGAATTTGGCTGTTTTTTTGTGAAAATTCCTAGGAAAAGAAATCTGTCTCTTAAACATGATTTAGTTTGAATCATATCCAGTCAACTCTCAATTATCTGTGGACAATATGTGCCAGATGTGGCCCATTTTGGTATAGAGCTATATGTAAGCTAAACACTGATAAGCTCTGTTCTAGCCGTATATCACCTAACCCCCCCTATAAATTCACGTTAGCTCCGCACAGATCCAGCCACAGCGTCTCCGCATTCTCCTCCAGCTACAAGGACCAGTGGGGTGCAGCTGCTGATTCTACATGGACCCATCTGTCTGATGCTGTGGTGGAGCCAGTAAAACTGTCCAGAGGGAACGCGATTCTCGCACCTTTGTGTTTGCTTCACCATGCTGGGGGAGGACGCACTACCTTTGCAACAGGTACTCAGCCCGCAGTGCCTTCGAGCACCGTACAAAGACATCAGAGAAGTTCAGCAGAGGTTCTTGGCCTGTGCTGGCCACACTGGATCTCATTCGTTTACGATGTTCTCAGCTACGTGCCACAGTACCTGTGTTACGCAGGCTTGTCGTTCGTCGGGTATCGCGGCCCCATCATTACTCCAGATAAAGGAGACTAATTGCTGGACTGAATTAATTCTGACATACCTTCAGCAGAGTTACACTGGAGAATTTGGCCCGTGGGTTTCGTTGTCACATTCAGAAGTTGTCAGCGCCGTGTACAGATGAGGGGAGTGGACTCTGATGAACTGGTGAAGGTACAGTGCGCTATCTCGCAGTGTTATTGAATAAATCGTTCCAATTTCAGTGACAGTCTACTCTTCATCCTCTTGTCTTCCTGACTTTCTTTGACTCCCACTGTATTATTTACCTTGTGAAAATGCTGCACGTGGCTGAAGTACAATGGCTGAAGCTCAGAACTAGAACTGGTTTGAGTAACCTTTACACCTTCCCTGTGTGAAACACTCCAGCGCAGTGTAACTGTTACAGGCAAATATAACTTCAGTGAATGATGTGGAGTTATCGTCTCTTCTGCCAGGGTACATTTGGTCAGCTGGGTCAGTGCATTTGGGAATCATAGACAAGAAGTAAGAAATTACAAGGCGAGTATGGTGGGAGGGGGTAAAAGAGTACTGGGACTGCAAGATAACTTATTTTCAAATTCTGCTGACAGTGGTTTGCAGGACTGGACTCCTACAGATCCTTTTTTTTTTTTTTTTTTTTTTTTNNNNTTTTTTTTTTTTTTTTTTTTGCACTCATTTCTGCAGTGGCAACCATCAGCGGTTTCAGGGTCAGGAAAAGTATTCCAGCATTGTTCAGAGGATCAGAGGAAATGATCAGCGACCTATTGTGCCACATAGATGTGCACAGCTCTATGGGATTGGATGGGATCCACCCAAGGGTACTGAAGGAGCTGGCAGAAGTGCTCACCAAGCCACTCTCCCATCATTTATGAACAGTCCTGGCTAACCGAGGAGGTCCCAGCTGAATGAAAACTGGCAAATGTGACGCCCATCTACAAGAAGGGCCAAAAGGACAACCCTGGGAACTACAGGCCTGTCAGTCTGACCTCTGTGCCAGGGAAAGTTATGGAGCAGGTCATCTTGAGTGCCATCACACAGCACATACAAGACAATTAGGTGATCAGGCCCAGTCAGAATAGGTTTATGAAAGTTAGGTCGTGCCTGACTAACCTGATCTCCTATAACATGGTGACCCGCCTCGTGGATGAGGGAAGAGCTGTGGACATTGTCTCTCTGGACTTTAGTAAGGCCTTTGACACTGTCTCCCACAGCATTCTCCTTCAGAAGCTTATGGTGCAAGGCTTGGACAAATACACCCTGCACTGGATAAAAAACTGGCTGGATGGCTGGGCTGAAAGAGTGGTAGCGAACAGAGCAAAATCTGGTTGGCGTCCGGTCACAAGTGGTGTTCCCCAGGGCTCAGTCCTGGGGCTTATTCTCTTTGATATCTTTATTAATGATCTGGATGAGGGCATCAAGTGTACCTTCAGTTAGTTCGCAGATGACACCAAACTGGGTGGG
>VWZK01017750.1:0-44496 GCA_013396935.1 Baryphthengus martii | reverse complement strand
GCTGAGGGAGCTGAGGTTGTTCAGCCTGGAGAAGAGGAGGCTGAAGGAAGACTGTATCGCTCTCTACAACTACCTGAAAGGGATAGAATGAGGAAGGGGATGCGTCTTCTCCCTGGTGGCATGTGACAGGACTAGACATAACGGACGCAAGCTGTGCCAGGGGAGGTTTAGACTGGACATTAGGAAACATTTCTTCACTGAAAGGGTTATTAAACATTGGAGTACTCTACCCAGAGCAGTGGTGGAGTCACCATCCCTGGAGGTATTTAAACAGAGTGTGGACCTGGTTCTTAGGGTCATGGTTTAGTGGTGAGCTTGCAGTGTTTGATTGAAGGTTGGACTTGATGATCTTAAAGGTCTCTTCCAACCAAAGACATTCTGTGATTCTGTGATTCAGTAATTATGCTAGTGACCCATCTCAGCCACAGGTCACTGAAATGTGATGTGTCTGTGAGATCTTGTCTAGTAGTACTGGTATAATTTTGCTGTGATTTTGGTTCCAAAACATATCTTCATTGAAATGGGTCTTCAAATGGATCTGCCATCTTATTGTCAAAGTGTCTTGATACACTTGTCTTCTTTATGTAATACTTACCCTTGCTGTGCAATATTTACCTTTGGCATGAGTTATTGAAAATGTTTTAGCTTTTTTGTGGCTAGATAGTATTTTCTCAGTTTCAGATATTGGAATTTGTGAGCCCTGTTACCGATATAGTAATACTCAACTTAAATAGACTGACAATGACTAAAAGGCTATTACAGATTCTAATGGATTCTGTGGCTTCAGCAAAGATGTTTTTTCTTCCAGTTGCTTTATTGCTCCTCATTGTTCTTTTTTCATTTTTTTTTTTTTTTTTTTTGCAAGCAAGTGCATAGAGGGGCTTTATTTGTGTGCCAATGCATTTGTACAACTCTAAGGTAAGGCATAGCTGGTTGAGAAACACTAATTGCTGCTGCCTGTGCTCCCAATGGCATCCTTCAGGTGTATGAGTAGTAGATGATCTAGCAAAAGCTGAGCACCTTGCCCTATGATAAACATATATTTTTGTATCATATTTTCTCCACAGCATCCACAAAAATTCCTTGGTATTTGACTTAGACAGCAGCATGGTCTCTGCACACGATCACGTCAGAATTGCACTCCTCAGAGTGAGTCATCTTGTGAAGTCAGTTGCAACATCCATGTGCTGATCTTCTCTTTCTTGAAGTTCAACCTCTGTTGGTGAGAAATTATTGCGTATGGCCCTTCGAAGGGCTGAGAAATAAATTTTGTGTGTTTGTGGCTGTTTGCTTTCGTCTTCCAAGTCCTTCATTAACAAAATCAGGTAGTGCATAGAACTACTTTTTCTCTATTACAACCGATTGAATCTATCGTTTAATATTATTTTCCTCACTCTGATTCAACTCTTAGCAAATCTGTTGTCTCTCATGTGGTCTAATCAACACTCAGTTCAGGAGCATGTCCCCTTTCATAACTCTCAGCCTAGGGACTAGAATTTGGTTCATGTGGTTTACATTATACTCTCATTATTATTGTTCTCCTAGTTCATATCTTGGGATAGAATGACTCGAGCTCCTGAAAACTCATGTTTGTATGAGCCAATATATTTGCAATGTTATGTGCTATGCAAAGAGAGCCAAGACAACACAACATTCATACTTTGTTTCTTCATCAAAATAGAGGATGGGAATGGCTGACTAGCTGGTTGGCTGGCTGGATGAATGGAGAGGAAACTGTAGCTATCTCTTGAAAGTAAAAAATATAAATGTATGACTATTAATTCTGCATCATTATAATTCATGAACGATACTGAAGGCGAATCCTTGGCAGAACTTTCTCCATTTTTCAATCTTGGGAGAGGGACCAGGAAGCAAAAAGACAAGTGTTTCAGAAATGTGAACACGCAGAATGGGGCTGGAGCAGTCTGGTGACACTGGTTTCCAGCAGGGTTTGCTAGTTGAATTTTGTTGGAAGTAAAATGAGAGAGAGGATATGTAAACAAGAAGCCAAGGCCCTCATCTGAGAGAGATCAGTTCCTGTCTTATTTTATATTCACTAGTAAAGATGTACAAACTGTTCCAGAGCTCGACTCCTTCATGAATTGTGTCTTCTCACAGTCGTGATACCTCCTGTTCTATTTCGCATGATTTATTTTTAAAACAGTTTAAATGGTGTCCTTACTTTACACATTGTCATATTATGAAAGTCAGGTTTTAAACTTTGTAGGGAATAATACTCACTGTGGGTCAGCTTCTGATGAAAAGAGTAGTAGAGTGTGTACTTACTGGCCTGACAAGCGTTTGAGCATGGTGTATAGCTAATTCTATGATTACCAATGAAAATCCAGATTGAGGAGACTTGGACCTGTCTGTGCCATGCTAGGACAACTGGTTCATGTGGCACATGGAAAAGAGAAGCCTGGAATTTGTACTGCTTTACTAATATAGCTGAGGAGTTCTTTCATTTACCAAAACTCAAGCAGACTAGCAGTGACCACTCCTAATCTGCATGTGCGGGAACACTGCGTGCTCTGGAACAAACACTTCTGAAGTAGATGTCCATTTTATAAATGCATGAAGATCTTTACTACTGATTTTTCTCTCCTTCTGGCACTATCTCTGCCTTACTCCATTCCTGAGATAGTACCCTCTTTTTATTTTTTTTTTCCCCAGAACTTGGGTATAAATCCACAACATCTCTAAAGGGCAACGTTCATGTGACTATACTGACTGGGGCTGATCTGACAAGTGTGCAAAGCCCACCCGAAGGACCAGTTCATATCTTGGGAGACATCCATGTGCATGTGACATGAAGCAACCGATCGATACAGATGGATTGGACTCATCATGACAGATGTCCTAGCAACTTTAATGTTTTAGTATTAATTTCCTGGTGGAACGAACTGTTTTATTGACCTGACTGTGATAAGAGCATGCTCAACACTACAGACACTTAACCCAGAATTATTGGAGTGTGGAGCGAGAAGGAAAGGTGCAGGAGGAGGCAATTTTCATTTTAAAAGTCAAACATAGTATGTTTTGAATTCTTTCCTTGGCAAAGATAAACTCTCCAAATAGGCAAACATCTAAAGAACATTCAGTTTAAGCTGATTTTCAGAAACCAGAGACAGTTGATGGCTATGGCTATTAACATAGCAAAGCAATGACAAAGGAGTGAAATGATACAAGAAAGGACTGATCAGTGAGTGACTGTGAAAGGAGATGTCTGGATTCATGCTGCCATTGTTTTCCTCTGGTATTCTAGCCACTGTATTCATATTGTGAGTTTAAAGATACATAAAGCTCCTATTTATAATGTTTTGTGAACAGATTTCTTCATTTGATTTATTTGTGCCACAGTTTTAATCAGGTTGAACAGAAAGGGGGATAATTGGTTTTGTTAATTGGAATCTGCTTTGAATTGACTGTAGGACTCTGAGTTCTTTGCATGGTGCCGTGTGACAATTGCATCTGTGGCTTGAGATGGATCTGCTTAGAGCATTCCCCTGTACTAAGTTCCCCAGAAAAGACCTTTAAGTACAAAAAGGCAGTGTTTATTTGAATTTAAAAGAAAAAAAGCACCTTTTTAAGCAGTGCAAACTCAGAGCAGCTAGGGAAGACAGTGCAGAAGTAAAAAAACGTTTGTAAGCAAGGCTGCCATCACCCTCTCAGTCTCTGGCGAGACATGGCTTTGATCCAGCTCCGTGGCTTTCTGCACAGCAGTAGGCTCTGCAGCTTGCCTTTGGTCTCCAGGATATCCTCTCCATCCCATCGAGGCTCTGCTGGTTTGTTCCATCTCCTCCCTGGTACCTCTCTGCTGTGCCTCACTTGCTCATTGTTGCAGCCTGGGGAAGCCTTTTCCACAGATTGTGCTTGGAGGACCCCCCAGGGAAGGAGCCATCTTCCAGTTCTGCACATAGGTGGGAGCAAGCCCAAATGGAGAACAAATGCATAGCACAGATGCCATCCATCACAGACGTTGTCACCAAAGAGGGACTCGTGAGCATTGCTTGAACACATTTCATATGCTTATGGTTTTGGCCTGTCATGTTGAGATTTGCCACACACTTTCAAAGTTGGTGTTTCGTGGGTTTGTTTTTTTTACTTCACTATCCTCCAACTATGCTTCTAAGAGGATACCAAATCTATTACCCAACACGCAGAGAATTGCAAACTACTCCTGTTAGGTGGGAATGAGAACCTGAGATCTAGCCAGCAGTGCCCAGCAACGCTTGTCACACCAGAGAGCATATCTTCCTGCCAAACGCGACACCCTTCATGAAATACCACAAAGGAGAGATTTTATATCAGGGCTCACAGAGAAATCTGCTTGACTCGTCATAGTCGAATGAGGTCCCATGCCTCAGCTAGACTGCAGTTAACAGGCCACAAGTACACTCTTGTGTTGCTTCAAGGATGAAGCAGACCCTGAAATCCCAATAAAAAGGGTGAATGCCCAGGTGCACCACATCTTTGATGGGCTAAGAACAGGTACATGGTTGGACACTGTGCTCAAATCAAGGGACACCTCACTGTGCTGCCATAGCCCCGGGTGTCTGATGAGGTCCTTGGCAGGAACTGCTCAAGTGCTCGTTAATAGAAGAAGTTGAGAAGTTGAACTTAAGTTATAGGGGTTTTATTTCTTTTCCCCTCAGGCATAACAGATCTAGGACAGCTTAGCATTACAGCTCTTGTGCAAAGGTATATCAGCTATTCGATAACTGTATATGGTTACCATTCAGATTTAGGTACCATGTGAAAGATGAAACTTCCAATAATGCATATCCCTTCCTACAAGCAGATTTTAGCATTAAAAGCAAATTCAAAGCAAAAAATATACTGATACCACCTCTCCTTACAGGAACAACATTTTCTTGGCTCCCTCTCTTGAATAATGCTCTTCTTGAATTCCATTTACTTTGAGTACTTAAAAGCCACAGGGCAACATGAGCAAATGTTAAATGTAAAAACATAAAGGTTTGAAAACTAATGTTACCAAATAGGGTAATTTTTTTTCCTTAGAATTTTTCATCTCTTCTGTCTTCAGATTCATAACAAATAATCAGACAATCCGAGATGCAAAATGTCTATGAGAGTGATGTGGACAGTAAGGTAGCAGTTGAAGGATTTTTAATTTTCAAAGAACTGCACAGAGTTATTTTTACTAGTTGTGAAGTCTCAATAACTGCTTGAATACTAAATATTAATTTTTCACAACAATGATCATTATCAGTGTCATCTTCAGTTATACTATACCTCCATGGGAAGTTAAGAAATGCATTTAATGATTAAGATCATTAAACTTAATCAGTGTTAGAGTTTATGCTTTACAGTGTGCACTAGTTTTAATATGAAGCAACACTTTTTTTTTTTTGTGATAAGTGATCTATTTGCAGGCAAAGACATTCAAAGTGATGTTGGAAGTTCAAGGCTTAATTTTACTCTAAAGCTTCTCTGTAGAGGACCCTGCTGGTGTTTCTTAGAAGTGTTTTCCCTGTGCCTAAAATACAGCTTAAAAACTTATTTCATGAATGTAATTCATGAATTAAGGGACACTTTTTGTCCCTTAATTTTTTGACACTTTTTGAGAACCCAGGGGAAAAAGGAAATATCAATAATGCTATAAGGCTGTTAAGAAACAAAAGTACTTTCTGATATCTAGTATTAAAATACCTGTAATTGTACTCACCTTTTCTAAATTATCCTTAGAGAATTCTGCAATATGTGCACACTAAACTTAAAATGGGATAGCTGTTGAAGTTGGGTACTGTTTAGAGGTTTCACAGGCCTTCCAGAGTTATTAAAAAAGACGCCTCCAAAATGAAAGCAAGCAGTGAATCTTCATAAATTCTTCCCAAAACAGGTGAGGGAATCCAGTCAGCTATCTCTCAGAAAGCTTCCCGTGATATAACCGAAAGCCTGCACCTGCTCCACTGCTGTGTGCCAGCTCACTGAGCAAAGCGCAACAGCTCATCAGCCTGGTACAGGGTGAATACTGAGATTTGACTACCATTCCTCTAATGCTTAAAGATTCTATTTTCTAAAAAAGTAGCATTTCTGAAGCGGAGATGATTGTAGTGCATTTGATGGAATTCACTCTTAATGATGGAGGGACTAAATATTGAGTCACCTCAACATGTCAGCGCTTTCCTTTCTTTCGCTCATAAAAGGTCACTAGAACAGGCTCCCTAGGAAAGTGATCATGGCATCAAGCCTGTCAGAGTTCAATGAACATCTGGATGACACTCCTAGTCATATGGTTTAATTTTAGCTAGTCCCGTGAGGACCAGGGAGTTGAACTCGTTGAACCTTATGGGTCTGCTCCGACTTGAGATATTCTGTGACTCTGTAAGAGGCACTAGATCGTACAAGTAGAAAGTGATGAGCATTTAAATCAGTACAAGATGTAAGAGGCTGGTTAACTTTAAGCACACAGGTCATCTAGCTGACCTTGTCCAATGAACACCAGAAAATGTCAGCACCTGCTGACAGGAGTGAGGAATTCAGGAGACAAGTACATTTTTTTAGTTTTCTTGGCCAAAATATTGCAAAGATACCACTTCTTTGACAAAAATGACAATTCATCAATTAGAAAGAAGCCATTGGACCCTCAGTCTTTTGGGAGATGAAAGTGTGAAATGTACCAAAAAAAGAGAAGAATCTATTTGTCTTTATATGAGGGAAAAGACACTTTCTCATAATTTTTCAGCGAGTCATTAATTCAATTCTTTTGGGGTCCATAACTCTTGCTATGGACACTGGAACAGCAACTAACAACTCTTGAAACAGATGCTTCATGGGTGCATAATCCAGTTAACTGTTTGAAATCAAGTGGAAGTCTTGTCATTTAAATGTAGGACATGCCATGCCAGCTGTATTTCTGCATTTCCCATTTGTCTACTGCAGCAGCTGGAAGAGCTTGAAAAGATAAGGTCTTTCCTCTGGATTTTTAACAGGCAGTAGGAATATTCAGGGCAACAGTAACTTTGTACTTTAAAGTTTCTACTTTAAATTCTCTAGTATTTTGTGGTTGTGGTCTCAATCATAGATACAACTATGGACTTACAGAGATTTGTGCACAGCTGACGTGTTGTTCTTGGGTTTTGACAGGACAACATTTTGTTATGGCTTTTCCTGAAGACTAGTTTAACCTCTCCATGCATCCACATATCGGCTATGACAGATAAACCCCTACATCCACTATACTTGCAAGTGCTTTAAAGATTGTCAACTAGCTCAACATGCTGACTGATTGATAAAGAGATCGTGAAAACTCTCTAAAGACTAAATCATGTAAAGTCTGGTACCTTCAGTGCAGTTTATTAACATGGTTGTTGCCAGGAAAACAGACCTGAAAAAGTAACAATATTCTGTTTTAATTAGTAATTATCTCAAATATTTGGAATAATACTCTCTCTATAGTAGCTACTCTAGGATACTTCTGATCAGAGAAATCCTATATAGGTCAACCTTTCAATATCTTTTCACCTGTCTGACTCACAGCCCATTTTGCCTTAAACTATCCCTTCTGTTCCTTGTGCATGTCTCTTTTCTTTCTTCTTCTGTTTTTGTTTTTCTTTTTTTTTTTTTTCCTTTCTTTTGGTCATATTATGGTATTGGATATGAGACTTTTTACAACAAAACATGTCTGTCAGGTGCTAATGTGCACCAAAATTATTACTACCTATGTCTAATACAGTGTGAAAATTAACAAAGGAGTCTACTTTGTGAAACTATTTCCCTGTACGTATAAGTTCCAAAAAAATGGCTTAATTGATAAGTCTGGGTGGTCTCCTCAAGAACAATCAGGTCAGCAGTCAGAAATACTGAGGGAATGCGATGCCAGTTGTAAACTTCTGAGAGCCAGTATAGCATCCCTGCTCATCAGTGTGCTGGTCAGTGCCCCATGAGCTTATTTGGAAATCACTCTAGAGGCGTAGAAGTAGTCTTAGGTTTGTGGATGATGTGTCATTACGTTAGTGGAGATATGGATGCTCCTGGAGTTACCGTTAGGTGCTGAGATACACAAAAATGTCTGTTTAAGTACAGCATTTTAAAATATGGCTTCATTATGATGATTTCTGTAAATCAAGCTCTAGTGGAATCTTCCAACTAATAATAGCTGTGAAATCAGCTCAAAAAATACTCATCAGTACATTTTGGAAGTAATATTAATTCCCCAAACCCAACCTTGACTCTGGAGTTTTTTAAGCGTCTTTTACAAAAGAATTTTGTGTAATGCAATATCAAACTAATTAAATGAAATGATTACTAACACACTTGTGGTTTTATCTTGTACAGAAGAGGCTTAAGTTGAAATCATTATTTGAAAAAATTAAGGATTTGATCCATGTTTGCTGTTTCACCCTATAACATGGATTTTATTTTCTCACAGTGAGATAATTTCTTGATCTGATCTTTAAAGTTTACTGTAGTTCATTTCAATGAGCTGATCTTGAGGTCGTACACAGTTCTTCAAGCTGAAATAATTACTTTCTTTCACCAGGTATGCTTTTGATTAAACCCTAATTTTATTTTTGGTGTGTATTTCCTGTTTTCCACCTATGTTAATTCCCACACGTCACATAAGGACTCTGCTAATATGATGGATTTATGGAGACACCTGTTAACATAGCAATAACCACAGCTTCCCTCTCAGCTACTGCCTGTCAGCACATACACCAAAGTTCTGCAAGATAATTTGGGCTTAGTGATGACTTCTCCTCCCTGTTTTTTTTAATGCAGGCAGGCTTTTGCACAGGCACAGATGAAATCCAGCTCCAGGTGAGCCAGGAGCCGATGTCTACTGATAGGTATGTGTGACCAAAATGGAGCAGATGGACAGGTATTTGCAGGTGACATCAGCAAGACAAAGTAGTTTGAACAGAGCTTTCCTTTTTCCTCGAGAATTCCTCATTAGGGAAATACACACCTGAAAAAAACATTCGCAACAAATGAGCAGTGGTCTTGAACAGTAATACTGAGTATAGTAAAAATCAGTCATTGGCTGACAGAAGTCTGTGATTTCTGTGCTGGTGTTAGTGCGAAGGAAGCTTTATTTATGTATTACATTCTTTTGACTTTTATAATGCGCAAATCAAGTGGATTTATGTGCATATCCTGTATGCTAATCTTTCTGAGTTCATAATTCATTTAAGGAAAGAGTGAAAAAGAACTTGGGAAAAGACAAAAAAAACCCCATTCGACGTGAATTGCAGGTACAAATAATATGGGAAGAAATAGAAGGAAATGAGGAGAAAACTGTTAAACATTGTAGTGGAGACGTATTGATACAAACAAACCTGAGCCAGTCACACATTATAGGAATGTTTTGTTCTATTCCTCTCTGTCTATCATATATTGAACACACAGCTGCACCAGATTTTGGGATACTTGTCTTCTGATAAAGCATAGAAACTCTTGTTTATGTGTTAGGATAGTTTGAGTGTGATTCTTGGGTGGAAGCTGGAATAGTTGTGTGGATTTCCATACAGTGCTCTCAGCTGCCTCCAGTTGATTCTAGATAAACTGCCTGTGTGCTTCTAATATCCATCTACTACAACAGGAGAAAACGATTACAGACAAATGAACGGATCAGATCCTGAAATGATGTGTGTGTGCTCCTGTAGTCCACCTCTGTTCACACATTCAAATCCAGCGAGAATTGTGCATCTTGAGAGTAAACAATAACCTACTTGGAGGTCTAACACAGAAAAGTGGCGGGTCATTAGTAATTACTCCCTAATGGTATTGTTGAAAAACCTTTAATGTCTATCTCACATCACATTGGTTTTGACCTGGATGAATAGATGAGCAATGCATCTGAGTGGTGCCTGATATTACCTAAGACAATATAAGCAGCGTTATTTGTGCCATAGAGAATACGAAATCACTGACTACACTAGAAGAGAGATGCTATTTGAAAAGTTGTCTTCCTCTTCACTACATTTCCGTCCTTTATACTTGTGTCATTAATCATCAGATTATTGCTGGAGAAAAGCTCCCAGAGGTGCACGTCTGCCTAGTTAAGAGGATAAACCAGCCATGCCACAGGATGGGACCTATGAGGTTTTTTTTTGTAATTCTTTCCTGCTCA
The DNA here is from genome assembly GCA_013396935.1 of Baryphthengus martii. Classification (NCBI taxonomy): domain Eukaryota; kingdom Metazoa; phylum Chordata; class Aves; order Coraciiformes; family Momotidae; genus Baryphthengus; species Baryphthengus martii. The sequence goes on along the minus strand of VWZK01017750.1, from coordinate 34,400 downwards.
CACTCCATCATGGCTGTGGGCTTCAGAAACAGTCTTTGCAAAGTCTTATTTCTGATCCTCTGCCATGGCTGCATGGAGCAATTCAGACTCACCTGAGAAAACTGGATGTGGTGCAGTGTAACTTATCTATATAATTGTCTAGGAGGCATTTACTAGATGGAGAAGGATTCCATCACCACATTACTCTGGAGATCACAAAGTCACAGAATGTCTTTGGTTGGAAGAGACCTTCAAGATCACCAAGTCCAACCTTCAACCAAACACTGCAAGCTCACCACTAAACCATGACCCTAAGAACCAGGTCCACACTCTATTTAAATACCTCCAGGGATGGTGACTCCACCACTGTCCTGGACAAACTATTCCAATGTTTAATGACCCTTTCAGTGAAGAAATGTTTCCTAACCTCCAGCCTAAACCTCCCCTGGCACAGCTTGCGTCCGTTATGTCTAGTCCTGTCACACGCCACCAGGGAGAAGAGGCATCCCCTTCCTCATTTTACCCCTTTCAGGTAGTTGTAGAGAGCGATACAGTCTCCCTTCAGCCTCCTCTTCTCCAGACTGAACAACCTCAGCTCCCTCAGCTGCTCCTCGTGGGACTTGTGCTCTAGACCCTTCACGAGCCTTATTGCCCTTCTCTGGACACACTCCAGCACTTCCATGTCCTTCTTGCAGTGAGGAGCCCAGAACTAAACTCGATATTCAAGATGTGGCCTCACCAGTGCTGAGTACAGGGGGACAATCACCTTTCTTTTCCTGCTGGCCACAGTGTTTCTAATAGTCTGATAGATAGTCTGAACTCATTCATCTACGAAAGAATCAAAATGAACAAACAACTTGATAACACCTCACAGTTTGAAGATTGCTTCTAGATGTATGATTTGCTTGTCTGTAAGTATAAACACTGGGCTGCTTCTCTGACCTGTCATAAGAATAGAAAATCTACTTCTTAAAAAGTGGTTTTTCTTTTAATAGTACCTGATATGTGCACATAGTTTTGAAAAATGTCTTCTCCTATGTCTTTGTTTCATCATTATTTAGAAGCAAATCCAAAGGTACAATTTACATTCGATATATTCAGTTTGGTTCTCTATCCCGTTTTACAAGCAAGTTTGATATTTCTATTTGAATGTGTATTATCATTATTATTATATTGAAAATAATTCATTGAATGATTAATGTGACCATTTAATAATAGCCTGTGGCCCCTCAGCTGGTTAGACTGATTCATTTGCAATTCATAATTTCCTGATAGTCCTCAGTAAATACCACTAGCTCACCTGCTATTTGTTATATTCTGTGCCCATGTACTCCCCAGCCCAGACCTGATGGATGCAAAACGGTTCACAAACCTTTCTGTAAAAGCTCTTCATAATCCTGTTCTAAATGTGTGTTCATACTGGTGCTTATGCAAATCACTGAACAGAGTTGTTCTGTTCATTAAGTGCTGCTTCACAGTGTTGTACAAAAATTTTTATTTTTATCAGAAAGCTGCTGGTTAGGGATGTTGAACACACACTGCATTCTCCACATTGTCTTGTCTGGAGGACAGTAAAACTGTCAGATGCAAGAGGAATCTTTTTGCCTTCTTTCAGAGCAGCAGTTTTCACCCAATAGTGTTAATAATACTTTTTTAAAAAAATGAATATTTTATTATCTCTCTTTACCTTCTAACACCACTTTTTTACTGGCTGGTGGGCTGCATATGCTCCTTTACTGATGTGTGTCAGTCCAGCTGAGGCTACTGAGCTCATCCAAGACCTTGAGCTAAGATGCTCTGCAAGGGAGATAACAATGGCTCCTGACCTCTTAACGTATTTTGCTGCCTGAGAGGTTGAATTTTCTGGGATGGAGATCTTAGTGGATAGTGCCTCACTGTTTAGATGGGGATAGCTGATGAGGATATTTGAGTGAGGTCCCCTTGGAGACTTCCTCATGCCTCAGATGGGGTTTCACTGTTGTTAACCTTGATGCTTTTCTGTGTGTATTTTTCCAGTTTTCTTTTTATTTTTTTTTTGGTTAATATTGAAAAGAGACACGTTTGAAATTTCCTTAAATTAATTGAACACCGCGTGATCCAACATTTATCATACTGACATGAATATCTCTTCTGCTAATGAAGCTGGGTGTAGTTTGGGAAATATTAGGCACACCAGACAACCTGACCTCCACTACTGAGCTCGGTAGCTCTGCTTGCATCGCTGAACTTTTCTGTAAACCTTACCAACTAATTAGAGTGCATTAAAAATGACAGTGCCTGGTGATTGTAGGGCTGAAAACCAGAGATTATAGTGTCATACAACACCACGCAATATGTGAGTCAGTCGGTCCCCTTTGAACGCTCTTCACATCTGGCTGGCTGTGAATGGACCCACTGTCAAAGGGGCTGCTGCTGTAGTACCTGGTTCCTTATGTACTAATTACAAGCTCTGAACGCAGGAGTTAGGAGAGTCTGGGGACTTGTGGTTGGAGTTCACACGGGCTGGTGAAACAAAGGATGCCCTGTTCCTCATTACGCTCCTACACTTAATTAGGAAGTGAGTTTGTTGGTCACTGGCTGCGTTAAGAATCACTCATTTATAGCAGAGCACTTTGTGATTTTTTGTGAAAGTTTATTTAAATGACATCTTACACTTTGGCCATAAGGGACATGCCTTTATTTTATCTGAGTTTAAATATGGCTCTTGTAGTCTCCTGGTCTGACGGAAAGAGAAACAGAGGTGTTTTGTTTCATGGGACAAGCAGGGAGGAGAGGCGGAGGGGGTGGACTAGGGGAAGCATTTCATTGCAGGCCTGGTTGATTGTTTGGGATTGGCACATTGCTGTGTGAGTGCCGGTAAACTGTTTAGAGGTTTGTGTCTTGAATTTAGAAGAGAGGGCTGCTGGCGATGGTGGTGCCTCTCTCCTGCCTTCTGGTGGGAAGTTCAAGGTCAAAATGTTATATTGGTCTGACAGCCTGTCACGCTGAGCCTGCACGTGGAGCTCTGCCAGGTCTGAGAGCTGGGGTAATGCTTTCACTGCTCCTACTGTCGGCTGTCTTGTCCGGAGGCTGATGAGACAGAGGTGGAGGCTGCATGGGGGCCATTGACATTCAGAAATGTTTTGTCCTTAGAGAAGTAAATGTGCAGCAGTCCTCTCAATGCAGCTTGTGTTGGGAGTCAATTGCTTCCTCTTCTCCGTTACAAGGATGTGATTAATACCCAGTGCCACTGGAGGAGCTAGCAGTTCTTCACTGCTAGAGCCAGTGGAGATGAATGATGGACTGTTTTCCTCGCCTAGAAACAGAGTTCCTGGGCACTGACACACAGCGGCAAGGGAATTGCAAGAAAGCAGAGTGGAGAAAAGCTTTAAGAGTGAAGCCAAGAGTGAGATATAATGGGAAAAAAAAAAGAGTCCCATCTGATTTTTCTGTAGTAGCTCTAACCGGGATTAATCAGCCATTTATGGAAATAAATTTACTGTGATCTTCACTCAGATACCATACATCACTATTCATTATAGACATTTACCCCTGGGCACTGCTTGCTACCCACTCTGATTCCTCAAGTGTAAAATGCCTCTAATCTTAAAGCTATTATGTAAATTCTACTAACAGCGTATCTGCAGGAAAACCAGCAAGCAGTGATGCAGGGGCTGTGTTTCTTGGAGGTCTTTGCATAAGGCAACTTAGGTTTAGTGTATATGGAGTCAGGTCACTAGGCTGAACAGATGGTTTAGAGACTACAGGAACAACCCCATATTGGTAAAGGAGTCATTCTATTTTCCTAAATTTAACTAAATTTGCTTTCTATGGTAAATTGCCTCTGACTTTTACACTGACCTGATGACAAAGACTGTTTTAACCTACTTTTTGAGATTTGCATATTACTTCCTCCCCCACCCAAAAGAACGAAAATCAACTGATAACAGTTTCAGTCTTGGCAGGTAATAGTTGATCCTGAGCTTCTGCTCACATAATATTTTCCAGATGAGAGGCTCTAAGCCTTAGAGGAAATCGTTCATTCAGTTCAGAAGGAGTGCTTGGCCCCTACCCAGAAATGTGAGTGAATTCCTTGTTGTTACTGTTGTTGTTTTCAAACAGTATCTAATTGTGTATTGAGGAGAGTAGAGGAAAAAAAAGAGCTTGAAAATCAAACCAATCGTGTTGTTGTGGATGGTTTGTATAAATGTTATTTTCAGGAATAAAAACCTATAGTACTCATGTGAGGCTAGGTGAGTAATAGGATGTTGCAGTTTGTTCAGATGCATGAAGCATTTGCAGATTATCACAGGAAAATATGCATAATAACTATGCATTGGGAAAAAAATAGTGGCATATGTGATTATGTTGAAAAAGTCTTGCTTCCAAAAAAAAAATTAAGTTCAGCCTGGAGTCTATAAACATTTACACATGCATTTAACTTCATTAAATGGCAAACAGCTGTAACTTCCTCTACAGTTATCCGCTGTTCTTCCTCTTGAAAGAGCTCTTTTGATCTCTAGGATGCTTGGAGTTTATATCTTCCTCGGGTCTGGTGCTGACCAGTAGAAAAGAGGAAATTCTCCCTTTTGATTAAAACAGTGCTAGTGGAGGGCTTGATACTCTGAACACAAACTTGTATGTGAACTTCATTGAACAGCATGTCTCATTGTTTCTTCTGGAATGATCTCCAGTAGTGAGTGAACGTAAAACATATAAAGCGATTGAAGAAAAAAAAAAATAAAGAAAATCATGGAGAGGTGGAAAGCCAAATCTTCCCCCTGCACAATTTTACATGGTCTTTAAATGTGTAGACGTAGCAGAGAGCTTTTCTATGATGAATATTCACTCACATTGCTACAGTGTGCCACATGACAATGACTCCTGAGCTAGTACTCACTCTGACGAGATTCCTTACCTTCAGTTTGTTTTGGACGTTGACCTGCTTCATCATGAACTCCTCCACTGCATTACTTGTCTGCAGAATCAGGTATGGGATCAAGTATGACTCAAATCAAGCTCCACGAAACCTCCAAATCACTCTCTGCAAAGTTTTCTTATCCCAGCTATCACCTGAGACATGAAAATACTGCCACTGAGTAAAAGCCTCTTGACTTGAGCTCTCAATTCATAAATGTTATTGAGAAGATCAGCTGCTCTCACTGTTGATTTCCACTGATTCTCTGAAAGAAGCAAAATGACCTGTCTTTCTTGCTGCTTCTAGTTCTGAGCTGACTGATTAAAGACATAGTCCATTTAAAGTAAGTCTTTACATACACAGTATTTAAAATGCTCTTAAATTGGTACTATTACCAAGGAATCCATGCCCGCAACCAAGGTCTCAATCACGAAGGCATTGTGCTTCATTTTTTTCGGTATACTGTTAAAAAATATCTCTTTCAAATGCTTCCTTTTCAAATTGAAGACAGTACCTCTCAGCTTCCCATGATATAGGTTAGTCTCTTCTATGTGATTTGACCCATTATGACTATAACAGTTTGTGAGATACAAGGACAATACAAGTATAGGTCAAAATGGGAAATAGTTAGGGATTATAGCATTTATTTTTAAAAAGGGAACTTGAAGCAATCCTACAGAAGTACTGTAATAGCCAATTGCTGTTCTGGAGTTAATTTCTCCACCTCAGAGGCAATGCTCTCTTTGCATTCTTATACAAACCAAAATCCAACATCTACAGCACCAGTTTTACATCTGATCCTTGTTTTTCAGGTGTTGCTTATCTACTAAAGACACTGCAATTCTGATATGACAGTTCTTTACATACTTTTTGATCTATGCTTCTATGATTATAATTTTAGAGGAAATACCCCTCTATATAATGAAGGACCAAGCAGGACCGTTATCACAGAATCACAGAACCACAAAATCATAGAATGGTTAGAGTTGTCAGGGACCTTCTAGTTCTAGAAGAGATCATCTGGTTCCAACTTGCCTGCTATGGGCAGGGACACCTCCCACTACACCAAGTTGCTCAGACTCTCATCCAGTTTGGTCTTAAATACTCCCAGGGATGAGACGTCCACAACTTCTCTGGGCAACCTGTTCCAGTGTCTCACCACCCTCAGAGTAATTAGTCTATTAATCTAATTTCTCTCAGCTGCCCTTTACCCATAAGCGTTGTTTGGGCTCATCATTGTTGTTACTTTTCATTTCTACCTCTGGATTTGGCAGAGGGCTCTGTTGTAAAGTTGTGGATAAAATCCTGTGTCACAGCAACAGAGTTTCTACTGTGTGAGGGCCTTGACTGTTCCCTTGGAGGTGTTTCTGGATAATGGCTTTACACATTCATTTTGTACGTGTGCCTCAGTCAACCTTTCCTGACATATTTACCACACCACCAGTGGCTGTTGTCTCCCTAGAGTAAACATCAGCATCATCCAAGGAATACACTGTCTTTTCTACATGAGAACAATCTAATGTTGACTTTCCTTACATATAGAATTGGAAAGAGTAACATTTCCAAACTGCTGTGGCATATGAACTGAGGGTGACTTCTAATGGATGATTGCTCTACATGAAGCTTGGAGTTAAGCCTTCAATGAAATGTAGTTTCATCAGAGAAGTTTTGCCTTTCCATCTGTTCCTTGGATTTAGATTTCTAGTGTTTCATTGTGTTCGTATTTTCTTGGAGCACTGTGTCTGGCATAGGTATTAAAATGTCTGGGTGTGCAGGTTCCATAATCCTACTGCTGGCTTCATCTTTCATGGGCTGTAATACTTGGTTTGCTGTATTTCTATTGTTACCACTGTAATTGTATTGTGAGGGCTCTTACTCCAACTCTGGCTTGTTAAATAAATAGAACACATCCTTGTGTCTCATGCCTCCGTGTCTGGAAGGGATTTAAACATCTTCTTTTGTCTACATGTTTTGACTGAGCTAAGATTTTCTTTTGAAAGATCCTGCAAGTTTCCGGGTATGTGTGTATTATACAGAGATTGCTTCATTAAGTTGTGCCTTATTACAGCTTTGTTTGTGCTTGGAGTGTTGAGAATAATGGAGATTGATTCTTTTTAAACACTTTTATAAAAGAGTACAAATAGTCCAGGAATATGTGTCTTGATTGATGTAGCTGCTGCAGCTCACGTGTGGTATAACTCTACATTGATGTGTTTCCTAAACAGTGGGTTTCATAGACTTTGTCATCCCACAGTGGTACCTGGTAAAAGATCAAGAAGTAGTAAAAAGAATGATAACCACTCGAACACTGCAAAATAATAAAGACTGTTTTTCTAAATCTTCACCATCATTACTCAGCCCTGGTCTGTCCTGCTTGTTTTCCACCAGTCACCCAGAAATTGTATGAAAAAGGTTTTTATTTGTGTAAATATATTGGAAGGTTTTATTCTTCACATAAATGCCAATATTCAACACACAAAAGGCATTTTTTCTGTGAACCTTGCTTTTGGAAGATGCCTAGCAACTTCTCTAACTTGTCCCTCCTGGCTCAGCCAGAGGAAGCAGAAATGTGAATTTTGTAAAGTCTGAGTGAGAAAAATCAGCTTGTCCATCCCCTATTAAGCGATATTTAAATTCTTTCTGGTAACATCAGCCTAAACTCATTTTAATATCCTTATGAGATGAAGCTTTAACAGAATCCTTAGTCAATTTGTGTTAGGATTTGGTGAATCTGCCTTTCTTTTCTTTTTCCATTGGCTAGCCTGTTTTCCTCGACTGGATATAACTGAGAGGCTTTTCTGTGGTAGACTTTTATACTGTCGAAGGTGCTTTACTTTGCTTTCTGTCATCTTCTTTATGCAGAATTATTTCTCTCAGCTTTTTCAACATGCTGTGCTTTATAGATACTGCAAAGCTGTTCTCACAGGTTGGCTGACATCTTCCTCAGAGCATCACACTCAAAAGTGGATACAATACTTCATCTGAAACCTTATCAGGGCAGAATGTTTTGAGGGGGATTACTTCATGTGTCCTGTCTTTGGCCGTGCTTTTGGACATTCCCCGAGGGTGTCTGTCTCCAAGAAGCAAGGGACTGTTGACTTATGTTCAGCCATGGTCCAGGACAATCCTCAGCTCCTGTCTACACAACTGATCTCCAGCCAGCCAGTCCCTGTCTTATATTTACAGTTATCTGTATTTGATACTTTTACTGTTTATTTACATTGTCTTGTCTTCTACTTGTTTTGTACAATCATTATAGTTGTAGAGACCTAAAATTTGAGTCCTTTCTTGCAAACTGGCCCAGTTACAGTCTGATATAATCTGTAAATGTAACTGACATACCTTCTTCCGCTGGTCAACACACATGATAACATCAAATAATGCCAAACCCCACACAGACTCTTCCATAGCTGATTGTGTGCCCTTTGTTTTTATGAGCTGTGAAGCCTTTGTCACATTTGCAATGAAAGATACATGTGACATGCCCTGATTTACTAATGAGTTTGCTTAATATATTTATGTTTAATTTATCTATATACTTTATTTACCAAACTAGTCCTTCTCCAAAACATCCACGTTTTTTCTTTCCTTTAATCGATTTCTCTTTCCCTGTCCCAATGCTTAGCTGCATTTCTTTTTTTTTTTTGTCTCCGCATGCTTTGTAGTACTGTGAAGACAATGGAGATGTTCACCCAGTATCATGGGTGAACAAGGACCTCATGGGATCCACCTCGTGGAGCATGTGCTCAGGAAAACGGAAGCCACCAGAGGTTTCTGGACCACAGCTGCACGAATAACCCCATCTGCACGAATAACCCCATCTGCACATAAATACACGCAGAGACAGTTCAAGGCTTCTCAGCACCGCAGGCAAAAATGAACTTTCCTGACCTTAGGCTGTGAAGCTGGGGTCTAGCAGAGGCTGGAGGAGAGTTGGGGAATGGACCATGCTGGAGCAGGAACAGAGAGCTCTGCTCCACAGAGGCAAGCCTGCTGCTTTTGCAGCTGTGGAGTTTGGGCTGGCTGCAGTTAGGTGGGCTCCCTCTTTCTCCAGTACAACATTTTGCACCTCATGCCTGTCTCTTCCCTCTGTGACAGCAATCAGACTGTGACATTGGCCTTAAGCACAGTGGGGCCACAAGCATTGTGCATCCTTCCAGCAGTCTGCTGTGCTAAGCTTGTTTTCCTCATATATCAAAAGTTAGTCCTGAACATGCACAGAGGACCTGATGTGAAATACATCATTCTTCAAATCCATATTTAAGATTGAATTGCTTGACAGTTTCTAACATTTTACCTGGTTACAGTTTAGAGGCTGGTCGGTAGTATTATTATTATTATTATTGTTATTGTTATTGTTATTGTTATTATTATTATTATTATTATTTTGTTATTATTCAATGTTCACATTTCCACATTTGTGTTGCTTTACTGAATATATCTCCTGCCACAGTGGTCTCCAGTGTTATAAGAGTATTCACATTATCTGAGTTGCCCTGGGTTTTATTGGCTTACCTGAAATGACTGTCTCTGGATTTGGCAAAACTCACTTGCACATAGGCATATTTCATGTGATTAACCCCGTGGGCAACTTCTGTGAAAACAGACGAACTATTGAAGGCACAGCTGAAGGCATTCACTACCCTTGTAGACTCACAGGAGTGCAAATACGTAGTGAGGGCAACTGCTTGCTCTTCTTGGAAAATATCTGGCCTTTTTCAGACAGAAAGAGCTCCAGCGGTCAGTACAGGTGTTACTTTTCTTGTACATACCACAAAGTTTTAGCAGATACTTGAATTTCAGTAAGAGTACCAATAATTTTGGGGTGTGATTTATTTCTTACTGTGAGAAAAGGACCAGGTTATAGTCATGTGCATATTACCTAAAATTTACAGTAATTAATGGATTAGATGTGAGTTTGGACTGAAGAAGATCAATATCTTTTTTACGTAGAGAATCAGCCTAAGAAAGAAAGAGATGTCTGAAAAACTATGAAAAAGCTTCTACCTTACAAGAAACCATGCATCGTATTAATATGGTGGCTGGGTAAGTACTCAGCAAGATATATGTTTTTTGGAGATCTTATTAAATGGCTTCAGTGATTGCCATCTCAGACAGAATATGCCTTAATGATGAAACTGAAATCTGTTCTCAGTTACCAGAGCTACTCCAGATTTAACATTTGTGAGAGAGAGTAGTTTTGTACAAATCTTTTTAAGACAATGGATGACTTCCATTACTTCTTGTGAAGATTACGTAGCCTTATCATCAAACATGTAATTGAAAACATTCTAGAAATAAGTGAAATATATATTAATATGGATCTGCAGTCATTTAGCAGTCTCCTAAGGGCTAGCAGTGAGCAGTGGATAGACTTTTGGAAGTATCTTAATCTGTTTACTGAACTGAATACTTGTCTCATTGCTTTGTGTTGTTTTGTCTGCTGTAGGATGTCTTTTTTTCCTAAGCATCACAAAACTTTCAACTGGAGTACTAGTAAGATCTCTCTTCAGACAGCATTTCTAGCGGACTTTTTGTCTAGCAGAAGTGACTGATACAATACTAGATAGACAAATGACACATCAGTTTGAAATTTCTAAAAATGTTTCACTTTGGCAAAGGTGCTTTTCCTCATCAATGAAAAAAAAGTTTAATATTTTAAAATACATTTAACTTCATTAAGGAAAAAAACTTTTTTATTTTAACTTGCTCCTTGACTGAAGGAATTTTTCTTGTGGAAAAAGAAGACAGGAAAAAAGAGAGGGAAAAAATAAACACTTTTCACAATGTCTTTCAAAGTATGTGCTGGGATCCGGGCTCTTTAGTATATTCATAAATGGTATGAAAAATATACAAGAAGTGACTTCAGTAAATTTGCTGATATGCAAATGGTTCAGAACATCTGAATCTAAACCCTTTTGCAAGGATTTTTGGAAAGATTTTGAAAGATTGACTCATAGGTAACCTGATGAAATTCAACCTATAGATAAACCTCTCACTGTACATATGCTAAAGACAGACTCTCAATTTAGTTTTTATCACCCAGAAAGAAAAACGTTTAGCAATTATTTTGGGCAGTTCCCTAAAAGTTGAACTCACTGCTTCAGGATGTTCTGGAAGCCAGATGTAAAAATGAACTCTCTAAGGGCTAAGATACATATATATATTTATTCATAGGATGTATATTGTTTAAAGGCTGTTTAAGTTTACTGCACCTAGGCAACTATTGTTTCAGTCCCTAAAATACTGATTGCTGGAGACAACAGAGGACATATCAAGAAAGATGAAACTGGTGACTGATAAGGTGGTCTTATATGTATCTTGCTGTTCTTCACATTTCTTGTATGCATGTGTTTCTGAGACATATGCAGCCCGCTATCCTGACAAGATGACTTCTCTAGCTGGAGAATAGCCATTTTCTGCTTTTGCAGGCATTATCTGGGATACTCTTTTGTCACACGTTTCCAAAGTGCAGTGTGCCTGCCAGGCGGTTGCAGCCACAGCTAGAAGAGGTCTAGCAGGGAGAGCATTGTGCAATCTGATGTTTTCCAGTTTGGGTTCGCCTCAGGAAATGTGACCCAAAGTGGAAGTCTGTCAAGTTTCAAACCCACTTGAATGAGAATCATCACTAAATAGGCAAATTCTAAAATGGCTTTGACTGCTGTCTGAGATAATACATAAATATCTTGCTTTGTCTTCCGTTCCAGCTGAATTATGTAGTTGCAATCTGAGGAAACAGAAGCTGGTGCAAACTTAAGCCCTACGGAGTTTGGATAGTTTTTTTTTTTTTCTGTTAGTGATCAAGAAATTTCTGGATTTACTCACTTCATAAACATTATACCCTTTGAGATACTTTAAATGGCTTCTGCTTGCATTGTGTTTGAAACTGAGTTGGATTAGCTGTAGTGTATAAATGTGAATGAAATGGAATACTTTCCAGCCTAAAAATTAATGATGAATTTAACCACAAAAATCCTGAATTGCTTGATGTGGAAATGGCATTTCTTCAATTATGGGTAATCAAATATTTTTACCAGTCAAATATAATAAAATGTATTATTACAGGATTAGTATTGAGAAGAAATAAGTCATTTAAAAAAAAAATAAATCTGCACAAAATCTGAATTTTTTTTCTCCTCTTTGTCTCCAGTTCTCCTTTTCCTCCTATTAGTGGCACTTATCATAAGTGAGTGAAAGGGAAAATGATAGTCCGGGATCTTAGGAAACAAAGATGGACAATATTTTCCCGAACAAGAAAAGGAAAAGGAAAGGAAAAGGAAGGGAAAGGAGAAAGGAAAGAAAATTAAAAAAGGAAAGGAAAGAAGAAAGGAAAGACAAGGAAAGACAAGGAAAAGAAGAAGAAAAGGAAAGAAAAAGAAAAAGGAAAGGAAAAAAAAAGAAAAGAAAAAAAGGAAAAATAAGAAAAATAAGAAAAAAAAGAAAAAAAAAGAAAAAAGAAAATGAAAAAAAGAAAAAAGAAAATGAAAAAAGAAAATGGAGAAGAAAAAGAAAAAAAAATCTAGCACAGCATTGATTCTTATTAATAGTTGCTTTGTTGAGAAGCTATTGTTCACCTCTAAAAAGGAAATAGTTAAACAAACTGCAGATGGTTTAGTCTTAACATCCTCACTTGGTTCCAATCGTGCCTTGGAGAATTGCAAATGAAGTGACTGTTTGCACAAGCTTCTTCCTCATGCAAAGAAACAGCACCAGCACAGTCATGGCAGCATTTCCCAATCATCCCTCACACAGGACTTCTTTAAGAGCAGGTTTAGGTGCATTGGGAGCCTAAGACTGGTGAAGGGCACAGTTAGCAGGCTGTGGGACTATCCCACATTTCACTTTGCCCTCTTGAGCTTAAATTGCCAGAAACCCAGCTTGGTGCGTGACCATAGATTCCACTTTCCTCTGGGACATCCTTCTTCTTTGATGGAGAATCTGGTGGCATAGTTAAGTTCAGTTTTGGGTCTCCCACTTGTTGACTAATTCAGGAAGAAAAATCTTAGTAAAGGAAACTGAATAGAAATGTTCCTCACTTTGAAGAGGATAAAAAATTGTCCCTTGGATTTTACTCAAGACTTAGGCAAGAAAACTTTCTCTGAAGAAAACATGAAGAAGAACATCAGAAATACGACATTTGTGTCTTCATGTACAAGTAGCATGAGAGCCACATGTATGATGGGTTGAGTAGCAGTCAGCAGCGTGTTTGTGTAGGCATATGGATCTAGTTTTTCTCTCCGCCAGACAAAGATGATGGTGGGATTACAAGTTTCTTCTCAGGAGGCAGGTGTTGGGAAGAGGCTGTAAAGTGTTGCTTCTTCCCCTTTACTCCCTTTGTAGTGCTCCAATACAAAATCTCATGTGTTTTCAACCTCTTCCGTGAGGAGAAAGCCAGGATATTTCCCAGATGGACTTCAGCATTGTGTTAGAGCTTTGTCTTTATAACAGTTCAGAATAAGGGACTCTTTCTAGAAGTCGTAATTTCCTAACAAACTCTAATAAAAGTTTTGGAGCCTTTGTTGTCTTGGTTTGGTTTATTTGTTGGGTTTTTTGTTTGTTTTTTGTGTGTGTGTGTGGTTTTTTTTATTTGGTTGGATTTTTTCTGGCTCCAGCATATAGCTGTAGATTCTTCAGGTAAGATGAAATGCAGGGTTTTCTTTTATGGGACTGTGTTCTGAAATTAATTCCCATTAGTGTATGTAAGAATGACCTTCAGGTTTGGTTTTTATCCAATAGCTTGTGAAGATACAGCTGCTTTTGGTCATTTTTATGAGTGAAAACTAAATAATGTTTTACATCTATTAGACTAAATATAAAATAAATTTGGAAGCAATTCAGTGATGCCAAGAAATAGAAGGATATATACAGGAATGTAAATTATATGCAGAGATGCTATGGTTGTAAGAGTAAGTGAGAGCAGCTGTTAAAGTACTGGGAAAAGCGCACTGCACTTTATTTCGCATTGAAGCTTTAGGCCAGGTTTGCCTAGGCACGACTGTGCTACTTGAAGGGAACTTGAGCTGGTGTTTCTGTGATGGTGACACAGAGCTCTGGGATTGCACACTGGTATAGGGTACGCTGCTAGGGTAGCACCAGGTAGCATGGTGCATTTGGGTAACCAACTAGCAGGGCTTGTTTGCTCAGAGACATCACAGTGCAAAGGTGGGGTGGCAGCTGGTGTCCTTGCACCTCATCTCAGAAACGTGTAGGCCCCAGATACTGAATGCTATGGATCAGTATATAAGGAAAGAAGAAACCACCTTCTATTGATCCATGTGGGAGCACTGAGCACAGCTGGGTCTTTGGGATAGAGAATTCCTAGGGATCATGTTGTCAGCATTGCCTCACTTCTCTTGGTGGGTACAGTGGTGAAGAGAGAGCTTCTGCCCAGGGCTGAGGGCTTTTTGTGTTGGGTGTCATCTGTAACCAACCACATGTTGGTACTGCTTGAGCAGATTGCAACGTTGTTTGGTCTCTCCTCCTCCTCAGCCAAAGTGTGTGCACTGGAGCTGGAGCTGCAGTGGTTCTGGGTAAGGCAGGAGCTCATGGCAGTGTCTCTTTTGTATTAGAATCTTGAGAATGGTTTCCGTCCTGAAAGTGAGTACAGGGACTTAGTACAGTAGCCCCTCAGAAAGAAAACAAATGCAAAATACAGTAGTGTAAAGCTTTCTTAAGTCTAGCTTCTGCTCTGTAACAGCAAGAACTTTTTCTGGGAGATATTGTGTGGTTTTAAATGACATCCAGTTTTTAGCCTGTAGTAGAATTATTTGAGAGGGATGGGAGTAAGTACACTCATTTATTAATGTACTGTTCATTGGATTAACCTTTTTTAATTATTATTTTTCCATTAACAGACGAAAAAAATCCTAATTGAACACTACAAGTCAGAAAAATACACTACTTCTGACAAAAATCAGTCTTAACTGCTTTGCCTATGGCAAATTATGCAGTATAAAATACTTTAGAATGAACTAAGACTTTTAAGAAGATGGTATAAGCGGAGCCCAAGGTTTTGGCCACGTGGTTGCTTGATCTTTCTTCCACTTTTGCTGCTGTTAGCAGGGTGACTAGAGAACTGTGACTCTGATAGCAAGGGTCAGAATGTCCAATCCTGTCTGAAATGATCATTAAATTAAATTTATTGTTTATGACTTGTTTATTGCTAATGCTGATTAACCATCGATACTTGGGAGGGAATGAGCAGAGAGCTCACTGCTAATTTAATTGGACATTAGCGCATCAGCTGAAATGGTTCTAGCACTGCAATCCCACACCCGATGCGTGAAGGAATGCTAGACTAAGGGTCTGTTTCCTCCTTTTCAGGCACATGCACTATTCCCAGTAACCCAATTATACGGCTTTCTTCACACTTTATCCATAAAATGCTACTAACACATCAAAAACAAGTGAATCCTTACATCCTGCCGTTTTAAAGCCCATAAAGCCAACTTCACCCATTTCACCCAAAGGAGTGTGCAGCCAAAAAATGGGACAAAGCCAATGGAAAAAAAAGAAGTGTGTGTATGTGTCTGGCTCTGTATATGAATTATGACTATTCAGGGGAAAAAAAAATTGGAATGATTGCCAAAAAGCCAAGTGTGTAAAGGGACAGCTGGAGTTTTATGCTGGAGTTTACAATGCATTACTGTTCAATAAAAAAAGGAGTCCTTTACAAGAGCAACTCATGCATCACATGATACATAGGCTACCTCTGAATACAGAGCACCTTCTTCAAAGGAAATGTCATTTTCTATTGAATCTGTTATTAAAGGAACAGTAGGTGATCTAGCTAGAGATGCGTCATGGTGTGGAAAAGATCCGATTCCAATCTTCATAGTGGTTTGATAATGGACCTACTAGCTGCTACAATCCTTTCCTTCCCATCACACTGCTCATGTCTCAGCATTCGATCTTTTTCTCTTTTCAAGGGTAATGGGATTTAAAACCCAGGCCAAGGTTTTCAGGTTTGTCAAGAGCAAATAGCTGTTTGAGTGCTCACAATGAGGGAGAAAAGAAGAAGGAAGAAAAGATGGGAAGCAAGCTGAATCTTTTTTGAAAGGAAATCTGGCATTGGATATGCCTGAATTGTCTAAGCACCTTGAATTTTCAGAGATTTGATGCCTAACCATTTTTTTTCCCCATGAAAACCAATAGAGCTCTTTTGGATGCTTATAAGGTATTCCTCTCCTTTGCTTATTTTGTATTCTACTTGCCTTCAGAAATGGTAATTATGGGTGTAAAAACTCGACGTTTGTTCCCTGTCACTTCTTGTTGAGAGATGGTGACATCAGGAGATATCCTGGAAGAGGAGGCAAAAGAATGGGACACTGGCAAGCAGAAGAATAACAAGGCTTAAAATAAAGCAAAAAAACCAAGGTAAGGAAGCGGGAGAGGGAGGACAAAAATATTAGGGTATGATAAAGACTAGTGGGAGCACAGGTACTGGATATTCAAAATAGCATGAGGTCATGGGGACAGCTGCAGAGAGACATATTGATTTGTTCTGACTGTTATGATTTAGCCATGAGAGAAGATCTCTATTTCTCCACATAGTGCAGAAGGCAAATGACCTCTGCAGGCACCCAATAAAGCATATGTTGCTGACCCATCCATGCTGCTGTTTTCCTCTGCTGGTCCTGAATTTCATCCAGATACAGCTCCTTTCTGCAGCTGCAGATGGATGTTGGCTGAGGTTGGTCACTCACTTGAGCTGTCTCCTCAAACTTGGTATTTCTCTACATTTGTGATGACTACAAGGATGCCCTGCTTGAATTCAATACAAAGCAAAATCATGAATTTGATGCAAAGCTTTGACCTGCTTCTAGAGACAACAGCATTTATGCTGTTGGTGTACTTTTATTTTACTGTCAGTGTATATCTTCAGATAGTTTAATTTCTTACTCTCTCTAAAACCTGGGATTTTGTAAGGCTAAGCACAGAGGGTTAAAGCTTGTGATATTACAAACATTCATGACTTTCTTGTATTATACATGATATTTACTTCCAATGGTTCCATGAGTCTTTGAATAATGTCAGTACTGCTCAGCTTTGGTACTTGCAAAAAGTACCAAATGGTGTAGAAAGTCTGAACATATGGCTTGTAGATTCTGAAATGAGGAATAGTAAATTTCCTATACTATAAATGTCATAGCAAAACACTATGGAGGAGCCAAGATGCAAAACATAATGGCTTTCTGAAGCCACTCAGATAGTGAGAAGTACCAATTTTGCTGTATTTGTGAGCAGTGCACAGTACATGTCTAGAAATGTTGTTGAGCAGCTGTACTTAATAGTAATCACAATATACTCAAATTCATTGGGGTTTTATTTATCATTTTGTTGGTTTTTGTTTTCAAGTGAAAACACAGCAGTGTTAACTAAAACAAAATAAGTGGCATTAAAATAAGGAAGAAATGGGAAGGAACAACCAAAAGAGTCAAGAAAATACTTGTAGGTGGCACTTATATTTTTGAAAGACGTCCAGTGTAACACATAACCGCCTATCAACAAATTAAAGTACTTTGGAAGGAATCTCAAAGTAAAAAAACAATTCAATAATGATGTAAATGATGCTACCAAGAATAAAAGGAAACTTTTTTTAAGGAATGGAGGCTGTACCCAAACAGGGAAACCAGAAAGGATTATAAGCAAGAGAGGTTAACTGGAAACTTTCATTGAAAAAACAAAAGAACAAAAGATCTTAAGGAAGAACTTCTAAAGAAAAAAAAAAATATAATAACCTCTTTTTACAAACACATATATCTTCCAAATTGTCTGCAAGGCCAATGGAAGATGAAAGGATAATGGAAGCGCTTGCAGAAGATAAGAAACGCCAAGAAGTTAAATTAATTGTTTGTATCAGTGCTCACAGAGGAACATCTTAGGGAGTTCCTCACAGCAGATGAGTCACAGCATCTCCCAACAGTTGTGGCTTTGACTTGAGTGGTTCTAAATCCAGGCTGCTTCCAAAAGGGGCAGTCCTGTTTTCCCCTCACTGACCTTGGCCATGCCATCCTACTCCCTCTCTTGTGGCAGGATTAGCATCTTTACAGCTGTATGGGTAGCCAGATAGAGAAGCTAAACCCATTAATTATCAGGCATGGGGTTTAAGACAAAAGAAATCAGGTTCCAGTGTTTTTGGTTCCTGTAGCACATAGCTAAACAATGCTATGGGAGTGTGATGGGTGATCCTATCTGGACACCAGGTGCCCACCAAATCTACCGCTACCCTGCTCAGATGAACAGGAGAGAGAAAAGAGAATGGAAGGCGTATGGGTCAAGATAAGGACAGAGAGAGATCACTCATCAATTACTGTCATGGGCAAAACCGACTCGATTTGGGTGAAAATTAATTTAATATATTACCAATCAAATCAGAGGAGGATAATGAGAAATAAAATCAGATCTTAATAATACCTTCCCCCCACCCTTCCCTCTTTCTTGAGCCCAACTTTACTTTCAATTTTCTCTACCTCCTCCTTCAGCAGCATTGGCGGATGGGGAATGGGGGTTGTGGTCAGTTTGTTACACATCCTTTCTGTCACTCTTTCTTCCTCAGGGAGAAGACTCTTTACACTGTTCTGCTCCATTGTGAGGACCCTCCCACAGGTGACACCTTCCACGAACTCCTCCAAAATGAGTCCTTCCCATGGGCTGCAGTTCTTCAAGAACTGCCCCAGAGTGGGTCCCTTACATGAAATGTGGTCCTTCAGGAAAAGACTGCTCCATCATGGATCGCTTGTGGGCTTAAAAGTCCTGCCAGCAAACCTGCTCAAGAGTGAACTCCTCTCCACATGGGTCCACAGATCCTGCCAGGAGCCTGCTCCAGTGTGGGCTTCCCGTGGGGTCACAGTCTCCTTCATATATCCACCTGCTCCAGCGTGAGATCCTCCATGGGTTCCAAGTGGGCATCTGCTCCACTGTTAAGCTCCATGGACTGCATGGGGACTCTCTGCCTCACCATGGTCTTCACCATGGGCTGCACAGGAATCTCTGCTCCAGCACCTGGAGCACCTCCTCTCCTTCCTTCTTCACTGATCTTGATGTCTGTGGAGTTCTTCCTCTCACATAGTCTCATTCCTCTCCGCATCTGCAGTCGCGGTTGCACAGTTTTTATTCCCTTTCTTAAATATGCTCTCATCATCACTGACGGGCTCTTCTTTGGCCACCGCCAGGTCAGTCTTGGAGTTGATTGGCATTGGCTCCATCTGACATGGGGGAAGCTTCTATCAGCTTCTCACAGAACCTGTAGCCCTGTAGCCCTTCCCCCTCACTACCAAAACATTGCCACACAAACCCGATAAAGGAGATCTAAAGGTCAATCAGGATCCAAAGACAACTGGTGAATTTATGAAAAGGTCTATCTAGAGAGAATAAAATTTCCAATCAAGGAACAACCAGATCAATAAACTTCACCATGGTTGGTAGGTATAAAGGAGATCTGCTTACTCCGATCTTACACCCTTCCTGAAGAGTTTCTTATTGGTCTCTGTCTCAGAAGCAGGATAAATTGACTTCTGGTCTGAAGACAGGCCATCATACTCTCTATGACAGCAGAAGGAAATTAGTATAAGCCAAAGGGCATATCTCTTAAATTTTTATGGTTTTAGGTCAGTCTCAGGAGATGTGGCACTTTTTTTAGTACTGTGCACTTCAATGTATCTCATATGCAAAGTATGGTTGTGATTACAGAGGTCAGTTGGTTTTTCCAATATAAACATGTTAACAATAACATGTTTTGATAGTATTTTCATGGAATAGGGGAAAAAAGGAACAAGTTTTTGTCTTTTAATACTGCCTTCTGATCCAGTGTAAAAAGAAAGGAAAAACCATGTATATTTAGCTCTCTACAAGAGGACAAGAGGGTATGAATACACTCTCCCAGAGACTAAAATTAATAAGACCTGTTCTTTTTTTCTGAAAAAGTAAATCTCTTGATCCACGCTGAGACTAAACAAATATTTCTCTGGTTACTTTGGGGAGCATTAAGAATCAAGATAATAACAAAACGGAATAATCTATTAAAAAAGCTTTCTTTGTGTCCAAGTCCAGCCTTTCTAGAAGACTTCATCAACAAATCTTACCAAATATTGCAGTATTACCTTAGTGTCTTCGTAACAAAAGTGCGTTTGTAAATGTTAGTCGGTGCTTAATTGTCTTTAAACCAGAAGAGAATGAAAGGAGTAAAAAGCATGCATCTGGAAGTGTTCTGTTTTTATTAGCAGTACCCCCACAGTTAAGGACATCAGATTTCTGCATCTCTTGTGCCTCGTTACTTCACATTGCAAGAGGTTCATTACAGAGTATAAACACCCCAACTTTAGGCATTTTTTTTCATCACAACCAATGAAAACTTACTATTCAGCAAAAAAATGAAGCCTATTACATGCTTTCAGGCATGAGGCTGCAGAAGGTATCAGCTACAACCACTGGGCTAAATAGTTACAAAGAAAGAAGAACACAATTGATTTCAACTACGGGATCTCTGCAAGAGACTGAGACTTATTAGAGGACACAAAAATGAAAGCAGATGGGAGATTTAAACAGCATCAAGTGATTTAAAGATGCACAGATGAGCCTTTTATTACAAGGGATGATTGATGATGCACCAGTAACTAATGCTGACCACACTTGTAAGAATTAATTTTGAGGCCCAATTAGAGCTAAACTGTAACTTAGTTGCAGCCTGCAAAAGAAAATCTAGCCATTTGTCCAGGGGCATCTGAAGGTTTCGGAGAGTTAACCAAAGAAGGAATCATGCTTAGGCCTTGCTTTACGGTGTTGTTTTTAACATTTCTGTGTCTCATTCGGACTTACATGATTACTTTTCTTCCCTTTTAATGTAAACAGCAACACCTGCCTTATTAGCATGCAAGGCTCAGTAAGAGTCTTGTATCAATGTTGACTGCAAATTTAATACTAAAACCATTTAATGAATATTCTCTGCCTCGACTGTAATCTGCCTCCAGACAGGCAAGATAGCAGTGTGTTGATGCTGTGTTCTCCTGCGTATTGTAAGCAGTCTTGACAAATACATTTTATTTCCCTTTGAGCCTGCACCAACAAGCCAGAAGGGTGTCTGCAGTGTCAGCACTCAGGTCTTTCATTTTTACCTGCATCAAGTCCTGGGGATGAGGAATTTACTGCATGTACACGTGTTGTCTTCTTTTGACTAAACACGCTGTGGAAAATCTGAATCCAACACCAAGACAGCCACAGGCAAATGGCAACAGTATGTCCACCATGATTTGCATAATTTGTGGAAGAGCTTTGTTAACCATACATGTGCCTATTGTGGACTGGGTGAAAATAAAGCATAATACTAATAGGCTCACTAAAGAAGACTGGATTTTGTTCACACCCTATGCCTGTGTCAAAACCTAAAAGTCCGCTAATGAGAATGCTGGATTTTTTTCCTCCATTGCTAAGTCAGCTTGTTGAGCTGAAGTTTTGAAATCCCATGAAATCGTGGTTAAAACTGTCAACCAGTGAATCTGACACCAATCTCTTCAAAGATTGCTCCAAGCATTTTGGTCTGAATTTTCCTTCTGCTTTGCGTCTGAAAACTCGTAACTATTTACCACAGCAAGTGGGTGATGCCTAAGGATACATTTTTAAACACCAGATCCTCATCAACAGCTCCATTTGTGAGGCATCGACTACCCAGAGATCACCTCCTCCTCCTTGTACGACGACAGTTTGGGTTTGCAATTCCGACAGTGTTGATCTCTGTCAGGATGCTCCCAGCTGAGGCTGTCTTAGTTTATGATTCCATCTCAAATTTATTCCAAATGTGTGACAGCCAAATGATGATCATGTTTAGTTTGTTGTTGTGGTTGTTCTAAGGACTGTGGCTGCACATATGCCTCTGTAATATTTCACAGACCAAACCTCCCAGTCATCCAAAATACATGAGGTTCCTGCCATCTCCAGAGATATATGTTCAAAATCATCCTTGAAAATGAGTTAAGCGTTTTGGAGATGCATACGATCCCTGAGAGTCAGAAACATGAATGCATGGCGGATGCAGAGCACAACAACCCAAGGGGTAACTTCTCTGAGCATCTCTTTGGATAGACCATAATTACTGTTGTTCATCTTATGCCAATCAACCAGCTTTCCAAGCTGGCATCTAGGTCTTCCTCTTCAAGTTCTTGTCCTGAACTGTGCTCTGCATTGATGCTACTGGTAGAAGACAGTCTTGATTTTTTTAGTGTTTGATTAAGGACAGTTTTTTGTATCTACACAGGACAGTATTACAGAAAATGAAGATTTATGAAGACAGAGGACAAGATAGAAAGTAAGTTTACTGTGCCAGATCTTCATTGATTCCTTAAAGAGGCCATATGGTTGGCACAGCTAACTGGACACTGGTCTAAGGATCATTTGGACAGCTTGCTATAACCAGCTTCTTGGTGCTTCCTCTGCATCCCTTTTCTCTCTACTGAGCTCCTAGATTAAAAAGAGTCAACATAGCCAAGCCTACTTCATCAACAGATTAAGTTTCTTGTGTAGGCTGATTCTTGCTTTTTGTCGGGCATTTCATTGGCAGATAAACTAGAGTTTGCTTCCTTTTATTTGTTGTCACTGTTGTCTTTTTTTTTTTTTCATTTTTCCAGAAAAACTACCCAATGAGACTTTGGAACTGACTCAATAGTGTTTTGTACCAGGAGAGTTAATGCACTTTAGATTCACAAAACTGGAAAACACTGTTCTCTCCAAGCTTCTTCTGTTCTTCAGAGCATTTTTCTGCAACATGTGTTTTTATGTACCTGCCCTTGAAATCAAACCTTGATTAAATGAGATCATCTCCATGTCCCTTCGCCACTTAAGAAGACAAGTGACAGATGAGCAGCAGGAGGAAAACTAAGACCCATACACATTTCAATATGCGGAAACCAACTTTTAAACTCTCTACTGTAAATTTGGTAGAATTAAGACAGATTGCTGCATGCCACATCCCAGGCGAGTGTCCTAACTGCTACAGGCATTGCTTGTGCTGAGATTTCTTGCTTCCATCATGTTCCTTCCTTAGAAGTTCTGAGGGACTTGTTTTCATTCCTGCCGTCATTTGAATATCTTCTTGGTCATCGTTACCCTTTTCATGGAGTTGGGGCATTTTTGGTCCTGGACAAGGAAAGAAGTTTCAGTTACAGTTTTGACAATTGGGAACATTAATGCTGACATGAAATAATAGACAAAGCCTTGTGAAAACTATTTATTTAATTTCGTTTAATTTTTCTTGTGAACATTTAACTCGTATTGGCACTAGAAGGATAGAACTCATTGGATCTATGGGTCACTTTCTAGCTGAAAATTACAACAGTTCACTAAACTTGTTTTATTGTGAAGAGAATTAAGCCTATGCAAAGGCGCTTGCCATATTTCTAATTTTCCTTCACTTTGACACTGAATTTCATGGAAGGAGTCAAATGAGTAAGGCTTGTGTTTGCATTATTCTTAAAAAATTTGTTAGTTCAAACCGAAGGCATCAAGTAATCCTGTTGCTGTCTTTGGAGGAAGTTCAGGCTATTGCATTTGTCACACTGCTCAGAGGAACTTACTGCCACACACAAACACAACAGAGCAGATGCTGAATAGCATTCACAGTTCCTGAAGAAGCATGTTACACACTGGAATCAGCATGAACCTGAAAGTGGATATGGAGGTTTATTTATTCTTCATTCTCTTCTTGAATGGCAGGGGGGAAGATATTTCTTTCTTCTTCCATTTTTTTTTTTTTTTTTTTGAGCAGTAAACAAAACAAGATATTCACGTTCACCTTAGCAAATGGACGGATGTTTCCTTTGTTGTAAAAATAAACAGCAGTCAATGGCTGAATGTGTGGCCGTAATAAGATACATCTATATATCACATGTGTTTTCAGACAAAAGAAGAGGGAACAAACACATGACCCTAAGTCAGGAGGAGCTCCACAGAAGCCAGCCGCACCAGCCCTGGTAGGTTATTTATGCTGCTGTTTCCTACTCGTCTTTGACTGCATGGTCCAAATCACAGCAATCTGTATTACCCATTTCTAAAGTTCTCAGAATGTCTTTTACTTCCTGCCACCAACATCACACTCTTACATGGTGCTCCCCTTGATGGAAGACTACCACCTTCTTTTCAGTGTGACACGCCAAAATCTAAACCATGGTTACGTTATCATGTGCTGTACCTGATTTTTGTCATACCAATCATCTTGTAATTGTTTCTTTGTATCTTCTCTTTTGACATCTCTTTTGGGGCCAAGATCATGTGCTTTGTGGCTACAAAACACACAGAGCACAGAGCCTGTGTTCCCTAAGGCTGCATTAATCATAGCAGTCATGATAAAAATGTTCAAGTCTCTCTGTTTCCAGTCTCACGTTAGATCAGAATCCAAGAAATGTATAGCTAACACTTGAAGGGAAACACACAGGCACAGAGGTGAAGAATTTTCTTCTGTGAATTTTCTTCATGCAAGTAAAGTTTAATTATAGAAGGATGGTTTCATTATATGCACATGCTAGGGTCATCATTTGATGGTTTTGGTGGGATTGATCTCAATGTGCTTCAGTTGTCCAAAAGATAAGTAGCTAACGTAAGCTCGTTTTCTTCTCTAATGTAAAGCCTTCTCTTTCAGTCTGTCCTCATAGGAGAGATGATCCAGTCCCTTTAACGTCCTCATGGCCCTCCTCTAGATCCACTTGAGCAGGTCCATGTTTTTCCTAAATTGGGAATCCCAGAGCTGAACACAGTACTCCAGGTGGGATCTCACCAGAGTGGAGGGTCAGAATCACCTCCCTTGACCTGCTGCTGGTATTTCTTTTGATGCAGCCCAGGATGCAATGGGCTTCTAGGCTGTGAGTGCATATTGACAGCTCATGTCCAACTCTTCATCCAACTGTACCCTGAAGTTCTTCTCAATCCCTTCATCCCCCAGCCTGTACTGATACCAGCAATTGTCCTGACATAGGTATAGAACCTTGAATTTGGCCTTGTTGTTCAGGCTGGATGGCCAGGTCCAAAAAGTGGTGGTAACTGAGTGAAGTCCAGCTGGCGGGTGTCCCCCAGGGTTCAGTATTGGGGCCTGTTCTCTTTTATATCCCTCAGTAAGTTTACAGACAAGATCAAGTTAGGTGGGGGTGTTGTTTGAGTGTAGGAAGACTCTTCAGAGGGACCTGGACAGGCTGGATCATTTGGGCTAAGGCCAATCATATGGGCTTCAACAAGACCGAGTGCTGAGTCCTGCACTTGGGCCACAACAATGCCCTGTAACACTACAGGCTTGGGAAGCAGTGGCTGGAAAGGGGCTCAGCAGAAACGACCTGGAGGGGTTGGTTGATAACCAGCTGAATATGAGCCAGCAGAGTGGTGGCCAAGAAAGTCAACAGTATCCTGGCCTGTATCAGAAATAATGTGGCCAGCAGGACTAAGGAAGTGATTATGCCCCTGTAGTCAGCAGTGGTGAGGCCACACCTCCATTAGTGGGTTCAGTTTTGGAACCCTCACCACAAGAAAGATATTGAGGTCCAAAGAAAGACAACAAAACTGGTGAGAGTCTGGAGAACAAGTCTTATGAGGAGCAGCTGAGGGAGCTGTGGCTGTCTAGCCTGGAGAAAAAGAGGCTCAGGGAAGACCTTATCACTCTGTACAACTACCTGAAAGGAGACTGTAGTGAGGTGGGGTCAGTCTCTTCTCCCAGGTAACAAGTGATAAAACAAGAGGAAATGGCCACAAGTCGCACCAGGGGAGGTATAGATTGGACATTAGAAAAACCTTGTTCACCGAAAGCATTGTTAAACAGTGGAACAGGCTGCCTAGGGAGGTGGTGGAGTCGCCATCGCCGGAGGTATTTAAAAGACATGTAGATGAGGTTCTGAGGGACATGGATTAGTGACGGGATTGGCACTTTTAGGTTAATGGTTGGACCTGATGATCTTAAAGCTCTTTTCCAATTAAAACAATTCTATGATTCTATGATTTATTGATCTAATTTATTATGAATGTCTATAGAATCTTGACATCATCCAAGGTCACAGTTACGAAGTTTTCCAGTACTGGTTTCTTATACTTTTCCTACAGTGTGTGACAAGAAAGGCTGAGGGAGCTGGGATTGTTTAGCCTGGAGAAGAAGAGGCTGAGAGGAGACCTTATTGCTCTCTACAGCTACCTGAAAGGAGGTTGTATTAAGGCCAGTGTTGGCCTCATCTCCCAGGTAGCTACGGATAGGACAAGAGGAAATGGCCACAAGCTGCACCAAGGGAAGGGTAGATTAGATAATAGGAAGAATTTCATTACTAAAAGAGTAGCTAAGCATTGGAATGGGCTGACCAGGTAAGTGGTCAAGTCACCATCCTTGGAGGTGATCAAAAACTGGGTGGATGTGTTGCTTCGGAACACGATCTATTGGTCGTGGAGCTGTTGGGTAGAAGGTTGGACTTGATCTTGGAGGTCTTTTCCAATCTTAATGATGTTATGGTTCTAAATGTTTGTATTTCATAATTTTCCATATTCCTAAGGTACATCATGTTCAGAAGACAATATCCATGCATTATATTTATCAGATAAACAGATTATCATGGAGATTAAGCAAATAATTAATTACTTGGGGAAAAGTATTGAGTAAAGAAATGATATTTGAGAAAAGGGCAGATACGTAGGAAAAGTTTCTAATCTCTCATACGTATTTTGCACTAGGAAAACTTCAACAAAAATACTCCACAGAATGTGCCTGTTCCCAGTTATGATAAAATATATTTTCTAATCTAGAAGATTTAGTTACAGCACCTGTTGGAGAGAGAGAACCTGCTTTTTAAATACATGATGTTCATGCCTCGAAAGCTAAAAAATCTTGGTGGATGTGATCAGAAAAATATCCACAGTAGCAGGTAGCAGTACGTTCAGATACTTGATGTGCCTTCTGAATACTTCTCTTAATGAGGTTTACTGAGGATGCAGTGAGAAAAACTTGCAATTTCTTCCTGTTGTTCCCTAAATTACAATTTGCACAAATGTAGAAGGGTCACAGCCTTCCTATTACCTCTCGTAAGTTTGAAATTCTAGTGCCAGAGACAGCCTGATGATTCAGAAAATATCTCAGCCTCTCAAGAAAACGGAGAAAAGAAGAAGAGACATTTATAAAAAAGGTATTTTTTTACTGAGTTAAACAGAAAGAGCAAATGCTTTTCATCTTATCAATCTGATGCCTTACTCTGATCATTTGAATATAAATAATACTGAGATTTTGTGCATGGAAGTCAGTGTAATGATAGTAGATGTAATACTTTCTTTATAAAACATGTGGTGGAGACTTGCTTCCTAAGTTTCAATGATGTGAAGTGTCCCTGTGCATTCTTGCAGGTATCTATGACTTTTCTGAGGGAGACAAGAGGAGCTGTAGGTAGGTAACTGACACCTTAGCAAAAACCCTAAGAATTTATTTCTTCTTTTTCAGGTATTACTAAGATTTTGAGCAATACATTTTCAGGACTTTAGACTGTTGAGTATCTGACTTTAAATTACGGGTATATTTTGTTCTATATGGAATTTGTTATGACATGATATTCTCACCTTCCATTTCCGGTATTTACTGTGATGTCACTCTTATGACTGTGGTTGCAAATACATTTCTGACAGCGTGGATCTCTGAGTCAGTTGCTCTTCTCGGTGGACAGAGTAATGGAAAATCCCCTATTGTTTATCAACACATTTTTGTATGTTTTGTAAAATTTATAGGTTTTAATTATGGACAATATTTTATTTCTGATCTGTTCTAGCTTATTTAGGCCTGTGACAGTTACAGTATATTGGACACTTCCAAGAGCTAGTGTTTTAAGCAGTCATTAAGTGAGCAATATATTTTGAATTTGGATGGACCGTTCCTTTCCCTTCCTGATCTCACGAAAGACCACATTCCATGCACGGCCATTTTGATGTAAGCATGGCTGTGTGCAAAAAGCCATGGATAATGATCACAAGAAACTGCATAGGTGTGGATGCTGGAGAGCAGCGTGCACACAGTAAGGCAGGGAAGATACTTTAACCAGTGAAAACATTAAAAAGACTCATGAGTAATGCAAAACAATGTATTAATGAATTATATTACCTTCATGATTCTGCACTTTGTCCAGCAGTCTGCTTTCTTACACGCTTTGTCTTCTGCACTTCTGAATAGAAGCTCTTCAAGGAAGGGACCCTGTCAGTGCTTGGGCAACACCTTCCCCGATTAGGAAGCCGCTACAGTCCAAATTCCCATGAAGAGAAAGCCAGAAACTGTGCCAGGATGAAGGAAATTACATTTTATGCTCTAGCTTTAAATAATGTCAGACATGATAGCTGAGTATTCCCCAGTCTGAGCCTGGTGTAATAAGTGTGACCCTGAAAAAAAGAAAACTGATATTTAATCATATTTTCCTTTGAAATGTTAAGCTAATAAAAGATAGTTTTCTTTTTTTTATGTTGTTTAAGGAGTAACTACTACCACACCAGGCTGAAGGTATCAAATCTTTCCCAGTCTTCCTGCTACCTCTGTAAGCACATCCAAATGACCAGGAAAATTTATCAGGCTGGAGGCATTTTGCTGTCAGTTTCACATCCTAAAATGAGCTGAGAGCAGGCCTAATCCAGCTGTTTTCTGGGTACTTAACTATGTAGTCCGATGGTGGTAGAACGGTTGCAGATGCGCAGTGTAATTATGTCTGTATGATCCTAATTATTTTACCAGCTGCCATTACTTTAGATTTTTCCAAGAATGAATAGTTTGTGAGCAAGTTGTGGAATGAGCTATTTTTCCTTTGTGAGATACTGAATTTATAACCAGACCGGGAACTGCTTTGGATTCTTATCAATTCTTTCAAGATTTATAGCACATTATTTCCCCTGCAAATGGATTTCTATCATACAATTTGTTTATGTTGCAATCCCACTAGTTTTTGTGAAAAAAACCTTTAAAATGAAAAACTGTCTTTGAAGCAGAAATTGAAAGCAGTCAGTTCAGCATTTTAAGGGCTGGAACTGATGAAACTTTCTATAATACATTTTATGAAGAACATCACATTTATATCTGTGTCAGTTTGGTCACCTAATGAAACTCATATGGGAGAAAAGACATTATCACGATAGCACTCAGAGTAGAGGTATTCAAAATCTGGACAGGAATGTTTCAAAACAGAGTCTACGTGTGGCAAAGCAGCCACAGTTTCTCCTGGAAAATGTGCCTTAACAAATGGAAAAGGTTGGTTAATAAGTGTAAGATCGAGGTTTTGGCTAGCACACTGGCTGAGATACCAGAGGAGCATTGGGCCATCTGGCTACTAACTCTCCGTGCCATGACTTCCCATCTAAATATTGCTTACTGTCACTGCTGGCTGCTCATTAAGGAGGAGAAGCGTGTGGCTTGTAATGTCAGAGAATTGGTACGGGGACAAATATTCATAAGGTATAAATTAGTGCAGCCTTCTGACTTCAACTAAGTTAAGGCATTAACCGATACCATGTCATATTTAAGGAAAGCCCAAAGGCTGGTGTTTAAAGTAGTTACATCCAGGAAGTATAGATTCACAAAATATAAGCTCACCTGAGAACCTTGTAATATTTATATGACTGCAACTGTAAAAAAATGGATTATAGGAATTTACCAGACACAAACATTCAAATAATATTTCTCAAAGCCCTAGTAATCATAAAATGGGGGGGGTCACCAATCCTAAGAGAAATAGCTCATTTTCCAGCTAAAGCATTTTCTGGGAAGATGTCATTTTATGAAAATCAATCAATCAGTTAATCAATGAATCAACCAATCACCCAGTGTTTTTGGATAGGTGTGCTGTTTGTAAGATTAATATTCTTAAGTCAAGGCTACAGCTTTCTGCTGGAAAACCAATATCATTTGAAAAGCTTCGCCTGAACAGTTTGGAAGAATTCAGAGTCCAACACAAAAAAAGTGGCAGAAGTTTGAG
Source organism: Baryphthengus martii (assembly GCA_013396935.1). Lineage (NCBI taxonomy): Eukaryota > Metazoa > Chordata > Aves > Coraciiformes > Momotidae > Baryphthengus > Baryphthengus martii. The sequence goes on along the minus strand of VWZK01017750.1, from coordinate 4,583 downwards.
TTTAAAGTTCAAAGTGTGACACAGGGGAATCACACACTTCTAGGAAGTGGCAGAGGGAATGCTCTGTTAGCAGTATTTCACATGGGAACTTAGTGCAAATAGCAAAATGTCCCAGCTAGAAGACAATACAATCATGCTAACAGGAAATAAATGTTTCGTACTAGAAAAGAAGATTTTAGAGTAATGGAGAAAGAAATCAAAGAAGTCACTTAATACTTATACTTCCATTAGAGTTTCCCATTATTTCCCATCAAATATTATCAGAAAATGCTATCCAAAGGGTCGCAGTTTTGTGCCTTGGTTTTGCTTGCATTCACAGGCAGTTCTCCTTTCAGTTTTCTGAAAAAAAGCAAATCAATGCAATATCAATAACAATTTTCAAGTGGGATCTTTCAGAAGCTCTTTGTTTGGATATCAACTATGGTTAAATCAACTTGGTTTTAGAAAGCTGACACTTTACTTTCAAAAGATCGGCCACGGCACTAATAGCTTTAGTGACAAAATGTTGTCGAAATCAGAAATCCAAGAAGATAAAGACGCTGCGTGTGCTGTCTGTGTGCCGTGTTGTCCTTATTCGTTAGATAGCGAACGCTGCGAAAACAAATCTGGAAGTATCCAGGACCTATGGTTAAGAAAGAGCTGTGTGCAGGATGGTACTTCATAACATTTAGTTTCTGACACGTATCATGTTGAAACAGTTTCTCAGAACATTGCTCACTCCTGTTCCCGAAAATACTGTTTGCTGAGAGGAAACTTCAAATCCCAAAGTTCAGGAAATAAAGCCCGAATTGTTTCTGTCTGCTTCAGCAGTCGCTGTTCCTCGTTTTCATTTCGCCTGCCCTCTCTCCCACTTCCATTGCTCCTGTTGTTTCAGCTGCTGCTCCCTTTCCCTTTCATCTTCTCGATCCCTGCCAGCAGTAAGGGTCTGAATTCTCATTCCCCTGAGGCTGGGGGCAGCTTTTTTGTGTTTTGCTTGCACTGCTGAGATTAAAAGACCACTGCATTGTTTATCTCCTGTGATACCACTTTCTTTTTGGTGCTTCGCTCCTATGCACAGTGCCCTCTCCTCTCCTGAGAGCATACAGTATTTCCCAGGTTCAGGAAAAGACTGAATGCCATCTTCAGCAGGACATTTACCTCTTGGACTTCTGTCATATGGAGGACTCAATCATCCAGGAGGCTTTCATCTTCCTAGAGCTGGACCCAGCTGCATCCAGAGGCATAAGATGAACAGGACTGAGGTTGATTATTTGTAAGGATACTATTCCAGAGCAAGCAATCTCTGAGGGACTCGGCAGGTGGAAGCCATTTGTACCCCAGCTCAAATCTACATCGCTTTAGGCAGAGATTCATTCCTTGCCAAGCTGTCACCCCACCATCTCTTTGACCAAATGAATAAAGAAGCTGCTTGAGTTCATGGTTCATGTATGTTCTTCTAGACAAAAGTTCCACAGGCTTTCCACCTAACTTTTCAGCCAACAGTAGCAACTCATATTGGCAGGTCACTGCCAGCAATGCACTTTACTGTGGCTCTGAGAACCCCACAGAACAGCAGTGGGCAGAACATGTTTTTTTCTGCTTTGGAGAATCAGGTAGAAAGACCAGGCGTGAAGTCCCCAGACAAGTACTGAAGAATGGCAGTTGTGCAGATGATTACATACAGAGTAAAAAAAAAAAACCCATATATTGGTACATGTACATTATTGCTCACTGCTTGCAAGTGCTGGAATGTATTTCTCTCATTTTCCTCATTTATGTCATTATTATTAATCTGATAAACCCAACAGAATTATCTGTGGGTTTTTTTTTCTTTTTCTTTTTCTTTCTTTTTTTTTTTTTTTGTTTTTAACCACCAATATGCCTATTAGCAAATTTTTGCTACATAATTAAACAGGAAAACATAGACATATTGGTGGATGGATTCAGTTTTTTTATTGAAACTGGGGACTATGAGTTCAGACACAAGAATATTTTCAGTAGTAAACAAAGATGCACAAAGTCTGTACTTACTATCACAGATGGTCTGTATGGATAGGAAAGGTGGATACTTACTTCATATCAGAGAAACTTGTTTAGAGACTATGGTAAAAAAGTGACATAAATAAATAGCAAGGCATGTAGTTTTTGTTTTGTTTCTTTTTTTTCTAAAATGAGGGCTTAGGCAAACCCCCAAAAAATTCAGGTCTTGTTCATTAGTATACTCATAGGTCACTCATGGATAAAAATATAACAATGTAAAAAAAATATTGACAATGTAGTGAATGCATTAGTGGAATATGTGATAATGAAAAATAAAGTAAAAAAAAAAGCTATAGATTCTCTTTTTGCTCAAGATACACACACAACTTTGAGCCTTACGTACTGTTGTTTTGACATAAATAGAAAAAGAACATTTTTGCTAGGCTTGTTGGCAGAAGGATGAGAGATGTCTGTGTGGGAAACCAAATAGAGAAATTGACCAAATTGAAAGTAAGGAGAAATAAATATTAGCAAAAAATAAAATGAAAGGCCAAGTAAAAGCTGGCTGTGAATGTGAAATGGCACCTTGAACGATGTTCCAATTCTTGTCTGTGATTTATTGATACAGTTTCTGGGCACTTGTGGTTTATTTAAACAGGAAAAGCAGTTGCTATGTATAGCTGCCATTGCTACTCAGCAACCTGTGGAGTTACTGAGAGCTGCAATGAACTTCTGAAAGCAGATTTACCACTATGCAATTAGTGGCTTCTGGTTGTGGCAACATCTTCTGTTGACAATCCTTACCTCTGATTCCCCTCCTGATATGCTTCATTGCTATAAATCAAATCACATCATTTGCAGAAGGACCTGGAAGAATGATTTGTGGTACGAGGGTGAAAGGTTTCTTTGCTGATCTCTCTCAGGGATCAGATGTGCAGAGCCTGAATAGTAGAGTAACCTGACCTGCAATTTTAGAGGATATTGTGGAAGAACTTCTGCACTCTAAAAATCAACAACTATTATTCAACCAAGATAATAAACCATGGGAATTAATTCAGTGATTGTCAATTGGAAAGACTAAGAACAGAAGAGTAGATATTTACAACTCACCCTACGAAGAATTAGAGGATGATTGTATGTTCTTGAGAATGTAACACTGAGCCTCAGGGTTTCAGCTTTGGGCATATGCTTGTGAGGGTTTACCAACATTTTGACATTAAGGAATGTAACGTTAAGATAAGTTATAGATGTCAAATGAGTGTTTGGATATCTATGTAATATAAAACTCTACAAGAGACAGGAAAAGTCTATGAACTGAGGTCCTTTTAATCCAGGATCACAACACCGTCAAGGAGCAGAAAAGGGAGAGAGCTTATATGTCATAAGAGGAAGATGTGAATTGCTTCAAAGACATCCTTGTTACAGGGATAATATTGGGTAATATTACCTTGAATGATCACTTTCTTTAGTGCCTCCATCTGGACTTTACTTAAGCATGTGCATGTCATTTTTAAATCCTTAAACCATAGATGATTCCTGGAAACTTCAGCTAAAAAGTTATTTATGGCGCTGTCCTCTGTGCCACAGAGAATCATCTTTGCCTTAAATGGAACCAAGGAGAAGATAATCTAGACTAATTTTTTTTTTTTTTTTTTTTTTTCTTTTTGTAGTGACCAATGCATTTTATTTTCACTGCAAGCTCTGAGGAATCCTTGCATTTCACTGCTCTTCTGAGAAAGATGTGTCCTCTGGTAGGTGTCACGTAGCTTCATATTGTTGTGCTTCTGACTCTGTTGCACTGCTGCAGAAAAGCAAAGGGATGAGGAATGAAATGCTCAGTTATGATGAACCCTTACCCCAACTCACCAATGTAGGGGAAAGGGTGCCTTATGAAGACTTGTCCTCTTCCCGATGCTGCTTGCAATTCATGCATAGCCTTTGACAGGAGATGCAATCACTTAATAAGTAGGACCACAAAAAAAATTTGCAGAACCCCAACAGAACAATTTGATTAAATGCAATGGATGAACCAAGTATGTAATACTAAGGGAGAAGGAGCCACTTGCTGATAATTGCCCAGCATGCATGTGAGCAAGGCAGAGATTTGTAGACAGTAGGAGGCTGCAGTTCAGACACTTTCTGTATATTTATGTGGCTTGGTGGTCTGGGCTGCAGAGGTGTTTCCACCAGCTGTAAGTGTGCTGGCTCAGCATCAGGAACAGCAAATACTGTAGCATAAGAGAAGCAGGGCATAAAATAGCCTAGAGCAGTACACAACTTTCTGCATCTATGCTAACTCTGCAGTGCCAGCTCATGTATCTACCTGACTCTGCTCTGTGCCACGAAAATGTTGCAAACTGGAGAAATATGAACAGCTGGTGAAATGGTAGTGACTTTCATGAAAGGTGTTGTGGTTTTGCTCTGTGCTGTTATAGAATCATAGAATCACAGAATTAACACAGTGGGAAAAGGCCTTAAAGATCAAGTCCAACTGATAGCCCTACACTTCTCTAGCCTCTAGACCATCTCCAGAAGCACCATGTCTAACCAGTTTTTGAACACCTCCAGGGACGGTGATTCCACCATCTCCCTGCACAGCCTATTCCAATGCTTCACCACTCTTT
>VWZK01017749.1:14453-28508 GCA_013396935.1 Baryphthengus martii | reverse complement strand
AGAGGGGGCGGGCGGTGATTGAGAGCTGAGCCGGTGCTGTTTGGCGCGGCCGGCGGTGCCGGGAGCGCCGAGAGGGTTGGGAGCGGGAGAGCTGTAAGGAGAGAAGGAGGAAGCGGTTCCCTAACTGGCCGGGATCCTTTCCGGCCGCTCGGTGCAGGCGCTGCGAATGTATCCCTCCCCAGCATTTCCTGCTTTCTACTTGGAGAAAGGTCCCAGATAGTGTGGGTTTCCGAGGCTTGACAGGGCTCGGGTGCGCCTTGCTCTTGCCCGGCCGGGCTTAAGAGTGGCATCGGGGCTGAGGGCTTCGGGCCTGGGAGCTTCTTGCCTCAAATGAAATTTTCATCAACTTTTCTGAATTTGGGGTGGTGGTGGCAAAAGGTAGTGAATGCACCTTATGCCTCTGTAGAGGATGAACACCTTGCCTTGAAGTTTAGGAGGGTAACGTGTCATTTGTAGTTTCAGATTCCAGTCATCTGCTTCTGTTCATTCTCACAAATACAAAAAAAGAGTAGGTTTAATTTTCTCACCTGGTGTTTTCTTTCCCAGAGGAAAATTTATGTCTATTGCATATTGTAATTACTATCATGCACTTTTTAAAAAAAAAAAAATTGAGGAGATTAAAGTTTCTACATCTTGCAATGCAAGACATGCTTCAGCTCTTGAATATTTTATGAATATTAACTGAATAATTTGTAGTTCCAGTTTTGACTCCTGTCAGTATGGTGGGTTGACCCTGGCTGGATGCCAGGTGCCCTTCAAGGCCAATCTTAGCACTTCTGCTCCATCAATAGGACAGGGGGAGAAAATAACAATTAAAAGCTCGTGGATCAAGATAAGGACGGGGAGATAACTTATCAAGCACTGACAGGGGCAAAACAGACTCAGCTTAGGGAAATTAAAATTTATTGCCAACTAGTAACAGAGTAGGACAGTGAGAAATAAAAACAAATCTTAAAACACCTTCCCTCCACTCCTCTCTTCATTTTACGATTCATTCCTGATTTTCTCTTCATTCCCCCAAGCAGCACAGGGGAATGGGGAATGGGGGTTGTGATCAGTGCATCACACGTTTTTGCTTCTCCCTCCTCAGAGGGAGGGCTCCTCACACTTCCCCTGCTCCAGTGTGGGGTCCCACCCACGGGAGACAGTCGACAAATTTGTCCAATGTGAGTGCTTCCCACGGGTTGTAGTTCTTCACAAACTGCTCCAGTGTGCATTGTTTCCGTGGAGTGCAGTCCTTCAGGAAGAGAGTGTTCCAGCAGGGCTCCACCACATGATCACAAGTCCTGCCAGCAAAGCTGCTCCACCGTGGGCTCCTCTCTCCATGGGTCCTGCCAGGAGCCTGCTCCAGCATGGGCTTCCCATGGGATCACCGTCTCACAGAATCACAGAATGTCTTTGGTTGGAAGAGACCTTCAAGGTATCTAGTCCAACCTTCAACTAAACACTGCAAGCTCTTCTTGGGGCATCTCCCTGCTCTGGTGTGGGATAATCCACAGGCTGCACGCAGATATCTGCTCCATCATGGACATCCATGGCCTACAGAGGTACAGCCTGTCTCACCATGTTTCTCTCCATGGTCTGCAGAGGAGTGCCTGTTCCTGTGCATGGAGCACCTCCTCCTCCTCCTCCTCCTTCCTCACTAACCTTGGTGTCTGCAGAATTGTTTCTCACATTTCTCCCAGCTGCAATTGCCATTTGTGCAGACTTCGGTCCCCCTTAAATATGTTATCACAGAGGCGCTACCACCGTCACTGGTGGGCTCAGCTTTGGCTGGCAGCATGTTCATCTTGGAGCCAGCTGGAACTGACTCCTTTTAACACAGGGCCAGTTGCTGGTATCATCTCACAGAAGCCATCCCTGTAGCCCCACTTCTACCAGAACCTTGTCATATAAACACAGTGCAAGGAAATTTTTGCACTCTTAGAGTATCAAGGTTACAATTAAAGGCAGCATTCCAGTAGCACTTCCTCAGTGGCCACAAATAGCTTATGAGCCCCTTACTTAGGATCCACCACAAGGCAGTGGTTGTTCACACCCAGATGCTCATCTGCTTCCTCCTGAATGCTTTCAGAGCTGCCACTTCCTGGATTCCAGTGGCATGTTCTGCAGCTATGGTCTGCCTGTCTTGTCTGTAGATGACTACACACCTCATTAGATCACCTAAGGCGTTGGTTTACTTCAGGCAACCATAAAACTTGTGCACTCTAATTTATCATGGGATTTCATGATACATGGTTAAGCTCATTTTTAAACCAAGCAGCTCAAACAGTAGTGGCGTCTGCTTTCTGTGTCAGGTGAAGCTCAGCAGGGAGGTTTGCTGCCCATTGTTGTGATGAGTTTCTTCAGGTAAAGACCCCTTACTGTTACGGGCGTACCATGATACTGCTCTGGTTTTGACTGTGGTAGCAGTGCCAGCTTAAGCAGCTTCTCCAGCTGTGCCTGCCTTTGTGCCAGGCCCAGGCTGTTTGTTTGCTTGCCCATGACAGGAACTGAATTGGACCTTGTCAGACAACTTAAGAAGCAGTGGCCCATCTGAAGCCATAGTCTGAGCTGGCAGCAAACAGGCCAACTTGCATTGTTATGACAACAAAGGGCTACGCAAAACAAGACCTACGACTTCAGTAAGAAAAGAAGCTTGGCCGCCTCATGCTTTCTGCTGCCGGGGCACATCCTGCCTCTCTTTAACTGGCCAATAAGGTGTTGGAGGTAAGTGGCGACGGATCCCTGTTAGCTGCACAAAGCTCCTTCCTAAACAGTCACACTTTCTCCCGTGATCTCACAGTAAAAATCTCTTCTGTGCCTGCTCAGCCACGTGTTTCACCTCTGGGATCTGTACAATGCTATGTTGATCCATACGTTTGCTAAGGAAAAGATTCAAGGATTTCACGTTTCAGGTGTGATCACAAACCCATCTATTCTTGCCACATGGCTCTGCCTGAGGATGGACAGACCTGTCTGATCTGACAGGTTCAGAGGCCAATGATTCATCAGCTTCTCAAAACAACCACACAAACTCTCTGAAAGAGCTAAAAGACACTGGCCAAAAAAAGAGATAAATTTATATATTCCCAGGCACAAATTCTGCATCCACACCTTTTCAAACATTTTGCCCATTTACCATTCTCTTTACTAAAGTCATGACGTTAAGAATAAATGATCTCAATTTTATTTATTTAAAAGATAGACAATTCAACTCTGCTAATTTTATAAGCTCTCTTAATAGTCAAAGGTGAGTTGACTCATCTCATTTAACACCTACATTTTAGATAAGAGAGATGAATCTACTTGCAGTATTCGGAGGATGGCTAACTCCCAATTGCAGTAGTTCTCACGTACTGTGGAAATGATCCTATTTGTCACATTTTGAGATATATTTTAATATTATATTTATAATATTATATGGTTATATTATGTACAGTGTAGTATATAACAGTATATAGTTTATATAACTTTAAAGTATTTTCATTTCAACACTTTTCATGGGAAGTCTTAGGCAAGAATTTGTTGTGATTATGGATGAGGTTTTTGCTGATCTCTATTAGGCAGCACTCAAGCTCTCTCAGAGTGGGCCCTTAAAATATGATCATTTCCAGTTTAGGACAACACTGAAAGTAGTTTGATTTTAAAGAGTGCTAGCCCTGTAACTTGATTTAAAAAAGGCTTTCAGAATGTTTTCTCAATGTACATATTCATACTTTTTTCTGTAAGTAAGATACAAACTTTTATAAATGCAGATGAAATAGAATTATTTGGAGTATGTGATTTTTGTCATGTTATAGCTGAAGTATTGTGATGTCCATACTACAAATGAGGCAACTGTGTTCATTTATATGTATGCTATACTTTTAAATGCCATTAATTATTTCTAACATTCACATTTACATGTTTGTCTTGGACTGCTATGTCCAAAGAAAGTCACGATGTGTTATGAAGGAGTTTGATAAAAATAGGATATTTACCAGAAATAATTGTTCCATACTTTGTATTTCTAGGGTTCTTTCTCAATCTATGAAAGTTTTCAATTTTCTTAAACTCTCCTTCACTGTAAAAGGTAGCACAGCTACACTGAAATTAATTAATTCTCAAACTCCTTACAGAATTAAGTCTTGCTTTTAATTGCTGTTCTGGATGCAGAGTTCAGTAACTCCAGCTTAGATAAATTAAAACTGAATAGAACAAATTCCAGGGGTGAGATACTGATTCTGAAAAAAATAGTTTTGTATATACTTTCACTGGGAACTTGATGCAGGGATATTATATGAATATCATTTGATCATATACGGACAAGGTTTTTATTTTAACTCACCTGTCATGGTTTAACTTGCCATACTGATTATGGATAGTATCGCGGAAACACAGCGCTGTCACCTGAGAGACTCAAATTTAAAAAAAACCATGAAGTATTTCAAAGCACTATGACAAATTAGCATACCTTGGTAGGGTAGTATTCTACTAATAATGGTTTCTGAGATAATTGTTTAAATCTAACATCTTCAATTAAGCCTTAGGGAAAATGCTGTTTTCGTCAATGTAGCATGTAACAGGCAGAAGCTGTGTAGGGCTCCCAAGTACTTCAAGCGTTGTAAATGCAGAACACAGGTATGCTGCCTCTTAACACTAGATGGCAGACAAAAATGGGAAAACATTTCCTTGTTTTTTGGAGATAGAATATTGAAAAATTAATTTGCAACTTGAATGAACATTCACTGAAAGTTCTCAAAATAATAAGAATGAGAACCGTTGGACACAGACAGAAAATATTACGCTTATGGTAGCGTGGATACTTTCTGCAGCCTTTCGACTGGCTGCATTTTTTGGCACAAATACTGCAAATAATGAAGTGGAACATTTCTACGCTGTTTTCTTATTGCTTTTTAATCTCCGTTACTTCTCTTCAATATTTTGCTTTCGTTAAAGAAGAACTAAAAATTCTTGAAGCCTTAGAAAGGCTTAAACAACTGAAATAGAAGAGAAACTTTCAGAGAAAACTGTCCTTGCCAAGTAGCCGCATGCTTGTGAAATTGCCTTCTGTAAATCCAAAAAGCCAGGGATATAAACTTCTATTGCAACTGTTTAGTATCTTTGTCTTAAGTCACTTAACTAAATTAGGCTGCTTTGCTCTTTATTGTCATTGGATCTTAGAAAATAATATAGAAGTAGGTTTGCTAAGCAGGCAACTCATTTTGATAGCATATTGTAAATTATTGTACTAAATAGTATGTAAGCAGTAAGCAGTTCACCTAGCAACCAGTGACTATTTTGGGTTGTTACCCCATTCCTGTCCTAGACATATCTTCTAAAAGAAAATGATTATATCAACTATAATCAGAAAAGACTGGAGTTATTCCCGTGATGTTTTTCCTGTTGGAGTTGTTCCAAATGAGAAAAGTAAGTGTACTGGAACAGAAGGGTAAGTGAAAAAGTAAATATGACTTTTTTTGCCTCATGGTTAGGAAGTCATCTGCAATGATTGCCATGGCATCTGGTCTTAGTTCCTCAGACAATTCTCATTATGTAGCAGCTTTTAATATAAAATGTATATATAGGAGCAAACTCTAGGCAGTAGAATTCCCCTTCCCATGGGAATGCTTTAGCCATGAGTATACAGAACAACATCCCTTTTTCCAGAGTTTCTTCTTGATTCCATTAATATCCCATTCTTTTGTTTCTAGTCACCTAGTTTCAACAAGAGGATAAAACATTTTCCATTTTGCATTGTCAATAAGGTTGGTGAGCTGGAAATTCTCTTAGGGAATCATAAATGTATATTTCAAAATTTTCAGGCTAAAAATAGCACTGACCCCATTTTCTTGCATCACCTGGGTAAATATTCCACTGAAAATACTGTTATACTAGATACTGTCAGTGACCCCTGCTCCTGTTCCCGTTTCTCTTCCCTCCTGTTTCTACTGTTCATCTGCACTCCATTTGAAAGAACTGGGTAAGTCCCAGCCTGTTCCTTGGAGAAATTGTTGTAAAGCACCTTTAGAGTTACAAGCGCTGCGTTTTGAATGGGTAGAGGCACCTGGCTCTCCTTCAAACTTAAGACACTAGATTAGATTCTGGATCTGGGATTTAGCTACAACCCACTCTGTTCATCTTCCTGCTCTACTAAGCCCAGGCAGTTTCCTGCTTCCTACCCAATATAAAAGTGTTTGGACCCCTAAATCAGAGTTCTGGTTCACTAACTCAGGGTATTGAACCCTGCTTAGGGAGTTGGCTCCTTTACACAGCTAGCCTTGGTTTCTTGTGCCTCCACAGATCATAGTCAATGGTCTCTGGCCGTGGTCAGCGCTTTTGTGCATTCTAGAAATCTAACTGCTAAAACCAAGAATGTAGTAATCAAATAATTATATAGTAGTTATGAAGAATACAGTTGATTGATTAGAATTTTAAATTCAGATTCATGCTAGAGGTCAGATTACAATTACTTTTCAGCTCCCTGTCATTACTATAATTCTGATATCTTTCAGCACTCAAGAACTGGTAGATGTGAATATTGTTGCTGCAGCATCTGATTGAGAGTATGATTGTGCAGGTGCCAGAGAAAGTTCTTAGCATGAGTGGAAGTAGGTCAAAACACACAGTCTCTTTAAGTTCACTGGAATTAATTTATTGTCCACATTGTTTGCAATTGCTTATTCATTATCATCAGAGAAATGGAGTCATTGCTATTTGCTTTGTCTTTTAATTAAAACATTGAAATTTGGCTGACCTTTACATCAGACCTTGAGGTATTATACTAGGTTCCACCTTAGGATTTTTCCCTTTATTAAAAAAAAAAATCTGTTTATAACTTCTCATCTGTGGAAAAAGTACTTTGTAATTCTTTTTCAAAACAAGTTAATCATAGCTTCTTCTCCTGAAGTTGCATGTTATTTCTCCATTTTTCTTTGCTCTGGGCAGCCGTGGTGAGGCTCCTTATCTGTCATATGTTTTCCGTGACTGTGGTGACAGGTGAGCTGGCAGGCCATTTAGTGTCCTGGTAAAGAATCCAGACTGTCTGGAATGCTGCAAATGAAAAAGATACTATTAGGCAGAAACCTACATACCTGATTTATAATGATTTAGTTCTATCTCAACTTAAAGTAGCCTGGGGAGAGTTGTAGAAGTACCAGTACGGTATTAAGTTCAGTACCGTATAGATAAACGCTATTTATTAAAGTTGCACAAAATTTCACAGCAGCAATGGGAAAACAAATGCTGTTTAGAGAATGGTTTACAAGCCGTGGAAGATAATTTTACCGCCATAATTCAAGTACATGGATTAAGCAAACCAGTTCCAGGCTTTGCACCAAGTGGGACTCTCACTTGCTGTTGTCGGTAATGTCTGTGAAATCAGAAACACACCCAAAGAATGAGGTCAGCACTGGTAAATAATAAAGCTTTTACTGAAAGAGGTTAAAAAGTTATTCTTTCAGACATAATCTCCTTAGGGATTAAAAAGAGGCACGTAGTAATGTACGTAGTTAGTGGTACTGTTTTATGGCGAGTACTTGAGACATACTTAATTATAAGTCGCAGGGGGCCAATACCCGTTGTTTTTAGTCTGGCTTTAATGCCTGTGGCTAATTCCTATTGAAGGATGCACTTAGTTCAGAAGAGTCTTGTTCCAAAATATTGCCTAACAGTAATTTTAGTAGTATGACATGTTGCGGTCCTACATTTTGAGGCTATAAAGTTGGATTTGTTGTTATGTAGCTTTTTATCTGACTGAAGTAACATTCCCTTCCTTTAAATACGCAGTTAACTCATCTGGGACATGAACATAGTTTCATGGAAAGTGAAAGGCATCCAGATCATGTGTGTGCAGGGGAGCAGCATCTGCACACACATACACAAAGCATAGACGTGCGCACAACTAGGAGATAAATCCAATTTGAAGGGTTTAAATTCCACTTTTGGTATATAAAGAGGGTTAGCAGAACAGAATGTTGTCCCATGTTCATTGTAATGTTAATTTGAAAAATTAGCATAGTTTGTAGTACTTCTGGAAATGGATCAGATTTTGCATTGTCCTGACATTTTCTAATAGTCTTTGGCTTCTCTAAAAGTTCTCTCTCCTGTTCCAAAGTGGATTTGTCCAAATTAAAGCTTAAATCTTTCTGAGGAGTGGAATAACTGACACTATTCATCATTTTGTATCTTCTTGTGTTGTGACAACAGCATTAGTAGCTGCCTACGTTGCTTGATTGTATATATGCTTTCTGCAATACATTTTTCTCTCATCTTTTGTTGGTACGTTGGCTTTAGCTGTTGCGTTTGAAGCTGCTTTAGTTCCATAGACCCTCTCTAGTAGCTTTCTAACTATATAGGGTTGGAGAGAATCATTAAACCTGATCCAAAAATCTTTGTATGTTAATATAGCTATTGAATTTGTGGTGGGATTTATTTGTTTATTTATGAAGAGACTAGAACTGTAGGAGGTTGTGCCAGCTGCAAAAAGGTGTACATAATTTGAATCCAGTAAAGATGACTTACACTGGAGTTTATCCACTGCATTCTGGAAATGAGAAATATTTTAATACTGAAAAATATGACTCTACCTTACTGTGAACGCATTTGTACTACAGACTAAATCCTTGAAAAATACTCATGTGTAGTTTTGGCCAATATCACATATGAAAGAATCCATTTGCTAGCCATTGTGCTACTTCTAAAAGGAGTTCTCTTTACCTTTCATGCTACTGGTATGTATTAACATAACTTAATACATCTCTTCGAATGTATCCTCTATCACTGGGGCAATTTCAATGCAATCCTGTGTTGACTCCTTTTATCTACCGTAGAATATACTGCTAAGTAAATGTTTTATATAAAAGTATGTTAAGAATTAAAAGTTTCTACCATCTGCTTGATAACCGAATCTTTTATTGCACACTCTAGTCCTTTCCACCCTATAAGGTCTATGGTAGGTGGTTTTTACTTTTTAATGGTTGAAAAGAAATAGAATGACATCAGCACTAAGGAAATAATTGTTGATTTCTCTAAAATTCTCTAGAGAAGTAGCCAATCATACAAAAATTTGCTTTTCTTAGTTAATTTGTTTTCATGACTTGACAAGTGCAGTAGCAATAATTTATTAGCTCTTCAGATCTACAGAATCTCACAGAGAAAAGAGGCAGACCTGAGTTTCTTAAATCAAAAGCAGACTGCAGCATTTGTCACTTAGCTTTTCTTAAATAGAATCTTTTTAGAACTTGTTTTTGCATTCTGAAGTAAAAGAGTGAAAGCCTATTATCTTCACAAGTTGTATTTAATAAGTAATGTCTGTCATGAGATGAAACAGTTGCTGTTTTTTAGAAATCAGTGGGGGGCTTTTAACACTAAAATGCACATATTTCTGCTTTAGCCTATACTCCTTGCCTGGCTTGGAAAAAAGCATCTGCAGTGTACTGCGATTTGTGCAGGTTTTGGAAGACAAAGATTGTTTAGTCTGGCAAAGATTTGGTTAAGGAGTAATCTAATACCAGCCTGTAAATATTTTAAGGGCAGCTATGGAATTGATGGAACCAACTTCTTCTGATCTGACAGGGGACAATGGCCACTGTGGGGGGTTCTGAAGGGGTGTTAGAAAGTGATTTTTCACCAAGAGCACTGGAACAAGCTGCCCGAAAGGTGGAATTTCCATACTTGAAGGATTTCAAGACCCAGCTGGACAAAGCTATGTCTGACCTGATCTAGTGGTAGTGATAATACCACTTCAATAGACAGTTGAGTCCTTGAAGAAGACCTCATGATGTCCTTTCCAACCAATATTTGTATGATTCAGTGATTCTATGATTAAGGTACTAGCCAGTATTGTTGCCACAGGAGAAATTGTGGCTGAGATTTACCTAAATCCTAGCTTTGAAAATACCTCCTTGAACAACAGAAGGACTTGAAACAATTATCCGACTACAGGTACAGAAAAATGCTTGCCTGATTTATATCTTGTATAGCCTCAGTAAATTCTGATGGATTACTTGGCAGTACCACAGATTTAAAGTATCAAATGCTAGAGGAAGGGTGAAGGAATTATTATTTGGATATTGTTGGAATATTGAGAATTGCATTAATGACAACAAACTAGGCAATATCTCATCTTCCAAGATAAATTCTGAAAAATAATACACTGGAGAAACTACGTGAAAAAAAAATTAGAATTGTTTTACAATCCTAACACAACAATAGGGTAAAGCCTATGTTAAATGAGTCTGGGGCCATCTCAATATACTCAACTCAAACGGTACTCCGTGCCTATGTTTTGGCACTGAACTGAAGCCTTGAATCCCTGTGGATGTGATGGGAGTTGATACACACAGCTCACGTGTAATCCATAGGTTGAGAGAAGTGGTTATTCCCTTCTGCTGAGTACTCCTTATATCTCATCTGGAATACTGCCTCTGCTTGTGAAGCTCCTGCACAGGAAAGATGTTGAGTAGCTTGAGTGAGCTCAGCACAGGGCCATGAAGATGATTGGAGGGCTGGAAGGTGTAAGCTGGTGGGGGAGGCTGAGTGAGCTGGGCTTGTGCTTTGCACTGGAAGGGTGCAGCAATGAAGGGTATGGTTAAATAGCTGTTTTCATAAGACAGGGTAAACCCAGAAATATAGATAGTGAGGAAATCTTAGGTGCTTTCCAAGGCTGGGAACCCTGCTGTTGTGCAGCATCAGACATCAGATGGATCTTCCTCCAGCACAATGCACAGGTGCCACCTGTGGAGGGGTTCTCCTCTCCCACATTGTGGTGCCTTTTATTTTGTGTACCAAACAACCATATATCTTCTCTTGACAGACTGGGACATCATCTGTGTCATAACATTCACTAGCACCAGCACAGACTTTAAGTACAAGACTCAGTAGAGTAGACATGTCCTGTTCAAGATCACTAACTCCTCAAATACAACATTTCCCACAAGGCTCCCAATACACATACAGCATGCAGGAGAGACAGTTTAAGGGGGCCTGACAGTGCTCCCCCATACCTACAGGGAGGCTGGAAAGAGATCTGAGCTAGGCTTTTACTGAGGTCATGGCAGAAGAACAAGAGAAGGTGGTCAGAATCGGGGGAGGGTCTGGTGTCACACAAGGAAAGCTTTTCCACAATGAAAATAATTAAGCACTTGCAACTGGTTACCTAGGCAGGTTTTAGGGTCTAAACTCAGAGATTTTCAAGACCTGAGTGGACAAACTCTAAGTAAGCTGATCTGAATGCAGTATTGTCCCTGCCTCGAGCAGCTGTGTGATTCTGTAATTCTAAGCAGATACCTGAGTTTGAGTCTTAATCCATGAGCTGAATCCCTCCCAACTAGCTAACCAACAAACATTAGATGAGAACTCTCACAGAGAAATTCAGCAAAAGTAATTAAAGTGTGCCTTCCCACACTACTGAAAGTAAATAATTTAGGAAAATAGTTTAACTTAGACAGATATGGTTTGGACTGAAACAAAGCTGAGCAACAGGAGGAGCACACTATTGAAGTAAAAGAACAGCTGAGACTACTTAAACGTTTTCATCTGTTATTCTGTTTTTCTTTTCTCAGCAAGTTATATTCCCTGAGTGGATTCCATTTCAATATAAAATTATCCTGAATGTCTGCTAGTATGGATGAAAAAGATGGAAAGGGCACAGTTATAAAGCTATAAAACCATGGACATATATTGAACTCATTACATGTAAGATAAGAGTCTTACATCACTAGGACAGTTTGTACAAACAGGGCCACCTCCCTCTTGATAAACATGGCAAAGGCTGTTTTTTGCACGGCGTGCTTGCCCTTTAACCTATGTCCATATGCTGGAGCTGACACCTACTATAGCATGTCTGCTTACCCAGACACCGTGTGCTGGGCCTGGGAAGAGTTGCATATTCCCATGGATCTTGTTGAAGTGTTCTAGGTGTGGGTAATAAAACACATTTGCCTGGAATGTATCGCTACCTGTATGTTATGTATGGTGAGAATCGTACAAATATATGCTTCTGGTATTATATTCTGGTTAGCCTCCCAGTAGTACCCCAGAAGTGACTTATGTTGCATATTCTGATCTTACTACATATAATTCCTTAATTATCCTTCAGATTATGAAATGGAAATTTATTTTTATCTTCCACATCTGATCCTGGGCTTAGTTTTCTGTTCAACACGTTCCTGTTTCAACCCACTTAGGCCTAGCTTTGCACAGATGTGCATGTCTACTCCATATCCTGCTAGAAGAATAAAGATCTCAGCTGGATATTTTTTTAACTTATGGAGTGAGGATGGTCAAAGTAAATGATTTTGGAGCACACACCTGAAATATTGTCTCCATCTGAAGGCAGAGCTGGAAATCAGCCAGCCTGCTCTGCAACACAGTGTTTGCCATCAACAGAATTGCCAGGGTTCCATGGTCTGTGACCAATTCAGTTACTCTTCTGCAAGCTGGTGGGTGAAGGGAGGCTGAGAGTAAAGGCGAACTCCTTTGTTCCCTTATGGTTCTCTCATGCTGTTTCCCACTAATTGAGATAGAACCTCAGGTATCCAAGTTTCCTACAAATAGGCTTCAGTTTAGGAAAAAATTACTAGGTATATTAGATTATGTTGTGATTCATACTCTTTGCAACATGGTCTTAGAGAAAAGCTGTTGTAAACTCAGGCAGCTGTAGCAGTGTTCAGCCAAATCTGGGTTATGGATACCTAGAGCTGCTGTCAGCAAAGTTTCCTGAGATTATTCCGTTTGTTTGTTGTCTGTTCTCATAGAATCATAGAATCATTCAGGTTGGAAAAGACCCTTGGGATCATGGACTCCACCCATTAACCCTACTCTACAAAGCTCACCCCTAAACCATATCCCCCAACACCACATCTAAATGACCTTTAAACACATCCAGGGATGGTGACTCAGCCACCTCCTTGGGCAGCCTATTCCAATGTCTGACTACTCTTTGTGTGAAAAATTTTTTTCCTAGTGTCCAGTCTAAACCTACCCTGTTGCAGTTTGAAGCCATTGCCTCTTGTTCTATCACTAATTACCTGTGAGAAGAGACCAGCACCAACCTCTCTAAACTGTCCTTTCAGGTAGTTGTAGAAAGTGATGAGGTCTCCCCTTAGCCTTCTCTTTTTCAAACTAAACAGCCCCAGCTCCTTCAATTGTTCTTCATAAGATTTATTCTCCAGGCCCTTCACTAGCTTTGCTGCCCTCCTCTGCACTTGCTCCAGCACCTCAATATCTCTTGTATATTGAGGTGCCCAATACATAGTCTCATAGTCTTACCCTGGCTTGAGGTGTGGACGTAAGTCCGACGGTGGGGTGGAATGGGGAAAGCAGGAGAGAAAAGAGATAACCCTGTTTTTATAAACCATAGTAATCTACCTCACCGTCTTGTTTATGGATTTTGCCCTTCCCCTGTCTG
Source organism: Baryphthengus martii (assembly GCA_013396935.1). Lineage (NCBI taxonomy): Eukaryota > Metazoa > Chordata > Aves > Coraciiformes > Momotidae > Baryphthengus > Baryphthengus martii. The sequence continues at coordinate 15,136 of VWZK01017749.1, read as the reverse complement.
TTGATATGTGAAAATGTTTGATGCCTAAGAGATGGCACTCTGCTTGTGAGATGACCAAACTGCTTTTATAACCTAGTCGTGATCACAGTGATTAATCAATGTAGGTGCAGTACTAATACACATGAAACATGGACATACTTTTAAACTTATTGGTTTCCTCTTCTGAAAGACTTCAAATTACCAGTCTCTTGACTGTGACCAAAGGTAACAGAAGACAAGGAAAAGACTGAGATACTTAACATCTTCTTCGCCTCAGTCTTTAACAAAAGGATTGACTATCCTCAGGGCAACTGGTCTCCTGAGTTGGTAGGTAGGGATGGGGAGCAGAATACCCCTCCTGTAATCCAAGAGGAAGTAGTTAGTGACCTGCTGTGCCACTTAGACCCTAACAAGTCTATGGGTCCAGATGGGATTCATCCTAGGGTGCTTAGGGAGCTGGTGCAAGAGCTGGCTAAGCCGCTCTCCATCATTTATCACCAGTCCTGGCTATCTGGGGAGGTACCAGATGACTGGAGGTTGGCCAATGTGACACCCATCCATAAAGGGGGCCGAAAGGAGGATCCGGAAAACTATAGGCCTGTCAGCCTGACTTCAGTGCCTGGCAAGGTTATGGAGCAGTTCATCCAGAGTGCCATCGAGCGGCATATACAAGACAACCAGGGGCTCAGGCCCAGTCAACATGG
>VWZK01017749.1:0-13326 GCA_013396935.1 Baryphthengus martii | reverse complement strand
TCTTTTTTTTTTTTTTTTTTAGTTTTTTTTTTTTAGAATCAGGTGACTCCAAAAAAACAGAGATGGAAAGAAGAAAGCTATGGAAAAATGAGTTTCTTTGCTGCATTTAGGATGTGGTCGTGCCCCGAGAGCCTAGAGAATTGCAGTTATGATGTGCCCGAGCTCAGGGCCCAACTTTCCGTCTACGCATAAACATTCCTCCAGCTTTAGCCGAAGTGTGCACTTCTGGTTTGCGTAAAAAAAATATTTGCGAGAATTCTCCTGAGTAAGATCATTTAAATATGATTTTGGCCACAGCTATTTACAAGTTCGGGTTTTTGACTGAAGTGAGTAATTGAATTATGTTGAGCCTCTGAAGTTTGCCTTTTATTTATATATTTCCCCCAATTGTGTGGCTCAGCATGCCATTGGCTGCGGTCCCTGCAGCCTACCCGAGGGCTCTGCAGTTACATAAGGCTCTGTCTGCTGGGAGCCTATATAAAGCCTTTTTGCACGCTGGCAAGAGACGGAATTTTATCAAGATCCAGGTCCCAGTGCTTTAGTTCACACAAGCAGGAGGAGATTTGCGTGAAGATATAACTGAAACCTGAACCAGGGCTTGTTTGCTAGCCAGTACTTCACTGCTGTCAACCTGAGTCGCAAGTAGCAGCTACTGTAAGTAGCTTCTGTGCAGTATGAAGAATTTTTCATTTCAGGATAACACACATCAGACTGAGAGTCCTTCTCCTCACAGATTCCTGAGTTTGACAAATCAGTCAGATCTTGTTGGAAGACCAGAAAGAGATGAGCAATTAGCTCAAGTAGAGATTGCCGTGCTGGGGGTCATATTTCTGACAGCGTCGGTGGGCAATTTTATTCTTATACTGGTGCTGTGGCGAAGAAGAAAGAAGCTCTCTAGGATGTATGTGTTCATGCTTCACCTCAGCATTGCTGACTTAGTGGTAGCCTTTTTTCAAGTGCTGCCTCAACTCATATGGGATATTACAGACGTTTTCATAGGGCCAGATTTCTTGTGCAGAATCATCAAATATTTGCAATTGCTAGGCATGTTTGCCTCTACTTATATGATAGTGGTCATGACAGTGGACAGATACCAAGCAGTTTGCTACCCTATGGTTACTTTCCAAAAGAAGAGAGCTCTCTGGAACATCCCCATTTGCACCAGCTGGTCTATATCACTGATTCTTAGCCTGCCACAGGTATTTATCTTTTCTAAGACTGAAATATCTCCAGGTGTCTTTGAATGTTGGGGTGAATTTATTCAGCCCTGGGGCCCAAGGGCATATGTGACTTGGATTTTTGTAGTTATATTCTTCATTCCCTCAGTCATCCTTATCACGTGCCAGGTTAAGATCTGCAAAATAATCAAAAGAAATATGCATGTGAAAAAACAGAACGAATATGAATTAACAAATCAGAAGCAAGCCCTGCCATCCCGAGCAAGCAGTGTGAACTGTATTTCAAAGGCTATGATCAAGACTGTAAAAATGACAGTGGTGACAGTTGTTGCGTATGTTCTCTGTTGGTCACCTTTCTTCATTGCACAGCTGTGGTCTGTGTGGTTCCCCAGTGTCGTGACCGAAGGTAAGATACTCTGCATCTTCATTTATAACTTCATAGCAGGCTAGCACATTGCTGTATTCTTTTATTTTTGCACTTGGCTTTTGTGTAGAAGTTACATGTGATCGTTTGAGTATGATTAAAAAGAAAATCCTGGAGTGATTATCTACTGTATTTAATTAGGTACAGAGAACTTCCTGTGTTATGTGATCAAAACATCATAGAAGTGTGCATTTTGTGTTTGTGTTTGTGTTTTGAGTGATTAATGATTTAAAGATTAATGAACAGCACAGTGAAAAATATAATCTGCTCCAAAAAGGGTTTAGACTTTTAGAGGTTTTAGATATTATCATAGCAGTATTTTGGGTTCTTGAGATGAAAAGGAGTAATTAAGTGTTCAAAGTAACAAAATAAAAATTTATTTACTGGATAGAACAGTGACATTAGAAGACAGCTGATTTATTTTTTTTTTTTGTATATTGAAATCATATTGATGAAATCCCTGTAGCACACTATGAAACAATAAAAAGTTGTGAAACAGCTGTTTATAAAGCAAAAAAGCAACTCCGAGAGTAGTATCAAGGAACAGTATGTTGTAAACAAGATTAATCTTGTCAAATTTATACTATTGCCTCTTTATGAAAGGCTGACTCTGTGACTTTAAGTTCACCTATTCTAAAGATATAAACAAAAGGGAAAAAAAAAAGTTAGTAGCTCTCTGATGAAAAAAACCCAAACAAATTCTGATCTTTATTTGTATAGTTCTTCCTGTCAGTGTGAATTTGAATCTTATTCTATATATATTGATATCAATATCTATATCTATATCTGTATTTATCTGTATCTGTAGAGCAGGTTAGTGCTTGTTCTTACATTTTATGCAGCTACATCAAAAAAGAGCTATATGGAAATATTTAACTCTGAAATGCATACAATACAATGTGCTTCATACCTTCAACAGTTGCAAATGAAATTGAATAAATGGGATTTTCCTTCTATTAGATTAACTTTCTTGTGTGAACAGGTACACCAGAAAGCAGGAGACTGTGAAAATGTTATTTATTTGTATGAGAGCTTTATTTACTCTGTTACTCCTTTATCTATTTCATTCTAGGTTCAGCATTCACCATTATCATGCTCCTTGGCAATTTAAATAGTTGCAGCAACCCATGGATTTACATGTATTTTTGTGGCCACATTCCATATTGCACAAGTAAACAGCTGGAGAACACCTCGGCTCAAGAGGAATCGGTAATCACAGGGAGCATTCATCTCGTAGACAGGGACCCTGAGGAAAACAGCACTTCTGCATAAATGTTGAATGCTTTTTGTTGCTTTGTTATACTTGCTGTGTTTGCAAGATATATCGATATTTTATCACCATCCCTTGTTTTATGGATAAGGAAGCTAGAAAAATTGTCTTTTGTTGTATAAATATCTCCCTCTGCAGTTCTGTAGCATATACAGGAAGTTTCTGTGTTGTGCAAGCCTGACTCACTACTTCCATCACCACTGTGTTGTCAGAATGAATTCTTGTAAAGACTGACAGAGATATATAAAAGGATCTTAGATATTCTGTGTCCTAAAGAGCTTTCTCTTCTGTGATTCTGGATTTCTAAGGAGTAAAATTTTACAACTAACTCGTCCAACAAATTGTAGCATAATTGGAAAGGAATCTGACATAATTAGACTTGAATATGTTTTCAAATTGAACTATGAATTTTTCATCAGTCTAGTGTGACTGGGAGACAATCTGACAAATCTTGGGAAGGAAGCAGAAAGTCAGAAAAATCCTTTCCCAGCTATTATTTAAATTAACTCCTTATATACATTTATAAAATGTCAAGCAGCTTCATATGATTTTTTAAAAAATAATTCAGTGTCCTAGTGGCGCTGGACACCTACTTCAGTTTCAAATGCCATTGTGGATTGCAGGTAGCAGCAGCACAGTAACCATCCAGGTATGTGGCTTCACATCGTGGGATTTGATCTTCTGTGCAATCCCTGATGTGCAAGCAGTTAACTGAACCCCTCCCCACACACATAGACACATACATGTACAAGTATTTTAAATAAAAATGTACACTTTCATTTGGTATTCAAACCTATTTGTTCGGCATGCAATTTATTGACAGAATGTTCTTAGAACCCCTTCAGGCTCAAATTTGATTATTTCCCCTTTGTGGTAAAAATAAATCTGCATCTCTTTATCTCTACATGTAATTTGCTTGCCAGTTTGTGGGTGTTTTATGCAGGTAGCTATTTATTCCCCTTTCAGTGTCTGTAATCTCATCAGAGGAGTATGGAAGGAGTATCAGTAAGGCTCTTTTAGGTGAGAATTCACAGAGATTCTTGTGTATCATCTGCCTAATTATACTATGTTTCATCAGTGCTATTAACATGTCATTTTTATGAGTGCTAGCAATCTCAAATTTCAATACATAAGCCATGAAAGTTGGGCATTTTAATAGTCTTTAAATTGTACTCAAAGAAATATTGATTTAAACTAAATACCGATTGGATTGTGTGACTTGCTGCTGTACAACAAATAGCTTCAGGTTAATGTGAGCTGATATGACTGAATATTCTATGATTTCTATTCCTTCTATAATCAGACCAGACTGGGGTACAAACCAAAACATTGCTGTTCTTTGTGATGGGAAAAGCTAGTTTCCCAGTCCAGCTAGTGAGAAGATCGGGTCTCTGACAAGTAGGAAGAGGAAGAAGGTAGATGAAGATAGTGCCAGAGCCAGACAGGAATGGGAAGAGTCTATTTAAAGCGTTTTTCTTGCTGAATTCCTCCCCCCGCCCTCTTTAATTAATAGTTCTTAATTCTACCACACAGTATGTTCCCTGTTAGAACAATTCTGTAACTCAAATGACAGTGTCCTTATCTGGGATGTGAGCATCCAACATACAACCCATACTATTGACAGGATATTTGTTACATTCAGCCACTGTCTTGCTAAGACTTTTAGTCAATTAGCCCTCAATTAGGTTCTCCCTTATAACTTAATCCAATGGCTAATGGTGTTGGGTTTTGTTTTTCTAGTTCCTTTGACTGCAGTTAGTTACATAGCAAAATATGCAGCATTGAAAGGAACCGTAAATAGAAATGCTTCAAGCAATTACCTATGTCATTGTACTGCTGGATCTGCAGCAAGACACACTGCAAGCCCCCAAAGGCATACATTTGCAAGGAAAATGGACATTCACATTTGTGTGCAAATAGTCAGCCACATTCAGAACTGACGTGAGTCACCATACTTCTCAGACCTCAGTGCAGCTTTGCCATTTTACATCACCTGATCTGGCCTCTGATATTTAAAAAGTATGACGTCTACTGCTTGTATTTCCGCATTGCTCATATACTTGTTACTGACTCTATAAATAATTTGGTCGATTTTTCAAATAACAGTAGCTCAATGTGTTCTATAAAAGTCTGAGAGCAATATTAACTGCCCATATTTCAGATATTTTGATCATATAATTAATGAAATAGCAGAACTTCAGTTCAATAATGAATGTTCACTGTCTGTAATGTTCAAAACAATGGTATTTTCATCTTTCAAGTGCTTTCTTTATGCTTTCTTTCATTTTCTTGCCCCTGAGATCACTCCTGCTACTAAGAAACATACAGGTTACTGTACTACAGTGTCAAACTACAGGCTACAGACACTTTCAGTTTCAGTCCATCAGGAGGTATTTAAACACAGGTATTCCTATATTTTTCCCTAGCAAAGTGAATTGAGTTGCATTTTGCAGATGTTAGTCATCCCCACCACCTTCCCTGCCTGCCCCATGGGCATCACTGATCCCTGACAAACACACTTAATGGAGAGTTTGGTTCTGGTCCACATTTTTCTGTCAAAACTCACTTTCAAATGATGGCAAATTCATTTTGATACTTTTTTGTTCCTTAATAAAGGATTTTTTACAGGAATGTTCTTATTTCTTAAAGAAAAAGATATTTAAAAATACAATGAAATTTTTCTCTTCGTAAATTTGGCCATCAGTTTTCTTGAGAGTTGTAGTTTGAACATCTCATGCCCTTGTTTTCCTCTCTGTTTTGATTCTTCTTCTGGACTATATGTTTTCCAATTCACTGTCACTTAGATATCCAATAGCGCTTACAGTGTCTCATTGAGAGGCATGACTGGAAGACATCACAGTTATCTGGCCAGGGTGTTTAATCCATATGGGAAAATCAGCAATTTGAACCTACAAGTCCCTGGAGGCACTGTGGAAGCACGTGCAAATGAAAAAATCCAGTTATCAGATGAAAGCCTTCCTCATCAATGGCGAGATTCTGTTTCCTAACACAAATAATTTCTGAGCAGAAAAATACATAGAATGCAAGTCCTCGCTCTTGAAGGGAATGGCTATGTTGTTGATAGTGGCACTGCACTATAGTTTCTGAGCATCTGGAGTTTTGTGGATTTTTATATTTTTGTTTCTTTGTTTTTTATTTTTGAGGCTTTTGTTGCCACTTGGGAAATGCACAGTTCAATAAAAGGAGTTAGGGTCTTTCTTGAAAATTATTGGTGTATGTTTCATAGTACAGATAAGAAGAATCAAAGACAATATCCTCTATCACTTCTATGTAGATTTATTGCAGAAAAACCCCAAAATCTTTGTAGAATCAAAGGAAAATCCCAACATGTGTTTTGCATTCTTTACAGTATATTTTGATCATTGTTATTCTACAGAATCACTGCTGTATTTTCATAGCCAGTCCCAGTTCAGATACTTGTAAACAGTGAATATTGAAGCCAGGGCTGTTGAGTGATAATCTCCTTAATCTTTCAATTTTAAAGACAGTGCCAAACTCATGTCCTGCCAATTTCAATTTAATCAGTTCTGACAATGGTAACTGATCATTGGGTCAAATAAACCATTCCTGTCTCTGCATTTTTGGGGGAAGACTGGCAGTGTGATGCGGAGACCCAAGTTAGAACTGACAGTTTATTATGTGAGGCAGACATGGCATGCAGACATGGCAGTATTGTGTAGTTCCCAAACACATGGGCAGGATAAAAGCATCCTCAAGAGCCTGCAAATGTTAGCTATTCTTGGCTAAAGAGTATCTTGAGCAGACAAAGGCAAAGCAAGATGATCCAGCTACTCAGTTCTTTCAGTCAAATCCAGTTTGGGTTGGATTCCTCAGAGAATAAAAAAGGAAAAAGATTAAAAAAAAAAAAAAAAAAAAGGCAAGCCATTTTCTGTCTTCATAATGTAGGGATTTGGCCCTGAATGCCCTGGATATACAAAGGAAACATCCATGGTTATAAACCAGATGATTCATATATGCAGTGAAACAGGATTGCAAAGGAAAACAGTTCAAATGGGAATTGTATGTTAGAGTATGGCAGCCAGAAATAATTTATTTACTGCTGTATTAGCTGATCCATATAGATTCGAATTGAAAAGAAATCATAATTAGAAAATTGGAAATAAAAGCTGATGAAATTTATGCTACCACATCAAAACTCCAGCTGCCACCCAAAAATCTACCTCAGTCCTATGTGTGCCGACACCAGGCCCCTCTATGCTCTCACAAGTGGAGTCTCAAGATCTGCAATACAGTTATCAAATTCGACCTTCCCTAATCTCTTGCAGAGGTACCCCAGGTTGTCTTTACTTTGCCTCTCTGAAAAAAAAGGATAGAAGTGTGTCTTTTTCTTGGGCTTATATGATGCTTATGCTTCCTTTTCTTGCTAACACAGCAGACCAAAGCTTATGCTTTCCACCAGTAAGTCATAGCAACTAATTTAGCTTACCTAGTATCACTGAGCTCCATAATGAACTTTTTTGGTAATGAAACTGTAACCGGACTTCTTGAATTTCCATTGAAATATTTCCCTAGAGATACAGTGCAATCATATTCAAATGCTACTGTATTCATCAAATGTTTTTATATATCATGACTGTCACTCTGAAAGACTGTCGGAATTGTGGATTTATGTTTCTGACATCCATTTCAATATACTTACCAAAGATTGTTAAAATTGTACATTACCCAAATTTTAGCAACATATCTCCTGAATTCTGAGTTAGCATCAGAGAAATCAGTAGGACCTTGTGGAAGGAACATATCAGTACCATCTGTGACATGAGTTTAAAAAAAAAATGGCAAAAAAAAAACCCATTTGACCTTGAAGATCTACGAAACTTATGGCTGGGGAATTGGATACAGCTAGAGATAGACAAGACCTTAAGTCCCAGTAATGACTTTTCAGGATAATTGATGCAGTACGAGATGTTAAAAACAGATACAAGAAATATAGTGATATTGTTATTCTTATCATCTTCATTGTCTTCATCATCATCATCATCATTTAAATAAGTTTTAAAGCGAAATATCAACTTGGCACAGTGAAGCATATGTAGTGCAGTTCTGAAGCTGAAATAGTATAAAAGGCAAGATTTCAATCACAAATGCAACTGCTGTCTCTGATGTTGCTATTTTATTTAGCTAAAAATATATAGATATATTGTTTGGTTTCAAGATTATTGTTCTGTGTATTGAATTCCGTGAAGCTGCCCAAAGACACGAGACATTAAAAATTTGTTTCGGGTTTATACGTTTGGTTGTGTATACATTAAACCAAAATTATTGCTTTAAGATACTGGTCTTGTATTCCTTAGCTTATTCTTGAGTTCAATTATCTATATCACCACCTTTCGAGAGATACTGGGAATAAATTATCTGTTACCTATCACAGTACATTGGAAATGCTTGCCCGTGTCTCTAAATGTGTTAATTGGTGTCTGGCCTCAAATGATGTAATGCTGAGTGGCTCTAGCTTTTGATTTACTGATGAGAAAAATTGTACTGCATCATAGAGAATAGAAGCCTTCTGGCAAGCACAATCGTGATGTGAACACACTGCTTATTGATATATTTAATACAAATTCCAATCTGCTGGAAATGTGATTCGTATTCCTGATCCTCTCTTGACAAGACTGAGTCAATCTCATGTTCTGAGCTAGTATGTGTTCATCTGTAACTATCTGTTCACAAAAAGTATGTGAGCAAAACCTCAGGGAAGAAATCCTTATTTTCTCTTATTTTTGTAATACTCTGGTTTTTGTCTATACCACTCTCCAAAGTGGAAATATTTTCTCTGCCTTCAGGTTAAGAAATTAATTACAAGTTCATATGTGCATTTGTGTCCTGAAGGAAAGTGTAGAGTTAATTCGGACAAAAATCTCAGAACCAAACCGCATTCAAATTACTCATCAACCTACTGCACCTATAAGAGAAAGAAACTGTGGAAATGTTACTATTTTTCCTAGAAATTTCAACATTGCTGTTAACACTGCACACTATGAAAATATATTGTGAGTATTCTATGTGGCTAGAAAATATCACAATATGCTAGTGTAGAAATATCCTTTACCTACAAAGTTACTATTTTAATGCTGTATAGCTTCACAATATTATTAAATGATGATTTACCTTGTCGTAATGAGAACAAGAGAATAGGAATGGAAATACTTCTTCAGACTGTGCTCTGAAAATTCTTTTAAACCCTGCTTCTTTAAATTCAACTCCTCACAAAATGATCCAGTAAAAACAAAATAGCGTTAGTTTTATTAATTCAAGTTATCTCAAAATGTCTCACACCTCTGGTAAAAGGTAATGCAAATGATTTAGATGAGGGTTCATTAGTGGTACAAACTTTTACACTTCATTATTTTGGTTGGTTGACCCTGGCTGGATGCCAGATGCTCATCAAAGCCACTCTTAGCATTTCCCCTGCATCAATAAGACAGAGGGAGAAAAGAACAATGAAAAGCTCATGGATCAAGAGAAGGACAGGGAGGTGACTTACCAAGTACCAGCATGGGCAAAACAGGCTCAGGTTAAGGAAATTAAAATTTGTTGCCAATTAATAACAGAGTAGGACAGTGAGAAATAAAAACAAATCTTAAGACACCTTCCCCCTGTGCTGCTCTGGAGAAGGAGGAAGTTAATCAGGAATGAAGTTAAGCCTGAGAAGAAGGGAGGGGTGGAGGGAAGGTGTCTTAAGATTTGTTTTTATTTGTTGTTTCTCTCACATATTCTCAATCCTCTCCCAGCTTCAATTGCCATTTTTGCAGGTTTTTTTCTTAAATATGTTGCCACAGAGGCACTACTGCCTTCGCTGATTGAATTGGCTTTGGCCAGTAGCAGCTCCATCTTGGAGCCAGCTGGCATTGTCTCCTCATGGAAGCCACCTCTGGTAGCCCACTGGTACCAAAACCTTGCTATGCAAACCCAGTACAATGGTGCTCTCCTGGGTGTGGTGCATACTCAGAATGTCAATGATTACTCAGAAAGAAAAGTGCTCAATCTTGGTTAAAAAAAAAATTTTTTCAAGTGCGTAGTTACCTTCAGACATACAAACAAGTGCTGCATTTAACATAAAGGCAAGTCAAAAGAGAAGGTACTTAAAAAGCTTCCTCATGTCCTAGGCTATTTAGGACTAGGCCAATTACTACAAGAATAACAATACAGGAAAGTGTAAACATGATTATTGCCCAATCCTACAACTTCTCTATGAACAACAAAGTTTATTACATCTGTCTGGTTTAAAGTGTGGTTTGGCAAAAGGCTGCATCACGTGAAAAAGCTGTGGTTTCCTTTGTGGTCTCTGGAGAAAATGGGATTATTTCTCCCTGGGTAGGTTTTAAGACAATATTGTCAAACATCTTAATGTGTCACAAGCAGAACTACATTTATGAACCATTTCCATGCTATGCAGCGTTCGTCCAATGTTCATGTGTGCTGCCAGTTGTTTGGATGCTGTGTAATTGAGTGGCACACTTGCAGCCTGCCACAACACCAAGCGTATATGTTGAAGGAAGCATAGACTGTAGAAAACAGGCAGTTACTAAGCAAGCTTTCTGCAGCACATATGCTACGGAACAGCAAATTGTAACAAAGAGATGAAAAAGTAGGTTTGAGGGTCAGTGAACAGTGCCAGTTTGTATGACACAGTTACAGAAGCATTTGTGCTAATTTTTTCTTATCCCCTTGAGAACATCTACAGACTACGTAATAACTATTAAAGTTTGCAGTTTGTTCCTTGGCAGATGAACAGTTCAAATTTAAAGTTGATTATATGCCTTTTTTATTTATTTTTTTTTAATGTCTGTGATTTAAAATTGGTTACTGCTTGAACAATCTGGCACCGCTTTCTTCCCAAGCCTTGGGGTTTTTTTTGAAGTTTGAGAGTGTTCTGTTTGAAATTAAATCTAAATGACTGAATCGTAATCTCAAAGCCAATGAGTATCTAGTGAGTGACAACAACCTGCCACCTTCTGGGCCTCCTAATCTTAGGTCGGGCTGAAGACATCTGGATTCAAAGTAACGCAATGGTCTGGAAAAACCCTTGTGAACTGTCTTCAGGGGCTGCCCCAGTTCCTGGCATGCTCTACATAATATCTGGAGGAAGGAGTGGTATACATCTCACTCTTATGCAAGGAGTATGGTGCCATATATGTGGATTTCTGGTCCTTACTGATTTGTTTTTCAGACTGGGAGAGAATATTATACAAACCAGTTATTATTGTCATTATCCCCTTATTGTCTACACTATGAAAAAGTCCTTTTAAATAGTTCTTTTTAGCATGATTATACTGGGTGCTACATAAATAGATAGATAGAAACTGCCATAAAATGTTCACCTCTTTAAGACTAAACGCAACATTATCAGGTAGCCAAAGACAGAAACTGAATCCTCTTCAGTTGGACAGTAATCTAAAAGCATGAATATTTTCCTAACATAGTTTGTTTTATTTTCACTCTATACAACATCTGTTGAACATAGAGACTTCCAGCCCATCTCATCCTTCAGCAGTCTCAGCCCATACACCAAAACATGACTCCCAAAGAGCAACACTGCACCAAGAATTAACACTAGCATATAAATAAGAGTGTATCTCTTTGTGCCTTTATCAGCTACCCATGGTACAAATATTATTGTGGAGGTTTCCTATATCTCCCAAGTTGCCATGCAGTGTGCTATACAATGTGTATTTTAGATACTCGTGTGGACAAAGGAAGAGGAAATGTGCAATCTTAACAAAATGCAGCCTTTGAAGTGTAAGCCTTTAAAAGAGTGTGGGGGGTTTGACCTTGGCTGAGCGCCAGGTACCCACCAAGTCGCTCTATCATTCCCCCCCCCGCCACTTCCCTCCGAATGACAAGGGGGGAAGAGCATAAGATGGGAAGAGCCCGTAGGGTATGATAAAGACAGTTTAATAGGAGCGGAAAAAAAAAAAAAAAGCAAAGAACAAAAAGCAAGCCGCACGTGCACAAAGCGAAGCAGAACAAGATCTTATTCGCTGCTTCCCATCAGCAGGCGATGTCTGGCCTCTCCCGGGAAGCAGGGCTCTGGTACACGTAGCGGTTGCTCGGAGGACAAGCGTCTTCACCAACGAATGACCCCAACCCCCTTCTCCTCTCTCCTCCTTTTATACTTGAGCTGACGTCACGTGGTGTGGAATATCTCTTTGGTCAGTTTGGGTCAGCTGTCTTCACTGTGTCCCCTCCCAAGATCTTGCCCACCCCATCCCACTTGGAGGTGGGGGGGAAGATGTTGGAAAGACATCCTTGGTGCTGCGCAAACGCTGCTCAGCAACAGCCACAACACTGGTGTCTTATCTGCCTCCAAGTACAAAGCACAGCACCATAGGAGCTGCTCTGGGGAACATTAACTTCAGCTCACCCAAACCCAATACAAAGAGCATCTTGCTTATTGAAGCACAGAGATTAATTACAGGTATAATTTTAAATACAAGTCAGTTATATTTTCATTCTTAGAGCTATGTGGGTTTGTCTTACTGAGTATGAAAACAGTGAGACTGAAATGCATAAGAAAAGACAAATGAGATGGGGAAGGAAGTGAGAGCCTTAAAACGTTACTTTAAATAAAGATGGGAATACAATGATCATGAAGAACAAAAAGGAATGGTTCCAAGGATACTAGTGAGAGCACTTCCTCAGAAGTTCAACCTTTCCTAATAGCTTTCTTGTTAATCTCATTATTTTTGTATATTTCTATTTGGAAAAGCATGTTGGGGGCTTATTCTGAGAAATTTGTCATATGGCAACAACTTTAATTCTTTTATAAAGTGTGCTTAGATGGGAACTACAGCAAGTTTTAATGGTGTGAAGTTGTAAGGTTGTCTCAGTTCTAATTTTAATATCCCAACAAGCCAGCCTACGTCAAAGAAACTGGGTGTTAAATAAAAGTGCCAATATATCATCCCTATTTTCATTAAGCATGCCATGCTTGTCTTCTTGTATGTCAATTAAATGAAGGGAGGTTTCTCAGACTAATAAGGATTCAATTACACCTTGAGGGCTTGTCTCTGATCTTTGTTTGAAGAAAGTGAACTATGAAAAGTAGTTTTATCCCTCAGTTTGCTTGTAAATGTGCTAGATCACTTTCGGTAGCAACACGGTAGATTGCTAGTGGTATTCACCCCACTTCAACTGCCAAGGAGAGTGGGAAGAAGAAATAGTGCTGGAAATCAGAAGCCAACTCAGGCACTCAGCACCGTGGAGGCAGAGACACTGGGGCTTGGCTGCAGACAGGGTCAGGATGACACGTCCAAACAAGATCGTGAATATTTGCTGTGGATTTGTGGTCAAGCGCGTGATTACTTGAGGAAAATGGGCAGGCTTGAGTAAGTCTTTGTGAGGCCAGAGCAGCTGTCTTCCAGCCTCCATATTGGGTTATTTTCATTTTCGCAGACAGCGAGGCAGCAAGA
>VWZK01017744.1:0-10822 GCA_013396935.1 Baryphthengus martii | reverse complement strand
TTCTGCATCTTGCTTCCAGCGTGAACAGACAGGTAATAACCATTCAGCAGGGCCATTACCTCTTCTAAAGACTATTATCAAAATGGTCATTATACATAATGGAGATTATTACAGGCAGCTTGAGAGATTTTTTAGATACATCTCTACAGCAATAGGTGGCCCTTTTTAGCCTTACACATTGGTGGGAATAATACTAGGGCACAAAATACATGGCAAATGTTGCTTTTTATCAAAACTTTTTTAGCTTTTAATGTCTTTCCAGGATTGAGTTCTGGATTAAAATGATATTTATACAACATCTGTGAACACTACCTGTTGATAAGTATATCAAGCTGTAAGTGCAACAATGAAGAATCGCAAGCTTAAAAGGTAGCAAGGTGTATTTTCTTCCTAAAAAGCGACAAAGTTATGAGTAAAAAAGAAATATTATAATAGAGCAGGTTTCCAGGTAGTTATATACTTTACAAAACAGTTAGAACTCAATTTTAAGGAATGTTAACCCGTATTCCTATGGGAAAAGAGACCATATGAAATCACTACTTGTTCTTTTTACATTTATTTTCCGACTTATGATACTACTTTTTCACTTCAAATTTAAAATGCAAAATCTTGACAAATCCAAGGAATACCTCGAGGAGACCCAAGCCTATATCTTGAAGAGATTTATCTTTTTCACTCTACTTCAGCAAGTTTGCCATTCCACTCACAGCACTTACAAGAATATTATTTGCAGCCCCGCTTCCTCACTAAACTGGTACACTGCAAAGGGCAAAGCCTAACAGACTAAAGTGTATTTACATTTTGGACTGGCAGAACTGATTTTGAAGAAATACTGTCCAGAGGAACGGTCTGTGTGGCAAGGTGGAAGAGATGATGATCTTTTTTTCCCAGTTTATTCATAACTCTCATCCAGAGGATACTGGTGTTATTTATACACATCCTTAGAAATTTTCTGCTGGTCCATCTACAGTATGCCAGATTTACTGGTAGGTATGTTCCTCTTCCTCTCAATTCTGTACTGTCTTTGAGTTACATTTCAAAGCAACTGTTTTTTAATAAAAGCAAAGTAGATACACAATTATTATGAATATTTTCCGTGTCTTGATATACTACATATTGATTATATTCCTTTCTTCTTAAAAAACATTCTGTCATTCTTTTGGAATATATACTCTGCCTACTCTGCCTCTAATAACGGCACTTATCATTTGAAGGAAATCAGAAATGGCCTCCTTACCTAGTCTTTTATTTTCCTCCTCTGCTGTATATTTCATTCATCTCCGCCCCCCCCCTTTTTTTTTTTCATTTTGTTGCAGCTATACAGATATCTCCCAAACTCGTTGTATTTCTCATCACACAGTTCCTTCTGAAGCAATGCATCCTTCTCTACACCTCACCATCTCTTTCTGACACAGCCCTGGCTAACAGGAGCGTGCTGACCTTTGAAATGTGCATGAACAGGCAGTGCAGAAGGAACTTGGGTGATAACAACTGCAACCAAAGGGTGATCAGAATAGAGATCCTGCACTGAAATACATTTTCCAGAATCCTGCTTAATGATGGAGGCATTTTTTCACTCCTTTAGAGCTCGTCAATCCTAATCCATTATCCTCCAGTAGCCTTTTATATTCAGACAATTAGGAGAATCTAAATGTGTGCATGGCTTGCAGAGGGGCAAGCACAAGGACAGCTGACATAACTTTTACTTGTGTGGCTTGTGCAGTGCACATGAATATGAAGAGGACACTTCTGAGCAATGACAACATCTATACCATTTGTAGTTAGGCTGTTACACAAAGGCTCTTAAGCATTCCTATCCTCTGGCTTTCAGCGGTTCTTCCTTTCTCTTCTCAGCTGTCCTGCAGGCATCAAACATATGACTATTGTTGTGCATCCAGCCCTTACAGCCTCCAGAGTGCAGACTGCCAGGAGCTTGAGTCTTTCTGTCTTAAAATCCCACCATTTGTGGCATCAAGGAATCTGTTACCCAGGACTTTTGATGTTAATAAGTTCTCTATTGAGTAGCAGCAATTGACCAAAAAGAGCTATGTCGCTGAAAATACCACTAGAAATAGAAGTCCAACGATCAATTTAATCAGAAATCTTTTCCACTTTGGGACTGGTGCTTTAAATCATCTGAATCTGCGATTCCCCAGACAAGAGGATGTGCCAAGAATAATGTTTATATCACATAATATTATTGGTTGCGAATTCATATTCCACCCCCCCTATAATATGTAGATGTCAGATATGACAGATTTTGGACCTCATTCATAACTAGCACTGAGGAACTCTCTCTGCAAGAGAACAATGGCATAAAACTTTTGTAAAATTCAACTGAACCTTGTAGGTACAGGGAATTACGTCACTGTGGCAGCTTGGATGTGTTTTACTCCCCCCGTCATGCAACACCTTTCATCATTAACAAGGACTTGGTCTAGATCTGTGTATCTGTCAGATGAAATACATAATTGTCAACAATTAATAATATCTGCATTAATTTAAGTTAGGCAAGAGGGTTTGCCATACTTAAAGCCAGAAACCAGTTGTGTCACAGCTATACTCATTCTTTGCCACATTTGCAGCAGCAAAATATGTGTGGGCGGAACAAGGGCAGTAATAGGAGGTTTCTTGATAACTTTAACATTAGCTAGACCTTTTTTATGTTGCCAGAGCCTCTGAGAGGTTTAACTGCATGAAATCCAGGAATTGTCACTTCACTTAACCAGTGGCTTGCAGATTATCTGAAAGAGAGAAATGAGATGTACAGTGGGAGGGGGATTTAAACAGAAATAAGATTTTAATTTTTTTTGAATCTTACTTATTCAATCAATTTGCCAGTTTCAGTGTGCAGGGAAAAGTATTTAACTGTCTGGACAGCCAAAACTCACTGCCCCTTACACAGCAGTTAGGTTAGGAGCTGTAAATGCTTAGCAGCATGGGAATTAGTCTGCTAGATTGCAGNCAGGTAATGTGAAACGTGCTCTGCTCACTTGGCTCACAAGTGCAGATGAAGGTTATTACTAGGGCAGCTGCAATATCGTGGGTGCAAAGACGATGGTCACTTTAAGTGAACAGCTTAATTCTGGAAATCCATACAAATCATGTCAGCACCGTGATAATCCATCTTCTTTACCTTCTATCATTTCAGCAGTCATCACACTGTAATAATTTTCTCCTGGTTCACCTGTGGTCTCTATGAATAACAGAGTGGGAAGGAGGGGGGGAAGAAGGGAAAGAAGATGAGTTTAGCTTAGTGTCTGATGATCACACTGGCAAGGAATTTATCTCTGTCTAGTAAGCAAGATGCTGTCTTGTGTGTGAGTGTGTGCACACATGCACGTGTGTGCACATGATTGTTTATGTCTTGAGAAAGGGAATACCTTGCAATCAGCACTGAAAGTGTGTGCTTAATTTTAAAAACCAGCTTGACAAGAAAGGCAGATCTCTACTGATTTATTTGAAGTCTTATGACAAAAATTACGAAACATAAACATGACAGAGCATAGGGGAAACTGAAGGAAGATAAATTACTTTTAATCCAGAGAACTCAGTTCGTTAACAAGCCTTCCTTGATTGTCTTCCAGGTTTCTTAGACACGATATGCTGTCCTGGGCAATCCATAATAAACTCACTCCACACCAAGAATAGGCAACTTTTGTACAATTTAAATAGCTTCAATTTCACATAAAGGGTAAAATTTTCTGAACCTAATGTTTCCTTTTCTAAAACAAAAGGTGTGCTGGGTCTGCAGAAATCTCATAGGTGCCTTGAAATGAATTATATGGTAAGGCACTGTGTTTTTTTTGCAGTGTATCCTCCTGAAAATGAAAGCTAGGGAGATTCTGAGACAAGCGAAACTGGCTGCAGTTTTATATGCGCTACAAACACTGAATGGCACCTGTTTCCCTATTAGTACAGCCTACAATAATTAAACAAAACCTGAACTGTGAAAGAATGAATTTTTCTTTCTTATCAGGTTTTTATCCCTAAAATTCTGTTTCTTATTTCCATGTAAACACTTCAGGGTTTTTTGTTATGCCTATCAGGGGAAAAACACCTTTTAGAGGGGGAAATATAAGCAAAAAAAAAACCTCAAGCATTTCAGATATCTGTTTTTGTTTTCCATCCCTCTCTTTTTGGCAAACAAAGCTTTTGTATCAGTCCAAACTGTCAAGCTTTTAGATGGACGCTGTAGACTAACATATGCACTATTTGCAATTTTAAAAGTATCAAAATCCAGAGTTGCAAAGAAAACAGATGCACATGGCAAGACTTGTCAGAGCCATTAATAGTTACCTACACAAGTAATTGGGATGGGAAGAGAATGGAGGTATTTCAGGATAGAGAAATCTCCTGTGTAGGAGTTAGCTTGCATCTGTGACTGAGGGTTGCTTTGTGCAGGGGAGAGATGGTGGTGAGTGGCTGGGTGTGTTTGTGGAGCTACAACTGCAAAGTGTTAACCCTTATCTGGGGTTTAGGTAGGGAAATAGAGACAATTCTGGAAATGCAAAACATTTTCTGTGAAAATAATTAGTCTGCCTTATTTACTAAAATGGTGATTTCACTATAAGAGATTGCTTCTCATTCCAGTGGTAGTAAAAACATAAGCTACGTCTTACTACTAGCCATAATTTCTCTGTTTCAGTATAAGATTTATTCCAGTATAGCTTTAAACGAAAGGTTTAGTAAGATGGTAACAGACTGAGTAAGGAAGAGATATAATTCTGCTCAGATTTAGTAGAAATTCAGTTCATAACAAGATGACAGAATGAATGTGTTTACTATAATTGGAAATGATTAGTTTCTTTGATTTTTATATGATCAAAATGCCATCAAAAGAAATTTCTATGTGCAAGCAAAAGACAACTTCTCATGGCTTTGTTTTTACTAAACGTAAGTCATTTATTGTGATGTCAGCATTGCCATTGAAATGTAATTGTGACAAAAATGTAAGTCCTTGCTTTGGGGCCAGCAGATGTCCGAGAGGAATTAGAGAAATTACTGTACTTACCTGTACTAGCAATAAAAACCCAGTGAAGATCAATGTTTATGTTAGAAACACACCTAGTTTGCATAATGCTGAACTTAAATAATTACTTTCTCCTTACACTAACTTCCTCTTCAAAGTAGTAGAAGAACAGTTTGGACATGTGAAAGTTTGCTAGTTTTCTCTAGGCATATATATATTTTTAAGTCTTCCAACATAGATAAGAAGTGAGTAAAACAGAAAAAGATTAAACAACTCTAAAATAATCAATAGTAATGTTATTGTGCTATGACCAAAGCTAAAAAGTGACCTACAAAAAGCTGTGAGAATCCACACAGAGAAAAATGTGTCTCTAATTAATACCAGCTTCTCTTCCATTTCTGCAAGGAAGGGATTGCAGGATCTTGCATTCAGTCTGCTGAAGATGACATCAAAGACTACAAGGAAAAGCTTTTCAAAAGCATTGTAAAATAGATAGTGAAAACAATAGGAGAAAGATGAGAGAGTCTATTTCATATACAGGTTTTAAACTTGAGGTAGCAGAGTTCAACGTATTAATTTGAACTCTTTTCAGAGGAAGGAAGGAGCCAACATAGATCCGTAACTAAAATATTCTCTCTGTCACAGTCATCAATGGTTAGGTTAGGTTCCTATTCATTCCCTTTCCAGGGATCTAACAGAATTTTTTAGGAAAACTGTTCTCTAACTGCTTACTAACTACAACTGGCTGAAGAATTTTCACATTGAACTTTTTAGGGAAATCCTTGCCTTTATTACAAGGCACAAAGAAAAAAAATATAAAAATTTGGCATTTTTGATGATGGAACATTTTGAGCTTTGATTTAATTATTTTTTTTTTCAAATTATGTGTTTTGGATTTTAAATTAATGCTCCAAAGTTTGAAAGTAGTGTGCTGATGCTGTCAAACAATATCCTTATCCACCAAACCCATCTATTTTTCATAATTTCATATAACATTTTGGGTTTTCCTGAGTTCATTCTTTATCAGAACCCCTCAAAATACACCAGAAATTTCCATGAAACTTGGCTTTGACCTGTGACTACCTCTGTATATACCTAGCTTTATCTGTATATTAACAAGCTCCACCAAACGGATGGAAGTTGTCAAAGTATCACGCTTCGATAGGGTAGAGCCTCTGTGTTTCTGTCTGATTCCTCCAAAGGGAAGGCTTTTAGGCCTGGATGCAGTGTAGAATGCAGACAATTGTGTAGACTTTGGCCTGCAACTAAAATTGTATCCTGATTTCTTCCTGGACGATAAAACCATTCCCTCATTTTATCTGACGAAAGCTATCTTACATCTAGTAGATTTAAAAAGGAGCAATGAAAAAGGAGATATTTTCTTAAATTCTTGTTTTTGTCCATTTATTTATTTATTTGTTTATTTATTTATTTATTTAATTATTCCTAAACTTTCCTTCTGTGATAAGTAAAAGCACTGGAGGAGCAGGCTCAAAGTGGCTGTCAAGCAGATTTTTTCTCAAAGCGAAAGGTGCTGACAAACAAAAGAGCTATGTCATGAAAAATTTATAGCCAAATTTCCCACAATAGAAAAGGGGCAAAACCACCTCACATATTAAACGCCAAATCTTCACACATATCTTCTCCAGTGCTGATTCAATGGCAAAATAACTTTCAAAATGTTTTATGGTCCTAAGCAGCTATAAAGTAGTTACACTTGTCATTTTAGTAGACTAAAATCAGAATTATACTAATATTCAGTGGGGTGACAGCAATATATTATCTCGTCAAGCAGGAAATCTGAGTTTGCAGGAATACATTGTAGATTAGAGAGAGCAGCTGTATGAAGGATGCATTTAATTACATAAATAATAATAACTTTAAAGATAAACTATTAAACTAGTTTTACACGCTAGAATATATATAATAATATGTGGATATACATATTTATACTCATCTAAGAATAAATATAAGCTTTCTGGCAAATACCAATGCATATTCTAAGCTAATGTCTCATCTTTTACATACCTCATGGCTCTTATTCTCTAAATGTGTTTTTCAGATTAAAATAAACTGTGAAATACTTTTCAAATTAAAATAAGCTATAAACTGATGGGCTCAGCAATGGACTCAACATAGGAGGATAAGACTTTGGATGTACTCCTTGATCTTATGTTAAGCATGAGTCATTAATGTGATATGTCACTAAAAACCAGCTAATCTGATTTAGGACATATCAAGCAAGATATTTTCAGTGGAAGTGGTATAAATGCTGTTGTACAAGGTACTGCTGACACCAGTCACCATGCCCAATTCTGGTTACTCAGAAAGGTATACTCAAATTGGAATGTGTGTATAATAAAGTACAACTGAGAAATTTAGAAAACAAAAGATATCTCATATCAGAGGACCATAGAAAAGTTTAAGTTGGGAGACCAAGAGAAAAATAATGACTATGTTTAGAATCATTATCGTGGTACCTCTCTGAGAAAAAAAAAACTTTTTTAATGAAGATTTCTGCAATAAGGAATAAAGGAAATACAGCACTGAAAATTAGCATATTTCTCATGATAAGAAAACTGAAATTTTAAAATAGTTTTCACACAGGGGAACACACAAATCCTTTGGGAAAAAAGACGAATTCTTCAGCTTATTTTGGTAGAGTTCAGTAAAAACATGGAAGGTTGTTATGGAAGGACTTCTTGTGGGATCTATCATGTGTTCCCCAGATCTAACTTCTTGTAGGTGATTTTATTTTTTTTTGAAAAACAGCATGTTATAACACAGTGTGCTATGTTAATGTCACTTGG
Source organism: Baryphthengus martii (assembly GCA_013396935.1). Taxonomy (NCBI): domain Eukaryota; kingdom Metazoa; phylum Chordata; class Aves; order Coraciiformes; family Momotidae; genus Baryphthengus; species Baryphthengus martii. The sequence goes on along the minus strand of VWZK01017744.1, from coordinate 3,040 downwards.
TAAGTCATGGCTTAACATAATGTAGACTTATGTAAACAACAAAATAATTATTTGAAGGTATTGATTCTATAAGCATTTGTACAAATTCCTTCAGTAAGATTGTAAGCGCACTTGTACAGACACAAGATTTTTTTTTTCTCATGATTTAATTACTACAAGTTGAAATTACATTAATATTTTTGAATTAGCCTCAAAAAAAGAAGAGTTATAAAGAGAAATGTTCAATTTTAGTCTTTACTTAAAAGATTTATTCAGCTTAAAAAATAATAATTGAAATCAATAATCAAAGTATTTTTGCAATAAAAATTTGAACTGTCAGCTCTAACACAGAAAAAAACATGCCACCACTCAGTCTAATCATATTTTCCCTATTTTTTAAAGAAACTTTTCAACATTGATGTATTGTTGCAGAAGACTTTATATGGTAAGAAAGAATATTTCCTAGCAGGAAAATATTCCCATGGTAAAATTTCCTCTATCTTTAAAAGTGCTTTAACGAGCTAAGGAAAAGCAACAGTGAAAGCAGTACGTATAAAATTCTGTCAAGTGTGCTAACTACAACACCCCCCCAACCCCCGGCAAAAAAAAAAAGGCAAAGAGAAATATCTCATCCTAATCTCTTCCATATATTTAAACCTCAGTTGTTACATATAATAAATTAAAGGTAACTAGAGGGAAGGGTGGTCCTAAGTTTAGATTACCCCTTTGACAAGACTATTAAGGACTAATTGTTGCATGTGATATTAGGTTTTAGACAGGAAACAGCAATCTCATTGAAGATTTCTAGCACTTTATGTAACACGACAAGGGAATATTAAAACTTTCTAAAACTGCTTGGTTCCTTCGCGTCTCCATTTGATCATATGTAGCTTCTTCTGTGAATTATCCCAAAGGAACACACACACACACTTTCTGTTTCCTGTCTTCAGATTATAAAGCTACTATTCTTTTTTCCTTTCAACGTAGTAGCATGCAAAATACATTTAATATGGTAGAGTCTTTCCCTCTCAAATAGAAAATAGAATCCAGGAGACAATCCTCTCATAAAGTAGAAAACAAAATAAAGCAAAGAACAAATGGTTGCATTTTCGTTTGCACATATGAACCTACTTATACATCCATACTGTAGTCCCATATACCCCATCTACTCATTAGCTCACTGGTTTCTTGTAGCTATCTAACATTTGGGTTTCTTCAGGACATACTGAATTTTGAAGGCCACTGGCTTTGATGATTAGCTAACAAGGGCATTTCATGCAAAGAGGATGACTGGACAAAAGCACAGTTAGGCTTACAGAAAAACATCAGCATAGATGTTTACTTAATTGAAAGCTTACTATACCGTTCTCATAGATGGTTGTGTTGTTTTGAAACCAAAAACCTTTGAACTTGGAAGCTTAAAGACTGAAAGTTGGTTAGTTTTCTTGGGGAGGAAAAAGGCTATTGCTCGTTTCCTTTCCGACGCTCTGCATTCCAGTTAAATGGAAAACAGGTTAAGGTGTTGTTATATGCAAACATCTTCTATTGATTTAAAAATCCAACCTGGCAAAATATGGAGTAGATATTTAAAATGTGCATAGTGCATGAAATTACCTCACATTATGGGTAATGCATGCCTTGTAGCAATTATGTCACTTATGCTTACACTAATTAAGTGTTGATGTGTGAGTTCTAAGTTGCAATGATGTTGTTAACTAATATACATAAATATTCCCTTTAAACTGTAATTGCACTTTGCCATTACTCAAAAGAAGATATGCCCAACCGGAAGTACACAGTTCAGTTACCTTAAGGAACAGATCACAAACTTCATACTGTAAGTAAATACAGTGCTTCAGTTCTGTATTTCAACTTAAAAAAATCTTTTTGTCATGGAGTTTACAATATACCCTCTTGTCATTAAAATTTATGTATTACCCATTTAAAAGGACAGCAGCGATGTGCAGGGTAAAACATTTCAGCCCACAAGGGCTGAATAACCCAAAACTGAAGGGTGCAATGTGACTTAATCTACAATTTATCCGCAGTAGACATTAACTGCACTGTATTTCTGTCAAATGACCAGAGCTAATCTTGGGAAAATTTGTAGTGTTCTACCCATTTGGTGAATGTAAGATTTGTGATGGCCTAAAGTTAATGTCATTTCACTTTTAACGTTAGAAATTCATTCTCTGTTCTACACCTAATGTGAAGGAAGATTCAGAAGCATGCGTTGACCAGAATTCTCTTTTTAACAAGTGCAGTTGCAGTGCCTTGAAACCACAGAGCAATACTGTCCTAGAAGACACATCTCAGGTCATTGCAGGCCTGATAATAGCCAGTTTTGGAAAACAACTAGGTAATTTTAAAAAATATATACCTTCATGAGGTAAGAGTTAAATGAATACTAGTGTTCTTTAAATATATTGACTTGCACTAAGAAGAAAATGAGCAATGGTCTTACGATTTTATGCAGAGCCAGCTGTGGTAGAAAACCTACTAACCCATAGACCTCAACTGTATTGAGAAAACCAATACTGTTTGGGAGAAGAGACAAAAATTTTATATGTTAAGGGCTGGGAACTACATGAAATTCAACCTCTGTCTTCAGTAAAAGATTGGTCTTGTTCTACTTAAGTTCAGAAAACCTTTTTTGATTAGTTACTGTCTCTCACAGTATCGTTCTGGACAAAATGCCCAGCACACAGCTAGATAAGTCTGTAATACATTGAGTTAGCAATCGGCCAATGGGTTGGGATGAAAGGGTTATATAAGGCTGACATACATACAAATAGGGTCATGGGAGGCTGGAGAGCAGCCCTGTGGAAAGAGATCTGGGGGACAGCAAGCTGAATATGAGTCAATGATGTGCCCTGGCAGCTAAAAGGCCCAACCATGTTCCAAGGTGCATTAAGCACAATATTACTGGACAATCAGAAGTGAGTGTCCCACTGTACACTGCACTGGTGTGGTTTCACCTTGACTACTATGTGCAGCTTTGGGACCCTCAATATAAGAAGGACATCAAGCTACTAGAGTGTGTCCAGAGGAGGGTGACCAA
>VWZK01017741.1:0-15763 GCA_013396935.1 Baryphthengus martii | reverse complement strand
CACGGCTCCCTTTCCCCCCTCTTATCAGAAATGAGCCACTTTTCTATGACTTGAATGTGCTTGACTGCAAGCACAAGTTGCCTAGAGATGGCAGAGGAGAAGCCTGATCAGATGAGAAGAAGCCATGTTAGGGAGCCCAAAAGCAAAGGCACGGTTTGCACAGAAAATTCCCAGGGTATGACAGAAGCAGCAGTCTCACTTTCAGAGACTTGTGGAGAATTGTTCACTACAGGAAACTGATCCTCAAAAACATTTTCTCTGGCTTTCTTTTCCTGGTCATCATCTCGTATTTTTTCACTCCCATTTTATTTTGAAATTACCAGTTTGGGATGAGACATGGCAATTTTATTGGAGGGAAAGATATTTGTATGACAAGGTGAGAGATTGAGAAGATCAGTCCTGCTTGATTACACGACCTGTTTGATCTCATGAGTTGCACCCTGAGGGATCTGTCCTGAGGGAATTGACTGATGTAGTTGCCAAGCTACTCTCTGTGATATTTGAAAGGTCCCGGAAATCAGGTGATGTCCTCGTTGACCAGAAAATAGGAAAAATTGCACCCATTTTGAAAGGTAGAAAGGACAACTCTGGAAACTACTGACCTGTTAGCCTCACCTCCATGCTGGAGAAGATCATGGAATAGATCCTCCTAGAATCTCTGATAAGGTCCATGGAGGACACAGAAGTGATTTGATATAGCCAGCATGGCTTCACCAACAGCAAGTCCTTCCTGGCCAACTCAGTAGCCTTCTATGAAGGAGTGACTATACCAGTGGATAAAGGAAGAGCTATTGATGACAGCTATCTGCACTGTCCCCAAAACATCTTGGTGATGAGGAACTGGCTGGATGACCACATCTAGAGACTAGTGGTTAGCGACTCAGTGTTGGAAGGGAGATTGGTGAAAAGAACTGTCCCTTAGAGTTCTGTATTAGGACCAGTACTTTTTAATATCTTCATCAGTGACATATAAAGCCGGATTGTGTGCACTCTCAGCAGTACGCAGTCAACGACAAGCTGAACGGTGCAACTGACATGCCTGAGGGGCAAGATGGCATGCAGAGAGACCTGGACGAGCTTGAGAAGTTGGCCCGTTTGAACCCCATGAGGTTCAAAAAAGCTGACTGAAAAGCCCTTCACCTGGGTTGGGGCAAGCCCCTGTTTCAATACAGGATAAAGGATGCAAGGTTGAGAGCAATTTTGTGGAGGACCCATACATGAGTCAACAATGTGTGCTCATAGCCCAAAAAGTCAACTGAATCCTAGCATGCATCAAAAGAAGACCAGCAGATTGAGGGAGGTGATTCTGCTCTGGTGATACTGCTCCTGAAATACTGTGTCCAGCTTTGGAGTCCTCAGCACAGGAAAAATGAACCTGTTGGAGCAAGTCCAGTGGAGGGTCAAAAAAATGATTAGATGGTTGGAACACCTCTTAAGAAAGGCTGAGTGTTGAGGTTGTTCAGCCTGGAGAAGAGGAGGTTCCAAGGAGACCTTATTGTGGACTTTCATTGAGGTCATTCATAAGTCCTAAAGAAAACTTACAAGAAAGACGGGCACAGAGCTTTTAATAAGACCTGTTAACGATAGGTAAAGGGGTAATGATTTAAACTGAAGACAGGTAGATTTAGACTAGTTATAAGAAAGAAATTTTTTACCACGAGAATGATGAAACACTAGAATTGGTTGCTGAGAGAGGTGGTAGAAGCCCCATCCCTGGAAAAAATCAAGGTCAGGTTGGACAGGGCTCTGAGAAACCTGATCTAGTTGATGATGTCCCTGCTCTCTGCAGGGGGCTGGACTAGGTGGTGTCTAAAAGCCCATCCCCTGTGATGCTCTGATCAGACTTGGCTCACTCCTAGTGTCTTATCATGCTTCAAGCACAAGAGACATAATGACAAGTTTCAAACATGGTATTGGGAAAACCTAATGGGAAAGGCACAACCTTAAAACCATCTCTCAGACTGTTGTGAAAGTGTAGTAAATTAACTAAATTTTAATTTGCAATGGGTCAGAAAAGCAAAGAGATGGAATCTATGAAGTAAACTTTTTTTTCAAAAGAAAATATCCTTAAAACCAAGACATATAAAGCTCAGTGCTACACTTCAGCTGTTTAGACCTAATCAAAATAGATAAAGATGTGGGAATCTGAAAGTCGAAGAAGTTGTATAAGTATCTTCTGCAACACAGGACATTTTAAATGATCATATCTAAGGTGACATTTTCATTTTCAATAGTGTCTTCTGTTGTTTTACTTTTTGATTTTTTTTATAGTTCACCTACTTTTTTTTTATAATTGATGCAGACATTTTCCTGGGGAAGCCCTGGGAATTTTCAAGGAAATTCCTCTGGGCATTCTACAATCTGCAAGAAGAAATACAAACATGCAACTAAATTTTGAACCTTGAATAATTTCTATTGGATGTCAATGTAGCCACACATTTGTGTGATATTGCCAGACATATACTCCAGTATTTGAGTAAAGGCAGCTGTCTATCTGCAGAAAACACCAGCTTGTAGGCAGAACTCACCTTGCAGCCAAGTTCTGCACTGAATAAAAACAAGCTAAACCTCAAGGAAAATATCCCCTCTTTTCCCATGAGGCTGCCATTATGGGACATCTCTTCTGCCACTGCAGACCCTGTCATAATGACAGGTCCTTTCCTTAGCTGGTTACACCCAGTTCAAAATTATGCAGACCCCTGTATAGTATAATATGATACAATATTACACAATAGGATATGATACAATGTGATATTATATGTGATGTGATATGATGTATACATTACACATATTCAGGAATAGGCAAGTATATGCAAGAATCTAGAAGCCTGTCAAGGTGAGGGAGAACAACATCACAGAGTAGTTGACAGAGAGATGGGTCGTGTCTCTTTATTCATTTAGAACTGCAGAGTTACCATGGTGCCACCTTCAGGGAGATAACAACATAGTTTTCTTGACTTATTTTTGTCAGTGAGAGATATGGCAGTATGGCACTAGACCTTTTTTTCTGTTTTTCTTTTTTTTCTTTCCCCACAGCATCCTGTTTACAATAAAACTGTCACCAGAATTTGCAAAGCAACCCAGAGCAGCAGTTCAAACTTTATTCCCAGCCAGCCTATTTATACTGCATATCTGTGTCTGCCTGTATTTATAACTCAAACAGTAGCAACAATAAATAAATAAATAAATGTTGTAACTGCTATTATACTTTGATTCCATGTTTTTACAAATATTTAAATCCCATCTTAGATGTTTATTCAGGAAGCAAAAAAGCAGTAAACATCCCTAATTTAAATAAAAAACCACCAACAATATAAATCAGAATTTTTAAAATAATGTTGCTTGAGCCTAAGATATCCATGAAGCAATAAAATCAGTGGTTTACATCAGGCTGAATCTTCTGTAATATCTTAAAAATAAAAGAAAAAATTAACACAAACGCTGTGTTTCTCTGCTAACAGGGGGCTATTTTCAAATCTTTTTTCTGCCAAACTGCTACAAAATACATCTTTTGTATGCAATGAATCATTCTAGAATATATAGAAGGTAGACTATATAGCCTTAATACCATCTCTGTGTTATGTTGTGTTTTCTGCTGTTAATTTTATTTTTAAATAAAGATAGAAAGATTAATACTATATATATGCATATATATACCAATGCACAAAAGTTCTAACCTTGAACAAGACCCCAGTATCACCTAACATTAATGGTCTGTCAATAGATTTATACACAGAATTAATTTCCTTTAAAAAAAAAAAATACCTAAAAATTACTGCAGACTCTAAAGAAATAAATTTCCTATTTTTTTAGGTGAAGAATTCATCTGCAGGTGAGATCACAAATCTGAGCAATACTGAAATGCAGGTTTTTCAGTTTATAGGAATGGGCCCTGGAAGCAATAACACTTACAGTATCCTTACAGGAATTTAGAAACAGATTTATTTAATTCAAAAGTGATAGTCAGAAATGTTTTCTAAACTCGTTTTCTCAAAAAAACCAAAACCAAACCAAAAACAACAAAACCCACAAAAAAAAAAAAAACAACAACAAAACCAAGTCATTTCTCAGCTATTCTGTCAATCTGGCAGGCCTGTGGTCTACCTGGACTTCAGTAAGGCCTTTGACAGAGTCTTCCACAGCATTTTGCTGGAGAAGCCGGCAGCGCAGGGTTTGGATGGGTGTACTCCGCTGGGTTCAAAATTGGCTGGATGGCCAAGCCCAGAGAGTTGTGGTGAACGGAGCTAAATCCAGTTGGCAATCGGTCACCNGAGTGGTGAAGCATTGGAACAGGTTACCCAGGGAGGTGGTGGAGTCACTATCTCTGGAGGTGTTCTAAAAAACATAGATGTAGCACTTCAGGACATGGTTTAGTGGTCATGATAACGTTTACTAGCTGGTTGGACGTGATGATCTTGAAGGTCGATTCCAACCTTAATGATTTTCTGATGCTATGAAATTTTTGCAAAGGGTAAGCCAAATGAGTGTTGATCAGGACTCACTGATGGACTCATGACTCCTTGCCCTTGCACTACCTCCATTTGGCTCTAGTCAAGCTGTCTCACCTCAGCCTGTGAAAAAAAACAAAACACTGTTTTGCTCTTCTAGACATTAAACTTTCTCGGATGGGGATTACCCTATACAAAGAGTTAGTAAAAGGGTTCAACTCCATCTGAAAGAAACCTGTTTATCATTCGGTAATGCAGTGTTTATCATTACTAGCCCCAAAGAAAAGTTTTCCAGACAGCTAATTCTCTGCCAATCTGAAAGATGCAGAAGTGTGCTTCTAGGGAAAGAGGGCGGGTAGAGAGAGGAGGAATATCCACAGAATGCCAGGGCTTGAGAGCAACAGCCTGTCTTGATATTTTATAAGCTTCTCTGTTGCAGCTGCAGAACTGTTCTCCGTAGTTTAATGAGAGGATTTCTTGCTTGTTAAATCTAGCTATCACTATCGGTCATTTTGCAATTATTCAAGCACCATATATCTTGAAACAACAGATGTCACTGAGTTCATTATAATGGGAAATACTTTTCCAGTCTATTAAGCTTCATACTACTGAAAGGATATTTCAGTGCAGTCATATCAAACTTACTGTGTCTGCTCCATACAACCACCTGTCAGCATTTTTCATTTATATATAGTACTCAGATTTTAATTCAAACATGACTCCCATATTACCAATCTCCATTTCCATCCTTGTCTCATAGATATTACATAACACTGTGCTTCAGCACTTTTCCGTTTGGTCAGCAGGGCTACCCATGCAGAAAAAGATCAAACCAAAAAACAACACGAGAATTACTTCTGAATGAGTAGCAGTTTACTTCCATGCTTGCCTCTCCTGAATTAAAATATTCTACACAATTAACACATATTATTTCCTAAAATATTTTTTATTGGCACTTAAGATTGTGTTTTCAGTCAAAAGACTTTTTTTGAGAATGCATGCAATCACTAATCTATTCAGTGCCTATCTTCTGCTTTGCAGCCTGATTTCAATGTCCAACCTAGATGGGCTTTTGTTAAGAGTAAGAAAAAAAAACAACAGCAAAACACAAAACAGTTTTGGAGTAGGGAAAACTGAATAAAGCTATTACTGTTATACAAGTCTGGGGAATAAAAACATGTAAAACATTCCTTATCATTGTATGGTTTAACTTCAAAGAATCTTCTTTACCCCCTATAGTTACGAGGTCAAACTTCTTCCAAACTGTTTCAGAGTTCTACAGAGTTGGATTCGTGTCTTCTGTGTCAGGCTTTCCCCAAGATAGCGTGGTGGGAAATATCACATTGTACTACCAAGGTTTCTTCTTAGTGCAAATTAACTCCTGGGTCTTCTTGTGCTGCTGTATGGGGTTACATGGCAAGGTTTTGGTAGCAGGATTGGGGCTGGGGGCGTATGGTTGCAGGGATGGCTTCTACGACAAGACATAAGAAGCTGTATCTATGTCTAATATAGTCAATACAAGCTGGCTCCAAGACACACATGCCACTGTCCAAATCTGTCAATCAGCAAGATTGTTAGGGTCTCTGTTACATTTTTTTGTATCCTGGAAAACACTTTTCTCCCACAGCTAAGTGCATGACTTAGATTTTGTCCCTTTCATTCTGTCCCGGTTTGAGACGAATTCAGAGGAGAAAATATCCCCTGATGGAAGGCAGGCCCCTCCCCCCACCAGGTTCGGGAAAGAAAATGTCCCCGGAGGAAAGTGAAGGGGGAAAACTTTTTTATTTAACAAGGCAACAAAAAAAAAAAAAAAAAAACACAAGAAAAGGACAATAGTGCTAGACAAATAAATCGCTATCTGTGAGAAAAGGAAAAAAAAACCTGGAACAAAGTTCTCCGAAATGTGGCTTCTCTCCTCCCGGATTTGGAAAGGCGTCCGTCCGGGGAAACCCCCCTGCAGACCAGTAAAAACTTCCCAGTGAAGTCCGATGTTCTGATGCTCCAAGTCCAGAAGGGGAAGAAAAGAAGAAGAAGAAACCAAAATCCCAGAAGGAGGGAAAAAACCCCACAAAACGCCATCTGCCGTCTCTCGAAGGGCCCGAGCTGAGCGCCGCGAGAAACCAGAAGGGAAGAAGCGCTGTGTTCTCTCCCCCCTTATCACTTTCCCAAAACAACAGGAAAAAAAACCGTAACCTTGAGGGAGAAGAAAAAAAACAGAACTTCTCTCCTTTCTCAGACTCAGTTTAAAGACATAGGAAGGCATAAAATTCATTCTTCTGGGCATGGGCTGACGACATAGGATAAACTCCAAGACAAAAATCACTCCAAGACACATAGACATTCATTAAAGCTTTGCCAGTTCCTGATAGGACCTGCTAAAATGTTTTCCAGGATATAAAAAAAAATACATAACAAAGATGTCTACTTTTTTTCATTACCCGTGTGAACTAGAAACACAACAATCTGTGGACCTTACCTTACCTTACAAAACTCTTCAAAACATGTTTGCTTACTGTTGCTGTAGTACATATTTTGATTAAAATTACTTTTACATTAAAATGTACATTTTTGCAATCTATTGCAAAAACTTGCCTCTGTCAAGTACTGACTGAGAAACTCAGGTATCACCTGTCAACTTTTCCCCTCAGATGGAGCTGTGTATTGAAAGTGCTCTAGTACCGGTACAATCACTCATGTGGTGAAAGGAAAGAAAAAAACAAACAGCAACAGCAAAGAAATGAAAAGGAAAATAGTGAAGATTAATCATATCATACAGTATAACATATCAATCCTACTTCTCAGCCTCTGAGATAATTTTAGGGATGGGACTGTACTTATTTTATTTCATAGACCATTTCATAGCAAGCAGACAGACTTATTTCAGCTCCTTCCATGTTAACCGTGGTTGTATTCATACCCAGTGGTTCCCGTGCAAAAGGGAAGTCAAGTGGACTCATTTGGTTTCCATTGCTCCACACAGGATTACACCTGCTTCTCCTCCTTTTAAAAGAAGGCTCATTTAACTCAGAATTGTGTGCAACAATTTTGTTAAAGGCTGCACCCAGAAACAGAACCTCACTAAAACAGATAGATCAAGGTCTGTTTTCTTTGAGTTTCTGTACAAAGTTCAGATTACCATCAAAACTGTTCACACTAGTATAGGAGTTGCATATGGACAGGGTTTCTAGAGGAAGAGCTCAAACCTGCTATATGGGGAGGAAGGTGAAAAGCACATTCTTCTGATGGACACTTTTTAAGATAATTAAATAAACAAATAAATAAACCTCACGTACATTTGATATTATTCCACCTGGTTATAGTATGTTGGATTTTTCAAAGGTCCTGGACTGGTTTTGTCTGTGATAGAAATTATTTTTGTTCATAGTAGCTTGTATGGTGCTGTGGTTTGAATTTAAGATGAAAACAGTGTTGATGACTGTCACGGAGGCACCCACAAAACAAAGAGCAGCTGCTATTCAAAAATAGAGTTTATTGCAACCAGGGTTGCCAGCACTCCTTTTGATTAAATACAGGTTTGGATGTCTGTTGGGAATTAACTACCACACAACTGATTCCTGACTTTACACACAGACAAACCAAAATGGGCAAACCCTCACTTATAAAAGGGGAAACCTCCTGCACCAGAGTATCCGAGATACTCATGCAAAGGAGGAGAGTGCAGGCAAGGCTCACTCAATCTAGGGAGACTCCCTCAATCCATGGAAGTATCCTTGGATGGCGTGTCCAAGGGGAGGGTCCGATTGCCAGGCCTACTGCTCTATGAAGAACCAACTCCCCTGGCTCTCAGGCAGGATCCCATTTATATCCTAGTCAAAGGTGCACTGTGGTCATTCTCACTGGCTGAGGGACATGCCTGGACAAACACAGAAGAGCCTGGACAAGCCCAAACCTGAGTCTGTTTGCTAAGGGGTCCAGACCCTGAGGTGCCAGTTAAGCACTGCTAGGTGCAACTGAATGGCCGAGGCCTCAAACCGCTCTGGCCGAGGCGCCAAACTGCTCAGCGCAGCCCGTGTGTTCTGTCTATTTTGTCCGTGGGGGAGGCTGTACTTGCCACAGGTATATTTTAGCTATTGCTGAGCAGTGCTTACACAGTCTCAAGGCCTTCTCTACTTCATCTACTGCCCTGACAATCAGTAGGCTGGGGTAGAAGGTGAGAATGAACACATCTGAGACAGCTGACCCCAACTGACAAAATGACACCCCGTATGATATGACATTGTGCTCAGCCATCAAAACTTACTGGGAAGGAAGCATGCCAGGGCTACCATATCTCAGGTACTGGCTGGGCATAGTTGGCTGGAGGTGAGCAACTGGAGGGTTGTGGGTTTTTTGCATCACTTGTTTTTCTTGTTGTTGGTTTGGTTGTTGTTTGGTTGGTTTGGTTGGGATTTATTTCTTTGGGTTTGCATTTTGTTATTGTGGTTTTCTACTCAATATACTATATCTCAACCCAAGAGTTTTCTCACTTTTTATTTTCCTGTTCTCGCTACCAAAGCTGAATCACAATAGATAGAAATGGAATTTCAGTGTCCATACACTATTGAGAGATTGCATAGAGGAAGTATAGAGAGACAATTAATAAAGGTCTCAGAAAAAGAGTTGGTGAAACAAACAATGAATGCTGACACTTCTACATTCATTAATAAGGGGGAGGAGAATAATTTATCATGAGACATTTCTCTTCTATTGCATCTCGCATAAAAGGTGGTGGAGAACTCCTTTTTCTTACAAGTCACTTTCTTCTCTCCTTACTTGGTCAAGGGAAAAGAACCATTTATGAATTAAGACTGATCAGTGAAATAAATCATTGTCTTGTCAGAGAGACTGGATTTGTACTTATATTTTGAATGGAGTAAGAACCACAGCATTTTTCAGTCAGTACTTGATTTAAATAGCATTGTTTTCATTTGGCTTCAGAACTAAGCAAAACATTTTTGCTTATAGCAAAACAAATACTCTGGAGGGATCAGTTTCAACTGTTTTATTCTCCTGTAGAAGGCTTTTTTTGTTATCCTTTATTTTATGGATAGTCTATAACTATATACAAAATATCTAAGGCATTATATTTTATGGTAAGGACTGCTACTGCAGCTGCAGCACTTTTGGTTTTGAATAGCGCTTCACTTACAGGGTGGATGTGTGCCTGCATATGTAATTGCATGTAGTATAACATGACCATGTGATTCTGTCCCTCTTCAAGTAAGAGAATCTAAAGCTTTCGATGATGTTCTTCATTCATCTTTAAGAAGCTTATTCCCTTGGTTCCTTGTGCTAAGATATTTACATGTGGTATATAACTGTCCATTTGTCATTTTTCTATTAAGTAAGAAATAAATGTCAAGTATTGGACAGTTGATAAATACACACACATAAATCCATGGATCCACTCTGATCCCAAGAGTTTTGTTTCTAATAAATCTTTTTCTTCTCTTCCTCATAAATGAGGTTTTTTGAGACTGGTTCTATTGCTCATGTCAATAGATTATTATTACAGCACGATTGATTACTCCCCTTAGTAGATCTCATGTCATGAAAACTCTAAGTCTCTTTTTAATGAGATCTGATAATGAACTTGAGTTTATTAGATACTCAAATTCTCCCAGAAAAAAAAATGTTTTTAAAACTCTATTCATGGCTTGTCAAAAGAACTTAGTGACAGTGGTCTATGTAAAAAACATTATTCATATTTGAATGTTGTTAATTCAAAATGTAAGTGGAAAGCACTGTCGTTTGAAACAATTGCAAAATCTGGGCTGAAAACAAATTATTTATAACATGGCAAGGGTCAGGCTTAGAGTATCTGCATTAGACAGAACTTCTACATGATACTTTTCAAACAAATATTGTTAGCTGAAATTTTCCACCTCTAGTTTTATTTTGGGCTAAGGTGAAGAAGAGGGTCAGGAAAGGTGGGAAAATGCTGCCAAATCTAATTTAAGAGGTCAGAGAATCTAATTATTTCAATAACTGCCTTATGGTCACAGACAGAAAGAGGGTGAATGCAACAATGAGGTAATTAGTGATCTGCACTTGTAGAGCTAAAATAAGGCCAAGTGGCACATTACGAGTACTGTACAAGGTGCTAGGGTTGATCCTAAATGAGTATTTGTGCAAAAGTTGACAAAGTTTATCAGATTTCTTTAACAGCCTGTGGCTAAAATTATGTTACTCTGAGGACTAAATGTAGAGCTTACAATTAAACTGTGAAAAAAAATCAAAACCACAACATTGTTTTTTACTGACAGATTATCAATTTCAGCTTGGACTATATATTTTTGTAACCTGGATGCTATTAACTTCAGGTCTTTTAAAATAATACTGTTCAAAAACCTGGCTGCTTTGTGTAGATCTGCTCAAATGATCCCTTGACATGAATCTTGAAGAGGCCTATGAATATACACATCTTTATACTAGATGAGGAATCTTTCCTTTGCAATGAAATCTTTTAATGAAATAAGATTTTAATGAAAAGAAAAAAAAAAAAAAGACAAGAAAAATGTCTTTTAAGTAAAAATTTTGAAAATAACATCCATAAAAAATGTATTAAATTAGTTTTTTAAAATTGTTGTGTTGTAGATCTTACTACATTTGACATGTCATTCTAAAGTACAGAATTTTGCAACATTTAATTTCCAAGTAGTGTGTTTCCTAAAGGAAACAGAGAAAAATAAAATAATGGATCTAGAAGTATATCTTTCACTTTGTGTTTTAAGATATCCAGGTTGTCTCCACTCTTCACCTTCAAGGTCTCTAACGCAAATCAGGGAAAAAGAAAAAAAAATATTTATAAAGAATAGAAAAAAAAAATTAAACATGCTTCATGACTACTTCTATTCTTGTGGTCTAGATAGTTTTTCTCTCTCCTCGCAGATTCTTTTCCTGTACATAAAATTAGATTTAACTGTCCAAGCATTATCCAACATGTCACAATAAATGACTGAGTTGCAAAAAGATTTTTCATCAAAGCTTCTCTGTTAGTATATCTCTCACGTAGGAAGATCTGTTTTGGAGAAGTCAAGGGATTCATCACTTTTTGTTTTCATATGGACACACTTGGATTTCTTTCCTTACATTCCAAGAGAGTTTTTGAGTTTTGCTACATCACAGGAGATGAGAGTATTCAGAACCTGGCAGAACTGTGTGTTAAACTTTAAAATCTCTCACAGGACAAAAAAAGAAAAAAAACCCCAAAGTTCATGAATGAAGCAGAGAAAGAAACTACAAAGCTAGTATTGTTTTCAGTATTCTAATAAAGTTTCTTGCTTATTAGGAGGAGAAAACAACAATTGCCATCTCACATGGAAGTGTATCCAAAACTGTCTTATCCTGAACAGTGTCAGTGAGACAAAACTCTGAATGTCAAGTGATGTCTCCACAACTCTTAAATTTTATGAGCCCAGAGGAAGTCTCAAGCACAAGGAGACTTTGAATGGCAACAAAACTTCAGATATGATTAAAAAGGTCTTTAAAAATAGTATGTGCAAAATGTTTCATTCAGAGAAGAAATATTACTGGTGATTAATTCACAGTTGCCCAGAAACACAGAGGAAATGCATCTAAAACTATACTTCAGGAAAATAATACAAAAAAAACCCAACTCTAATTCTCATTCTCTAGTACTGCTGTCCTTTAAAATATCTTAATAAGAAATAAAATAAATGCAATCTCAGATTGCAACTACTTTACACAGGTGAAGAAGGAAATAATTTTTGAAAAGGAAATGCACTGAGAGTTTCTTGGAGTGATAAAACTGTTGATCAGATCGTTACTTCCACAGAGCAATTGAAGAGCCAAAAACAAAAAACAGACCCAACTTTCAAAGCTAGTTCTCTTTAAAAAGCCTTTTGGATGCCCTGGTCTGACCCATCCCACCTGACAACCCTGTGTGCCTACATTATGAATGCTTCCTTGCTCTCCCAAGAAAGGAGTCTTGCACTTACGAGGATGACTCTTCATTGTTTGAAGAGTTTTTCTGTTGCAGTGAAATTCATTCTTAAGACTCATAGTGGTGATTTATTTAGAGGTTACCTGAACCACGGCCAAGTGAGAAAGGTTGCTTTTAGAAGTTAATGTATATTTTGTAAAAATGGCTAAATAAACCAGTTTTCTCCAATTTTTGATCCTAGAGGGATTTGAAAACGCATGTCAGCTTCTTCTGCTAGCTGAATGTCACCTGTTACTGAGATATCAGTTTCTCTTCATCTCTCCCAGATGTTTTTTTATCGCATAAGCTTGGAAAACAGCTGTTATAAAACAGGATGAAATATCTTCCAGCTACCACGTTTTAGAACCATAATAAAGTTCTACCACCTGTTTTAGAAATTTAAGACAGTTTCACCTGTGTACGGCACATGAGTTACCAAACAAAATGATATTTCTGGTCTACTTTGCTGCCTTGCCCTGAGCAAGCTCACCCACAGTGGCAGAGCAGGTTGCTCAGGGCTACATCTGGTACAAACTGGAAACCCTTCAAGGAGAGAGATGGCACTGGCTCCTAGGGATTTGACTCTATTGTCTCTCCATCCTCATATTTCCAGCCTCTTAGACCTTGCTCAGCTGGCTTCACTCCAGGGTCCAGAGCCCTCTCTGCAAAACTGTCCCTAGCCACTTGCCCACTGCTCTTGCCTTAAGTGCATGGGGGCCTCATCGGCCCCTTCCTTCCAGTAGTCCCAGTCTCTCCAGATGACAGCCCTGTCCTCATGATCTCCACCCTTGGCATCATCTCCAGTCCTGACAGACTGCATTTTGTGACTTCTCCAAGTCACAGATAGAGATATTAAACTGGCTCTAGGAGATATCCTATGGGAACTCATGAGGCACCAGCTTCCAGGCACATAGAACCTAGTGTCTACCACCTCTGAGGCAACTGCCCAATCATGTAGTAAACCACTTGGTAGGACATCCTCCCAGACACCCTAATTTCCAGCTTGGCTACAAGGACACTGTGAGAGAGTGCTGGAAGATTTGCAGACATTCCCTGTTCTCCACTTACCCACAAATCCAACCATTTTATCACTGAAAGCAATGAGGTTGTCCAGGTACCAACTAATTCCTGCTCAAACCACAAACCACACTGATTGTTCCCATCACCTTCTTCCCCATCATGTACCCAGACATGTTCCACAAGGGGATCCACATAGGTCAGACTAACTGGCTCTACACCACCTATTTTGACCTTTTTGAAGATGAATGATGTTTATATTTTTCAAATTCTTGATAATCTCCCCCAATCCCCACAACCATTCATGCAGTGATCACAACATTGTGAAGCTTGGGATAATGCTGAGCATACTGAAGGTTAGTTCCACGACAAATGTTTTAGGCTTTAGACGAGCAAATTTCAGCTCACTCAGCACTCAGTTAGCAAGGATCCCATGGGAAGTTTCCATGGAAGGTGAAGGAGCTAGTGGGTGTTGCGAGTTTTTCAAGAACACCTTCCTAGATGCGCAAAGCAAGGGAAACAGGTAGAGCAAGAGACCTCTTTGGCTTAACAGAGAGCTTATGAGACTGCTCAGAACCACAGGGGCAATGTATCAGAGGCGGAGAAATGGAATAATAACTGCTGAAGAATACAAGGGCATTGCCAGGTTATTCAGAGATGCAGTTAGGAAAGCAAAAGTTCATCTTGAGGTGAAACTGGCCAGGGACGTCAGCAACTTCAAGAAAGGGTTCTTCAGAGATGTTAACGGGAAGCAGAAACAGAAGGAGCTTATTGACCCCTATTAAAAAGGAGAGGTGAACTAGTCACCAGTAACACTGGAAAGGCAGATGTCCTCAACACCTTCTTTATCACTGTGGAGTCCCAGGCCATGAGAACAAAAACCCAGACTGATGCAGATGCCAACCCACCGTCAGTGAAGGAAGAGTTGGTGTGTCAACTGCTACAGGAGCTTGACCCATATAAATCGATGGACCCTGATGCTATCCACCCGAGGGTGCTGAGAGAGTTAGCTGATATTGCGAGAACGCTCTCCATAGTCTTTGAGAAGTCGTGGAGATCGGGAGATGTGCCTAAAGGCTGGATGATACCACTCCTATCCACAATAAGGGTCCCAGGGAGGACCCAGGTAATTAGAGACCCATCATTCTCACATCAATCCCTGGGAAGATTATGGAGCAAATCCTCCTGGAGACTATCACAAGTAAACTGAAGCCCGTGACTGGGAAAAGACAACATGGATTCACCAGGGGAAAATCGTGTTTGACAAACCCGATCGATTTCTATGATAAAGTAACTTGCTCAGTTGATGCAAGATGAGCAGTGGACATGGCTTTCAACACAGTGCCCCACAGCCTCCTCCTTGAAAAAAATTGACATGTTATGGCCTTGACAGGTGGTCTGTGCATGGGGTGGGGAACTAGTTGATGGGCCGCACCCAGAGGGTGGTGGTAAATGGTTCATTTTCAAAATGGCAGCCAGTCACAAGCGGGGTCCCCCAGAGGTCAGTGTTGGGCCCAGTGCTTTTTAATGTCTTCATAAATGACTTGGATGCTGGGATTAGGAGCACATCAATGAAGTTTGATGACAACACAAAAATAAGTGGGGTAGTTCACACTCCAGAAGGGAAAGCCACCCTCCAGGAAGATCCAAACAGGCTGGAGGAGTGGGAAAGCAAGAACCTAATGAAGTTCAATGGGCATAAGTGTAGGGTCGTGCACTTGGGAATACATAACCCAGGAATGCAGCTCAGATTGGGATCTATCTGGCTGGAAAGCAGCCCTATGGAGAGGGACCTGAGGGTGTTGGTAGACAGTAGGCTCAATACAAGGGAGCAGTGTGCTGCAGCAACAAGGAGGGCCAGCAGAATGCTGGATTGCATCAACGGGGGCATCAGCAGCAGAGAAAAGAAAGTCATTATCCTGTTCTACTCAGTGCTGGTCAGGCCACAACTAGAGTACTGTGTTCAGTTTTGGTCCCTGCTATACAAAAAAGATGTGGACAGGCTGGAGAGGGTCCAGAGAAGGGCCGTGAGGATGATCAGAGGACTGGAAGACCTGCTATACGAAGACAGGCTGAGAAATCTGGGCTTGTTCAGCCATGAGAAAACAAGGTTTAGAGGAGACCTTATTATGATGTACCAGTACTTGAGGGGTGGCTACCGAGAGGAAGGAGACTTCCTTTTTACAAGGAGTCACATGAGGAAAACAAGTGGAATGGCTGCAACTCACTCCAGAGGAGATTCTAGTTGGATTCCACAAAAAGATTCTTTACAATGAGAACAATTAAACACTGAAACAGTCTCCCAAAGGAAGTGGCAGACTCCTCTACACTGGGCAGTTTTAAAACTCAACTT
>VWZK01017740.1:0-21883 GCA_013396935.1 Baryphthengus martii | reverse complement strand
GTGTGGCCAGCAGGACAAGGGAAGTGATCATGCCCATGTACTACTGGTGAGGCTGCAGCTCGAGTGCTGTGCTCAATTCTGGGCCCCTCACCACAAGAAAGACATTGAATTGCTGGAGTGAGTTCAGAGAAGGGTAAGTTTGGTTTGGTTTTTCATTTGTTTCAGGTTTGGGTTTTTTTTTTTATTTAGGGAGTTTATGGTTGGACATGGTGATCTTATCGTTTTTTTCCAACTGTGACCATTCTGTGATTCTCTGAATGTTGTGCTTTTTCAGTCATGACATATTTCTGACGGCTGTGCTTCTCCTCCATGGTTCATGAGTGCTAGCTCTGGGAGTTCCTGGGCAGAGTGAATGAGAACCCTGGGAAAGCACAAGGCAAGTGAATGTTATACAACACGGAGACAGTCCTCTCCTGGCTGTGCCTTTAACAGTAACCTTCCTGTTAGTTGCATCCTCTCTCAAAATTGTTTCCCCACGTGCATATCTGTGCAAGTAGAGCAGACTGAAAGAAACACTTCTAGTACACATGCATGTCCTGTACATTTCCCTTTCAAGCAGAAAATCAAAGAATTTGTGTCTAATCCCACTCCACCTGTTTCATTTACCTGCTTGCTTCTAAAGACTAACAGACCTCCCTGTGTCTTTGTAGCTGAGCATGTTCTGTCTCTCATTTTCCCCTGTATCCCCATATCACAGTTTTGTGTCACTACTTCTACTTCCCTAGCCTTTTTTCCAGGTATGGAAAAGGTGTTTCTGTAGCAGAGGGTGGTATTTCCTGAGCTGGGAAAAGCAGTCAAGCATCATTGTTTGTGTAATTGCATTCTGTTTCTGTATTTGCATTACATGCACATGTAGCAACATTTGTGTTTGTAAACCCAGAATACTCAAGAGCTGTATTTCTAGCATCTTCAGATCAGCTTGCAATCTTTTTGGAGCACAGTGGATGGTTTCCACCTAGCAGGTTAGAGAAAACACAGCTACTTCTGACATGACAGCTGCAGCTTTGGGGCAGTTGATAACACCTCTTCCTTTTCCTTAGAAATTCCCAGTGAGATGTTCATTGTTCATGCTTGAGGTTGCAGCAACATGTCACCATCACCTGGACATAGCCCCAAAGTATCAAGGTGTTCACCACAGCAATGGATTCGCAGTGTGGTCACTGCTGTTATCCCTGGCTGAGAGTGACTATTCTCCTGCCTGGCCACCTTCCTCACACTAATTTTTATTTTGCTTTTACCATGATAGCTTGTAGCTATGGTTGTGTTATTGAGGGGATCCATTCTGCAAGAGAGCTAAGATGCTGATCTTGAGTTGTGTGCACAGCAGGAGGTCAGCGGCAGAAAATAAAGTGAGAGTATGAAGACGAGAAAGACAAAAACTATTATAGTAGCTGCTGAATTTCTCCCTGTCTGGGGTCAGAGTGTTTTTGCCCCTACTATTGCTGGATCTAGTTTTCCCACACCCGTGAGCTGTGGCCTCAGTTATGTGCAGTGCAATTACAACCTTCATCCATTCATCTAACCTGTTCAAAACCAGATTTGGCTGGTGATAGGATAGATACTGCATTTCTTTTCATGAGATATTTTTGCTCCTTTCTGGAATAACACCATTCAAAGAAAGGACAGCAATGTTCAAAAAGGGGAAAAAACCAAATCTGTAGATGCCAGACAGACAAACCTCCTCATGCCTGCCTGATACCTTATTAATAAAGACTCTTAGACCACAAATTAAACTGATTGTCTGAACTAACAGGGTGTTAATAGCTGTCTCTGTGCTGGTTTATCTGTTGAAAGAGATTGACAGTGTTCCTAGAGTGGTAGAGATCTTTGATAGTGTAAATTTACTTTTTGAAGCAGCTACAAACAGTAGTTGTGACAAACAGTTGACGTGAACAGAAAGCAGAAGGGTAACAAGACTTGGACAGAGGTGATGCTTGCTAAGAAAGCACCTTCAAAGCAACACAATATGCGTAAAGGGGATGCTCAATGCGAGTGAGATCTTGCGAATATATGACAATTTTCCAACCAAAATGATGGCAGTAAAAACAGCTTCACAGTAATAAATGTTCATCTAAACATGTCTGGGTGGTGTGTCTGATAAGCAGAACGAGTTCTGCAGTATTTGTGGCAGTTTTAGAAGGGTATACACACCACAGAAACTACAGGCAGAGTGGGATTAAAAGGTTTTCTACAAGAACCTTCACACAAGCAGTTAAAGTAGGATAATGTTCACCACTTTGGTCCTGATAATGAAAAGAGATCTCCATTATAGAGTATTTTACCAATACACTGCAGTCAAAGATGTGGAGGTGTTTTAAAGTACGCAGCATGTCTTAGTATGCATTATTGGAGTTTATAAAGATCTATAACTACAATTTCCTTCAAACTGAGAAGCAGAACTGCTGATGTGAACCCTTTTGACGCTGTGAGACTTTAGAAAACCCTATATGAGGATTAGCTTAAAAGTAAATAACTAGGCCTTAGCTGAAAAAGGGAGAACACCCCTTGATATCTAAAATAGATGTCTGGTAAGATTAAGAGCAGACTGCAACATGTCACGGTTGATGAAATTGCAGAATGTATCAGATGCTTGCAAATGGCTTAAAATTCTACAGTCTTGATTGCTTGATGTTGTGATCACAGTGGAAGATGAACCAAGAGAAAGAAAAAGGGAAGGAGGAACAGAGGCCAACCTTGGAGTCTTTTTTCTAGAACAAGAGCTGAACAAATCTGAGGGTGTGCGGGGTGGAAATCTGCTACAGGGGGTGGGGTCAAACTGATAAATGGCAGCTCTTAAAAGCTGGGACAAAGAATGGAGAGCATTCAGCTAGGACAAGAAGATGGACAAGAACAACAAACTGAGTCAAACCAAAATCAAGCTAAACATCCCCAGTCCATATAGAGAAGGTAAGCCAGAGCAGTCAAATTCACAGCAACATGTACCTTGAGGAGAAACCTCAAGTCAACATCCAAAAAGGACGATGAGCAGCAGAAGAAATAAAGTTTGGCCTGGCAAAAAAAGAAACATGCTGGGCACAGAGTTGTTGATTTACTAGACCATATTTATTGTGGAAGTGACAAGACAGCATCTCTGGGATACACCCTCACTGTGTATGCTCTTGGTGACCACAGATATTTCAAGAACATCACAGGCAGGGTCTCAGTGCTCAAAAATCACAGTAATTATCCAACACAGAAGAGTGACAGTCAAGACGGTGTTCAAAAAAGCAATGAATGTGTTGGCAGGCTTTAAACTGGTTCAGTTCTTGAGGTGCCGATCTGTGCAGCTAGCACATGTGAGCCTTTAAGATGCACTAAATGCATTGTAGGCCTGGAAAACATGTAGACAAATAAAAAAGCCCTTGCTATTACAATGTAAATGGATTGTGTCCTCATCATTTTGTATGAGATGTGTAAAGCCTATGTAGAAAAACCTCAGAGGTGTAAAGATTGGAAATGCAGTTAATGTTGAGAGATCTTAAATATAAAACTTAGTGTGTCATGCTTAAGGTAAAAAGGCACAAAACAGGGAAAGTCTGTATTCTTATAATAGGGAATGTATGCAGGAAACTGGGATACCTTTTATCTCAGCAGTTATCATTAGGAGCTAGCTAAGAGGGTAGAAAGGAAAGTTGAAGAAGACAGAATTTAGGGGACACTATTGTCTGATGGACTGTATTCTGCTCTTTATGGACACAGTATTTCTGGGCTATTTACAACACATAATATGAGAGACAGTGAAGGTTATTCTTTTGTTGCTCAGCTTCTGAAAGAAAAAAATGGACAAGCAATTACTCACCCAAGATAGCAGAGTGATGTGTGTGGAAGTCCTCATCCTGAGTATATGATGTTGCATACTCTGTTTTTCATTCATGAAACTAAGCAGCATTCTCTAAGCATAGGGATCTGAGGCTTGCAATGATTATTTTTCCCATTTTCTTCACTCTACTGAAGATGAAAATTATGTAGACCATTTTCTATTATGAGACTGATAACATACTAGTAGAAAAGAAAAAGTAGCTATTGATATGGCACAGAGCAAACCAAAGGAACATCTTTGCAATGCGGAAAAAACTATTATTCCTGACAAAAAAAATAAAATATATATATGTGAAAATGTTAAAAGAGGCCTCTTAATTACACTGGACTGAGTTTGTGATGACTTATTGCATATTCTATGAAGAAGATAGTGATGAAAATATGAATATGAATCAGTGTGCACTTCCCTCTCAGGCTATTACGCTGCCTGGCATGGCTCTTGCATGGCTATGCAGCTATTTACTTTCCTCAGGCCTAAGACTGGGGATCTCCTACCACTGAAAGACTACCACCAGAAGAAAAGGATTAAAAAGCCCTTTATTCAGTGGGATTTTCATCATATAGGTGTGTGAAAAAGGAAAATATCTAAATCCATCAAGCATTACAGGGTGCTACATCTCAAATACTTAGAGGATTGATGATCAAATACTTTTCAGACAGCTACTGGGGTGACCCTTCAGAGGATTTTCCAAATCCTCAGAAAGCCTGAAGGGCTACCTATTTCAGATAGTTCAAAGGCAGCTCTGGATCTAGCCCTTTTTGAACTCCAGTGGCACATGAATGTAGCAATTTCTCTTACCAGTCATCTAGATGTGATGTTACTACTGTTCCTCATTCTCAAATCCAGCCAATGGTGAAGCCTGATGCAAATTCTCATAAGAAATGCACTTCTTGTACAGACATAGATGGCCACATGTCAGCATAGATATGCGAACACTGCCTTTGCAGGCATCCACATAAATACAAACAGAATTCATGTAAACATGAGGAACACAAATGGCCTGGCTGTACTCATACTTACCAGCTAATAAGGCCTGAAATTCACTGACAGGATCTCATGAACACACATGCACCCATGTTGCATACACACAGAAGTTTACAAGGTTGTCTCCAGGAGCTGGCTCTTAGACCTATGGTATCACTACTGCCTGGATGCCAATTTCCTGGTCGTTCTGGTAGTTTGTCCCTTAACTCACATTTAGGGTCCTGCATTTCGGTCACAACAAGCCCCTGCAATGCTACAAGCCTGGGGAAGAGTGACTGGAAAGCTGACTGGTGGAAAGGAGCCTGGGGTTGCTGATGGACACCTGGTTGAATATAAGCCAGCAGTGTGCCCAGGTGGCCAAGAGAGCCAACATCATTCTGGTCTGTATCAGGAATAGTGTGGCCAGCAGGAGAGTGGAAGTGATCGTGCCCCTGTACTGAGCACTGGTGAGGCCACATCTCAAGTACTGTGTTCAGTTCTGAGCCCCTCACCACAAGAAAGACACTGAGTTGCTGGATCAAGTTCAGAGAAGGGCAGCCAAGCTGGAGAAGGGTCTGGAGAACAAGTCCTGTGAGGAGCGGCTGAGGGAATTGAGATTGTTTAGTTTGGAGAAGAGCAGTCTGAGCGGAGACCTTATAGTTCTCTAAAACTACCTGAAAGGAGGTGCAGTGAAGTGGGTGCAGCCTCTTCTCTCAAGTAAACAATGACAGGACTAGAGGAAATGGCCTGAAGTTGCAGCAGGGGAGGTTTAGATTAGATGTTAGGAAGAATTTCTTTGCTGAAAGAGTGGTCAGGGGCTGGAATGCGCCGAGGTGGTAGTGGCGTCACCATGCTTGGAGGTATTCAAAAAGTGTAGATGAGTCACTTCAGCAGATGCTCTAGAGAGATGATGAGATGTTTGATTTTGTTTTGAGTTTGTTGTTGTTGTTGATGGTGCTCGCACACATATAGAGTGTAGGAAATGCACAAAATAGTTCAAAAGAAAAGTTAGTAATATTAAGTGCAGGACTTGACTGATTGACTCCTTTATTCCTATTTCTGTTTTCCCACCGTAGCTCCTCCTTGCTCCACCCTGATCTTTAACCTTTCCTCCAAAAGTCCAAAATCCTTTATATAGCACCTTAAGACATGGAACAGTAAGTTTCATACAGTCTCAGAATCTCCCAAAATACCCCATAAATTTGTTCTTTCCTATGAGACCCAATACTATAGGCCATAATAATCTTGTTCTTTCTTCCTACCAACTAACAAGTGTTGTTTGAACTCTTTCAGAGTTGTGTATGAGTGATTCCTGTAGCAGAGGATTGATCAGTGTCTTCTGGTCTTCTTACAGTCTTCACTACCCACTGTCAGTTAGGGTCTGCATGTGTGACCATTTCAATTAACAATTGTCCTGGGTTTTAGCTTTGACTTTTATGCTACACTGCCTTTAGGCAAATACACTCACCATGATTCCATCTCAAAGACTAGAGTTGGGGCTGACTTGCTGAGCACACAGCTTTCTAAACTGCAACCATTGTTGCGGACTGTGTCAAGGGAAAAACAAAACTGATTTGGGTGTCGATGGGAGCTAGGAAATGTCGGAAAATGGCTAGCCACAGCCAATCATCCCATCAAGACAGTGCCCATATATTCTTCAACCTTTTCCTTTTTTTATTTCCCTTTGCTTTTCCCTTTTCCTTTCACATGTCCTTGCCCTTGCCTTTTCCCTGTCAAGTCTCCAGCACCTTGGTCAGGGAGAGGAAAGAAGACTGGGGATAGGTGTACAAGCCCCACCTTCCCATCTCAGCCTTTTTTCTGAGCCAGAGAAGATCCCTGGAGGGGCCATCAGGTTTGCCAGACTTACTAGCTAGGAGTGAGTGTTGTGAGGCTGGCAAGCTGGATCCAAAGAGAAGGAACCCAATAGAAGAGGGCAGATTAGCGTGTGAACTGACATCATTTGTGGTTGTTATGTGTGTTGAGTGAGCAAAGTCCGGAATGAAACTCCCTTCAAAAGGAAGCAATGGCATAAACTCAGCTGCAGGTCACTGAGCTTTTCCATCTGTTTAGAGAAACTGTCCATGGTTTGAAAGGGACCCTTTAGTGCATCCTTATGGACTAAACTTTTTGTTCATTATTTGTATATCAAATGCTTTATGTTCCACATGGCTGGAAATCATACTTTTCACTGTATTCATGTAAAGTAGTTAGCACTAGTGAAGACTGATTTTTTTCTTCCAGTGGTCCACTGTTTCATTAATTCATTTCCTTGGACTTTTTCTATATTCTTCTTCATGCATCCTTTTTATTCTTCCTTCCTATCATTTTAACAGTTTTTATGTACATCATTGTTGGCCATAGGCTCAAAAAAATTGTTTTTCTTAATAATTTTAAAATACAGGAAAAAATATATTGTACTATCTGTTAAGAAAATAGTGCTGCCTTCTGCATGAATCTAGGACATCAGCTGAGATCAAGGCTCAATGCAGGCAAATTAAAGCTTTTCCCTTTGGATATATGGATATTATTTAACTCTGTTTTTAAATACTAACATTGTTGTCCGACAAAGGTGGATTCATTGCCCGGTGTGCAATAGCCAAAAATCACACATTCAGGAGAGACGTTGTTGTTTGTTACAGTTTCACAAGCCAGGGTGCTCAGTGGATTTCCACAAATCAAGCACACCACAAAGAAACTGCTCATGCTACATTTATACATGCAGTTAGTAACACCCTTCTCACTATGATTGATTAGTCATTAACAATAATATTGCTAAAATGAAGCTAATTCATTCAGGACAGTGCTAATCATTATTCTAAGCAAAAATAATGAAAACAATATAAACTCTAAGCACAGATCCTCATTTTCCCGGGGTGTTTTCTTCTTCAAGTATGCCTGGCTCTGTTCTCAGGGTTTCACAGGTGTCCAATTAATCATTTGGATAACTCCAAGGATGGTCCTCTTGCTTCAAAAATCATGCTTATCTAACAGCCTAATTAAGTCTGTAATCACTATTTCACAAAATTTTGACTATTTCTGTGTTTGGATTCGTGTTTGGTGGTGTTGACAACAATATGGCTAGACATCAAGCTGCAGCCAAGAGTTTCTCATAAAAGAGAATTATATAAAGCACAACCTTACAATTTGTGTAAAAGAAGTACATTATCTTTGCTTGTTCTGGATCAATGAATGAGAGAAGGCTCAGAGAATAAGATAAGGGCAAAGTGTTCAGGAAGCTCAGGGAAGGGGTGTGACATAAAAGATGCAAAGAAAACAGACCTTACAAAGGGAACTCTTCACAGATGCATAAAGATGGCCCTTTCTCAGGTAAAGAGCTTTATCTGTTGCGTGGATTTGCTGGCTCTGTCAGTTGAGTCAATCAACCAGTTATATCACTTACATGATTCATCCAGCTGTGACATTAAGCATATTGTAAAAATCTGTAATAAGAATCATATTTGCATTGCGATTCAGCTGCATATTGCAATTGCTGTACTCTGCTAAGAATAATTTGTATTTGTATTTTGATTTACACTCAGACTCTACCAGTCTGCTAAATCGAAGTCCTGTGAAAGAGAACTTCAGATCAGATACCCGGACTGTGGATGAGGCTCAGAATTTAGTATTAGGATCACTGGCACTCCTGCAGACCCCTACCCATGCATGTTGCCTCACTGTGGGGGCTGCTGTCCCACCAGGCCAGGCAGCTCCCCCCAGAAAGGGATGGTGGCGGAATTGTTAGCCTCAAAGTCTTACTTATGAACAAAAATTAAACATCAGTATCATATCACTTTCTTGTTTTCCAGTGTTCCTTAGCAAGCTGTTGCTCTTTGATGTAGAATGAATATGTTTTTATTATTTTATATTATAATGTGCTCCATTCTGATCATTTTTTTTTCTTTCAACATGAAATTGAATGATTGATTTTTGATTTACCTGATTTTTTTTTCCTCAGTCATAGACAGTGTAAGCCTTCTTCGTCAGAACGAGTTATGCCTTCTTATTTTTGTTGCTCTATCCTGTTCCTTGGTGCCTTTCCATTTTAACTTCAATTTAATACCTAAATTATCTTATTTGATATCAAAGCTCACTCACTCTTTTTGCAGCACTCTTGTTGACTGGCGTAGGAGACGTATATGCTAACATTTCACTAGCTTTTTTCACTTGCTGTCAAATGACAGCTTTACAGTAAATATTATTAGCCTTTTATTTCTAAAAGACATAAAATTGAACATCTTATTGGTAATTAATGAACACATTTTCTCTTCTGCTTCTTATATGTCAGTGTTCTAGTACCGCTGGAATGAAAAGGAAATCGTACATTTTGAAGAATTAGTTTAAAGAAGGTGAATGGCCTAATTGGTGGTGTGCATGTTCACAACTACCGCTACAAAACAAGTGAACTGCACTTACTTTTCCAGGAGTTGAATTTGTTTCAGTGGGAAAATTATACAAAAGAAATTAAGCTACCACATACTAAACTGAGCTGTAGGCATGCTCAGATATATAAACCTAAATTGAAGGGTAAGAAAGAAAGCAGATGTACGTCTTTCATTCAAGTACATTGGTCCACAACTGGAGTCAGTAATGCTGTTGGGATTTGTTTGCTGCACACTTACGTCATGGATTCTGCATATTTACAGTTATTATTTTGCAAAGTAATCTGTGCAAAGTAATTTTCAAGCTATCTAATGTATTTTTACAGGAATCAGAAACAACCATAACAGAAAACTTGGGCAAATCCTTGATAGCTCCTTCATAATATCGTCTAGTTATTTGGAAAACTGCACCTGGTGATGTGCAGTAATTTCCATGCATTAGGCTTTCAGTGTTGATTTCTAATGTTTATCAGACAGCAGGCTTGACAGTAGACGAGTAAGAGAGAAAACTGGCAACACAGTACTCCTCTGGCAGTTACCATGTCAAAGTTGTTTCTTTCTTGTCTGTGTATGATTTTGCTCAGGGACCAGCCTGTGAGGCTGGGTTGGTCTTTAAACATGGCTAGCAAAAACCATCTGGAAGACTGCCACCACTTTCAGTGAAATCAGACTTTCACCCCTACTGTTTTATTGCAAAAGCCAACATATGTATAAAAAAAAGATCTCACTAGTCTCTTGGCCCCTTGGGGAGGAATGCAATAATAAAAACTGAGACAAGCCAAGGTATGCATTGCTGAAGCATCCAAGTGCAAAGTACAACATAACACTAGTCAAGGAAGTTCTTTTTAGGCCTACCCTCTAATCCGAAAGGAGACAAGTTCAGCTGCAGTCATTTAATTTCTTTGAAATATGCAACCGGCTTTATGCCTAGGTTTGCTCACTTGCAGCAGGTACAGCCAAACGGATCATGCCCTTTTATTCAATCTCACCACAACAGGATGGATCAAAATCAGCAGTGTCTATCCAATGCCATTTTAGTTGAGAACTTCTGATAGATACAACCAGCAGTGAAATGCTGCAGCTTTAGTCATGTCTGGGTCGGAGACACCCACATTACGCTATGATGCTTTTATTCAGAAGTGAGACCACAACCTAGAGTTTTCACCGTTCTCACACTTGAACCCCTTGCCTTGACAGGGACACCTCCCACTAGACAAGTTTCTTCAAAGCTCGATCCAACCTGACCTTGAACACTTCCAGAGATGGCATGTCCACTGCCCTCTGGACAACCTACTCCATTGTCTCACCACCCTCATGGTGAAGAATTCCTTCCTCATATCTAATCTAAATGTATTCTCTTTCAGTTTGAAACTGTTACCCCTGGACAGCAGTTCTGAAGAAAAAGCAACTGCCATATTCAGCAACAAAAACATTAGGATTTTGCGTCTGATTTGAAATATTGTTGAGGTCAAATAAAGCTCTAGGGGAAAACAGTTACCCACAGTCCAGTAATTGCCTGATTATCTTCATCTGATCTTTTTCAGTGGTTATGTGTAATGACTAATTTTCAGATCTGCCCCTGATTTTATTTTCTAGTAACATGCAGATTGTATATTTGTCAAAGAAAATGGAGGAGTTAATTATAAGCATGATCAACAAAGTCGAGCAAGACTGACAAAATCTGTGTTGCCTGTTAGAAGTGGCAATACTTCCATGATAATGTGTGACTAATAAAATATGTGATCATAATTTCCAGCTACTTGTGGCCAAGTTGGAAGGAACAAAGCAACTAGATGTGTATGAGGACTTGAGAGGATCTCTCCCTAAGAAACATGTTAATGTGCTGTGTGGGATATCCTGTGGGATACTCAATGTTAACCAGATTCTGACACCATTTCTGTATATATAAAATAGAATAGAATAGAATAGAATAGAATAGAATAGAATAGAATAGAATAGAATAGAATAGAATAGAATGGATATTTTTCAGTTGTAAGGAACCTACAATGATCATCTAATCAAACTGAAGAAGAGTTCTGCCTGTTTGATGTTTATTGTAGTGAAACATTTCTCTTACAAGGGATTTTTGCGGCAAATAGAAAGAGGCACATGTTAATATAACATAATTGAAAATTAATTGAAGTTTAAGAGCTGGAAGGTGTATGCATCTTTAGGAGCTTTCAACACTTGCATAGCTACACGCCCTATACAAAGAATTTAGAAATTATTTTTATGTTTTTGCTTTTGTATTATTCACCAATGCAACTAATTATTCATTCAGTTTTTCAATGCAAATCTCTAATATTTGAAAAATAAAGAGCATTGACTATGATTGTTTTCTGTGAAGACAGGTTAAGGTTATTATAGTGGGACGTCTTGTGTCTTTTTAACAATTGACTAATAAAAGAAGCAGAAAACTCTAGATTTTCATAGTTGCCCACTTTTACTCTACTGATTTAATTTTCTCTGCCTCAAGTTTGCCCTACCTTTCCACAGAGTCACCTGGCACTGCGCCAATGAGCTGAGTCTGAGCTCCTATCAGCTGACGGTGGTTGACAGCACAGCTGTGTATGGTTGTCTCAGCTGGTGTCAGATATCTACAAAATGTTTCCTAAGTCTGGTGTGTCCCATCTCTAGAATGAATGATACCAAATGTTTTTTGTGAAAGTACTCTTTGGGAGTTTAGTTGATCTGTAACAAAACATGTATCTGTTATATTGTAGTTGTATATATATCATGTACTTTATATGTTATTATAGTAAGAGGTTTAGAATTTGTTTTGTTTTGTGTTTGTTTGTTTTGGTTAAATTGATATACTCTAGTTCCCTCTGATGTCCAGCATCAGGCTAAAGTGTTTGAGATCCTGTCCATTTGATGCAAAAATCAGACACAGGTGAAAAGACCAGAAAAGCAACCAGAATATGAGCGTAGGGAGTTCAATAAAAAATATTTTACCAGTTGATTTGGGACTGTTATTTGACTCTAAAATATTCAGCTAACAAGGCTTCCCAGTCCTTCCTAATAAATTCTTCTCAATGTGTTTACATGGTCCCAGGAAAGGAAATGCTGTACTTCTACTCAAGAGACCAAAAACCTATTTACCACACATAGGTATAATAACATAAAATAAGTCTTTCAAAAGTGCTTTTTGTTATGTATTACCTAAAGAGAGGCAATAGGCTCTTGGCAATGACAATTAAACAAAATAAGTCAGGTAAGTCATATTCCAGCATTTGATCTCTGTGTCTTCTGTGTCTGTCTTTGTGAAGGATCACATGTGGAATTAGCACAGAAAATTTCTCGCTTTCATTTTTTTTCAAGTAAAGACAGGCTTATTTCAAAAGAGATGTCACCCCAAACAGTTGAAGAAACATCTCTGAACATTGAAGGCTTTGTAGTAATGAAATTATTAAACAGTGAACCATTGGGCACAACAGAAGACTATAGACCAAACAGCGTAACCCCGGAAAATACATGCCTTTATTTGTTACTACATCCAGTGGCATCCTTACAAAGGTAGGTGGTATTCTTGCTACCTGTTTCTGGAAAATTTTCTTCAGTAGCACCAGAGCTACACATTACTTCTGCCTTTTTTATTGCTGAATAGTGGGAAATTCTTTAGCACTGCCCAGTTTTGTCCACTTAGTTTTGGTGTGATTTTATAATCAGTACTCACTGCCGCTTTCACTGACATCCTCACTTGTACAGCTCAGGAAAACAAGAGAATGACAGTTCTTTAACTGGTTTCTGGTATTACTACTGGTTTTAACTGTTCTTTTCTAGAACACAGATGGGATGTTTAGCACTCTGCGTATCTGTAAGACAGAATTACCTTTCCAGAAGGTAAAAAATCAGTTTGTAGTTTTTTGGGTTTTTTTTAATGGACTTCATGAAAATTAATGCATAAGTGGTTTGTACTGGTGATTAGAAATAATCAAGCCTTATGCAGTGGTGTCTATTTCCTTAAAACATTAAGCTTATTTCAGCACGCCATTAATTCCCAACCTCTACTATGACTGCGAAGGTTAAGGAAACGACTGATCAAAATAATATTTCTTTTTAAGATTCTGGTGACATTTCAGAATGAAACTAGAAAGCAGGGAGAAAAAAAATACGCAGCCCTGCCCTGTGTCAACACTGTTCACACGCACACAGAATTGCAGAATCACAGGATGTTAGGGGTTGGAAGGGACCTCGAAAGATCATATAGTCCAATTCCCCTGCCAGAGCAGGAACCTAGAGTAGGTCACACAGGAACATGTCCAGGCGCGTTTTGAATGTCTCCAGAGAAGGAGACTCCACATCCTCTCTGNAAAAAAAAAACGTAACCTTGAGGGAGAGGGAAAAATACCCCAGAACTTCTCCTCTCCCTTCTCAGACTCAGTTTAAAGACATAGGAAGGCATAAAATTCATTCTTCTGGGCATGGGCTGACGACATAGGATAAACTCCAAGACAAAAATCACTCCAAGACAGGGGCTCAGAGCTGGACACAATATTCCAGATGTGACCTCACCAATATCTGTGCACCATATGCACATAAAAACAGGAAGTCTATGGGGCTTTTCCTTGGCAGACTGAAAATGTGGACCTTTATATCAGATGAAATGGGAGAAAAAAACAAACCACTAGACTTTATGAGTTTCAAAAGCAGATTTAAACACATTCCAGAGAGAACCCAAAGAAAGGGTGGAAGAAAAGGTGGTACTGAGGGCAGATTTCACTGGCTCTTGTATAATTTATGGAGTCCTTTGGCAGCTAATATCTAGAAATGTCTAGGAGGGGTTATTATTTTATGATCCAAATGTGCATAGTTCTCTACAACATGCTACTTAATGAAGAAGCTATTAGCAATTAGACATCTCCTGGTTTGTAGGAATCTTATTTTCAAAATAAGCCCTAATGTGTAACTTATATTTTAACTGATATTTACATTATTTGTTGGTCTTTGCTCCAAGAGGATTTTGACTGCAGGATATTTCTTCTTGTCTCTGGGAAACAAAAACCCCATGGACCAGTATAGGTCCAGGACCACTGACCTATTGGAAAGCAGCGTAGGGGAAAGGGACCAGGGGGTTCTGGTGTACAGCAGGATGGCCATGAGCTACCAATGGGCTCTTGTGGCCAAGAAGGCCAATGGCATCCTGGGGTGTATTAGGAAGGGTGTGGTGAGTAAGTCAAGAAAGGTTCTCCTACCCTGGTGAGGTCACATCTGGAATATTGTGTCCAGTTCCAGGGACTGGTGGGTCCCAGGAATGTCAGCATCTCCTCCCAGAGTGGCAGAGCACGACCTGACAGCCAGGACCATCCCACTGACCCATCCAGGGAGCAGTGCAGGTGAGGGGACTCCAGGAGAAGTCCCAGGTACCAGACACTTCTATGCCAAGGGTTTGATAGTAGTCCGGGAGGGGAAGACAGGCAAGGACATCTGTGGGTGCCCATCATCCTGGCATGCTGACATTACTTTAAAGAAAATTTTTTATTATTTAAAATGAATGGTCTATTTTCACTTTTGTTTTGAAGTGATGGGTGCCTTAAGAGATATAATCTAGTATAGGAACTTGAAAACAAGAAGTCATGTTTTCTGTCTGGTTAAATGAAACATTTCATTTGGCTTGAAATGGAACAAAATATTTTTCTTGAGTCAACAAAATATTTTGTGTTGACACAAATAAATTTTTTGTTTCAATTTTTTGGTTCAGCTGAAATACCCAAAAAATCCATTATTCATAGTGCTCTAGTCTTTCTTCTCTGCCTGCCAAACTACAGAGCTGATGACATTTGTGAAAATTTAAATGAAATTATATAACACATTCTGGCATACTGGAACCCTGCCATTTATTTAAGACTTTCTTTTATGACTGACCTTGGCTGGACTGAAATTGCCAACTGAAAGTACAGTGTTTAGCGACTCTTGATTTATCCAGACTTCAAATCAGAAGTTTTGTGCTGAGCTGTCGAATCATCTGACTAAAATGACAAAACTCAGATTACAATTACCTTAATTTTTGGAGTTTTTTAGGGCTTTTATTTGCGTTATGACAATGTTTAGTAGTCCAAATAATGAACCAAGTATACGTAATGCTTGCTGATGACAATACAGTTCCTAAAGCTACTGTTTCCCATTTAAACCTCTAGAACTTTTCAAGTCATTAAGAAAAGAACAAGAAATAATTATGCAGTTATTTGTATGGTTCCCAGTATTGCTGCAGAAATGGGACTGAGTGGTTTTGAAATTTGCTGTTCAGACTATTAGACTGAAGAATACTTATCGTTAAAGTCATCCATTCTTTATTAGGTTTATGTTATATTTTAATCAAAATATGTACATGTGAGTGCCAGTCAGTTTCAAAGTCCTCTGATTTAACAAATCCCAGAATTTAAATATGATTAGATATTAGGACCTCAGTATATGAAAAATATCCATAAGCTCCTTTTCTGCTAGCATCAGATCAACTAACCTAGGATCTACTGCACTGCCATTTTAAATTAATGTGTGTTTTCACTGGACTGAACCAGAGCAGAATAAATCATTCTAGATGCCCTGTCTTGAATTAAGATTCAGTTTCTGCAGGGTTTGCATATGAGATTACATCTGATTAGAAGCAGAAGTCTTGAGACTTTGACCCCAGCTTCTGTGAACAAGACAAAAGAAGTGGAAAGATTTCTACCACACAGAAAAATGCATGCACATTGACATCCCTTCTTTTGGGGTATAATTATGTCAATCAAAATAAAGAACTCAAGGAAATATGAAGATTGGTCTTTGGCAATCTTTGTTTTGACTTGAAACTTCAAACAAAACATTCCTTCTGCAGTAGGATTAATAAAGAAAACTTGTTTAAATGTTTACAAATGGTTTTAAAAGAAAGGTGAGGAAGTTGGATATTCTCACAGTTTGCATGAAAAAAAAAATAATTTAATAGAACACTCATTTTCATACTTCAATGCTTCACAATTTCATCTCTGTACCATAATGAGATTGTGAAGTCACCAGATAACTGATTCTGGTTAGAAAGAATTATGTAATGCTGTTTTATTTGGGGAGAAAAAAACCCAAACACAACAGTAAAGCTTCTGAAAATGTTAATGTATCACTACAAAATCATTTTTCTAGTTCAATGTGGCATACCCTAACCCTAACAACAAACAACCATACTGCATCAAAGTGACAGCACAGTTAGCTTGCTGCTGAATGGAAAATGGTATGATTTCTAGCACTAGTTGTACAGGAGGTCTGTGTCAGAGGTTTGTAAACAAACTTAAATCCTGCTTTCGAAATGGCTTAGCAGTGAAGAGAAAAATAATACTGTTTAATATTTAAACAAAATGTTTAATGTTAAAACAGTAAAATTCTTTTTCTGCATGGTAGAATAGATGGAAGAATTGTTCAGAGCAGTTTAGGGAGAAATAACAAGAAGTAATGGGATAAAAATCAGTGAAAGAATAACAGAGGATGAAAATCAGACAAAATACGTAACTGGTCAATTAAAACATGAAATACTTCCTGAAGTGCGGGGGAGAAACTGGAGCACTGGGATTCACCATATTTAGGCTAGATACAGTAGCTGGAGATGTTCTGTACAGTATAATTCTGTTTGAACTGTAAGATGAATCTACTTGACATACTCTTTAGCAAGTTTGGGGCTTGTTTCATGCCTTTGAAGTTTGATTTCAGTCTCAGGATCAACACATGTTTCAGCATCACTGGCAATTTGCTAAACTGGGGAGATTTTTTGCTTCTAAATGCTCTATGTTCATGCATATGGTCTCAGCAGTGCAGAGAAGAAATCTTAGTATCACACAAGCCTTAGATTAGGCAAAGTTTTTAATGGTCATTACTACTTAATTTTTCAGAATGAGGTTTTCAAGATGGTGTAGACCCAGAATTTAAAAGGAAATTCAGTGTTTGAATTCCCAGGATTGTGTTGAACTTTTTTTTGTCTTTTTAAGTGGAGGAGTGACAGTGACAAGTAGCCCTGGCAAACTACAAATCTTGGACTCAACTCCATACTCAGATATCCAAAACTTACCCTTGTCCATTAAAGCTCTTCCTTCATGTGTGTCAAGGAGGTAACATAATCTCTAGAAGATGTTTGAACACAGATCTTGGTAATCTGTGTGACTGACTGCCACATATATCCTACATTAGCAAATACTGGTATTCTTTCTCATCATGGTACATGTTAATTCATCATGGCCATTTTGTCATTGCAGAAATCTATGCTAGTCATTCAGAGTCTTCAGTCTATACTATTTAAATCTTTAAAAATTTACCTTAATGGGTCTGGTTTGCTGAATCTTCCATAATCAGGGTTTGGTTTTGGGTGTTTTTATGGTCAAATATAAAATTTCTCAGGAGTGCTTCTAATGAACCTAGGTCTCTTGAAGGATACCGATCTCTTTTTCATTCATTTCCTGTTACTTATCAAGTTTTTGGTGAGCTCTCAATATCATGAGCTATCCACGTTTTATTTGCTTTGGGGTTTGGGGGCTTTTTTTGGGGGGGTGGTGGTGGTGTTTGTCTTGTGAACATGTACAACATTATAGAAACTTGGCTCTGACCAGAATTATTGCCACTTAACATAGTCAAATGTTCTTTCACACAGGTCATTAAAAAAAAGACATTACACATGCTGTCAATGGTATTTTCAAGGGTCACAATAGGTTCTCATTATTTTTGCCCCTCCGCTGGACACTTTATATTATCCATATGTATTTTCAGCTTTTCATGGCAGAGTCCTGCTTTGACTCTATTTTTATGACTTAGAAAATCACTTAAGTAAGTGTCTTCTTTCCTAATGTAGAGATTCTTTGCAACCAATTTTAAACATTTGCTTTGTTAATGATTGTGAAATCTTGCTCAATAAATAATATGTTACATTAGTTCTTCATTGTCCTTGTAATTTCTGCTTGTGATACTATGACGGTGGTGAGACACTGGAAAGAGTTAGCCAGAGAAGTTGTGGACACCTCATCCCTGGAAGTATTTAAGACCAGGCTGGATGAGACTCTGAGCAATCTGGTCTAGTGGGAGGTGTCCCTGCCCATGGCAGGAGGGTTGGAACTAGATGATCTTTAAGGTTGCTTCCAACTTAAGCCATTCTATGATTCTGTTTTGTTATCGGTGAAAATGAAGACACCAACATTTTCAGCCTCACGGTAGTGGTTAGTAGCTTTTCTTGTCGTTGTGAAATGTCCCAGATTTCTCTTAAATGTGTTATTCTCAAATTAGGTGTTAGTTAATTATAGTACACTGGAAGCTCAAATCTGAAGATTTTCCCATCAGTAGGACTTTAAGAGAGGGCTTCTTACTTGTGCTTTCACTGGACAACTTGAGAAGATTCCTCTAGCCTTGTGAAATATTTTTTTGTTGGTTTTTACACATGCTCTTTCGGTTGCAACTAGAAACCACAGCCACCATTTGAAGAGGTGCAAGTACTTAATTTAGGAGGAGGGATGGAGTGATTTTCTGAATTTTAATACTGAATTTATTTGCTTCTCAGGTGAAGAGCTGTGAGTAAAGAAGAACATATTGTTCTAGTCAAAGCTTAATTGTCCTCTCTCCATTTTACATGGCTCTTTAATTATCTTACCTCTGTTTGGATTTGGCATGTGAATATTTGCTACTTTCTCCTGTGTATAAAATTAGTACCACTATTACATTATTTCCCATGGTAATTAGATAATACTTAATGAAAGGCAGAACCCATTTTGACAGATCCCTGGACATGCAGCTACATACTGACTCAAGCGTGAGTCAGAGTTATATTCAGGTAGAGGTTTTTAAAGGTATAAATGAATGTTTTGGGTTGAAAATCACATACTGAAGAGGGTTCCATTTGAATGTTTTACCTTCCCACAGGTGAGGAAAGTACTCAAAGAGAGTGTATGGAGACTATGTTCCTCTTTTCTGGTAGGAAGACTAATCATCACAGAGGCTGTAATGGGACAGAGAAATTGAAGCAGGATTTTTTTTTCACTCTTTTTGGATTTCCATATGGTAACTTCATTTCTACTAGTACAGCTGTCAGAAAGTAACAGAAGATTGGTGAGGAGGATTGTAAACACACTAAAGTGACTTGCAGCTGGGATGTCAAAAACCACATATATCACTCTAATTGTTCAGCTTTGTGTACTTAATAAGCAGAATATCTACATTTAGTTAACACAGGTCTGTGAAGAACTCAGAGGCACCTTATTAAACATCCTTGAGATTCCTACCCTGCTGTGGCAACATCTAAGCACAGTGGAAAAATATGCCTGCAAAAATCCCTGATATGTGGGATAATGCAGAAAGTTCAAAAGGTTTTGCTCGCTCTAGCAAGGACCAAGCTCTGTGGTACCTGCATCCCTACTTGTGTGCATTTGTCTGAGTGCTGCTGCAGAGATCCCCCCAGTTCATGAGGTAACAAGAATAAATCTGCTCTTTGCATTTCAACCATGGTTATGTGGATGTTCCCCACACAACAGCCATTGCCATGGTGATGGAGATACAGTGATCCTTCTCTGTTAGTCTGTTGTGAATTATTTTCACTGCAATGGTCTAGGCAGACCAAATGAGGGAACAGTTGTACCTCTAGACATCTTCTGCAGCACGCGGTGAACTATCCTAGATAATATCAGCCTCCTTAGCAGTGCCAAGGGTGCAGGACACATCCTCCCAGTGAAGTGGAAAAGCTGACCTTCCCTTTCCCACGTACTCAGAGGTCATTATGCTGTATGGAGTTGTCTTCTGAAAGACAGGGGGAAAGAAAGGAGAACAAGCATTTCCAGGCTGGGCTTCTATCAAATCTGGGCTTCCTTGTATGACAATGCAGGCAAGTGTATGAAGCTGGGTAGGTGGCAAGGGAAAAGTGCTGACTCTCCATGCCCAATGACCCACTTCCAACAGGGAATTCCCCCCATCAAACGAAACTTCCCTCCTAAGAAAAACAAAGGCTGGCCTCCATTCAAGTGCAACGACAGAGTCTTGTTAAATAGAGGAGAAACCTATTCACTGTATCAGCATCTTACGCAAGGAAAGCACCAGATTCTTGTGTCACGACAGCAAGGAAAGAGTGAGAAGGAAAATGGAAAAAAACCCCTCCCTTCTAAGGCTTTATGCACAAAATAACCCTTTCCTCTTGTGCCTGGCCAGTCAAAAACATAATTTAAATGCATCTCTGTGTCAACAATCTACTACCAGCAACAAGGAGTAATATAGATGATTCCTTGTCACTTAAGAGTATGCAGTGCAGCAAACCAAAATAACAGAAAGAATTCTTCTGAAAGTTGGGCTTCCTGCCACTTTCCTCAAAGTCAAGTAAGACCTTTTCCCACTAGTAAGATTATGCAAAGTCATGGTTATGGAGCTGATATTTACTGCTTTCTAACCACAAACTTAAGAGGAAAACCTCTTTTCTTCAAAACTTCATTTCCTCCATCTTCTTTTTTTCCTGTTGTTCAGCTATCTAAGCATGACTCTTAAGCAAGGTTTAAAATATTTTACGCATATATATATATATATATGTATACACATACACATATTACTATATGTCTGAAAAAAATCTCAAATGTGGTAGCGTGTCTTGCTACCTCAGAGATGCAGTGGAGAAAAGACTGAGAAATAGCAGAGAGTCGTAGCCCCTTGAGCAAGCAGGGAAAACAAAATGAAAAGTAATGCAGGGGTTGCAAATTAATACAGTGAGTTGTTGTTGGAAAACTGTCTTTATAGAATTGTAGAATGTTTTTTTCTTGGAAAGGACCTATTAAGGTCATCTAATTCCAATCTTCTGCCATGGGCAGAGACATCTCCCACTATATCAGGTTGTACAAAGCCCCCTTCGACCTGGCTTTTAACACATCCAGAGATGGAGCATCCAGAGCCTCTCTGGGCAACACATTTCAGTGTTTCACCACCCTTAGAGGGAATAATTTCCTCCTAATTTCTAAACTGAATTTACCATCTTGTAGTTTAAAGTCTTTACTCCTCATCCTATCACTACAAGCCCTTGTAAAAAGTCCCTCCCCAGCTTTCTTGTAGGTCCCCTTCAGATACTGGAAGGCTGCGATAAGATCTCCCTGGGGACTTCCCTTCTCCAGGCTGAACGATCTCAACTCTTCTATCCTGTCTTTGTAGGAGAGGTGTTCAGCCCTCTGATCAGCTTTTTGGCTCTCCTCTGGATGTGCTTCAGCAGGTCCACGTCCCTGTTGTATTGGGGGCTCCAGAGATGGACTCAGTACTCCAGGTGATGTCTCACTAGAGCAGAGCAGAGAGGCAGAATCACCACTCTTGACCTGCTGGCCACAATTCTTTTGATGCATTCCAGGACACAGTTGGCTTTCTGGGCTACGGTCACACATTGTTGGCTCATGTTGAGCTTTTCATCAACCAGCACCTCCAAGTCTTTGTCCTTGGGACTGCTCTCAATTTGTACTCTGCCCAGCCTGTATTTGTGCTTGGGATTGCCCCAAACCAGATGAAGGACCTGGCACTTGGCCTTGTCGAACTTGATAAAGTTTGAGTGGGTACATCATCCAGATCTGTCCAGGTCTCTCTGGGTGGCATCNTGACCTGCTGGCCACAATTCTTTTGATGCATTCCAGGACACAGTTGGCTTTCTGGGCTACGGTCACACATTGTTGGCTCATGTTGAGCTTTTCATCAACCAGCACCTCCAAGTCTTTGTCCTTGGGACTGCTCTCAATTTGTACTCTGCCCAGCCTGTATTTGTGCTTGG
>VWZK01017739.1:5951-69182 GCA_013396935.1 Baryphthengus martii | reverse complement strand
TTTCCTTTCCTTTCCTTTCCTTTCTCTTTGCCAACTTTTTCTCCATTGCCAACTTTGCTATCCCTATTATAACATACTACATTTCATCAGGCAGATTCCTTTTCCCATTATTTTCTGAAAGCAATGCATAAAAACTTCTCTTCATTAAGTGCCACCAGCAGTTCAACACCACATAACTAATCAGACAATTCAGTAGCTTCACGTCCATGTGATGTCTCAAGTTCAAAGGGGACAAAGACATCCTCTTTGGTGTTTTGTTTCACTTAAGCTATTAAAGATGCACAGAACCTCCTTAAGTGTTTTGGTTTTTTTTTTTTTTATTCCCTATCACTAATCTTAAGCATTATAAAATCCAGTGCCAGTTTAGACAACACTCAAATTTATAATGTGATTTGGAAAAAAACCTTGATGATTCTCAATGAAGTGAAAAGACTGAAACTCTTGGTGGATGCAAATATCTCAGATCTACTACTTTTTTTCCACATCCCTTAAAGATCTTGGCTTATTAATTCTCTTCAACTTCTGTGACCTTGATGTTTTTCCTCAAAAAGCATGCTGGGAAATTCCCAGAGGTGTGCACTGTGTGTGGGAATGTATACACCCAAAAAGCATTAAAAGAAAAAAAATTACACACAGTTCAGAACATATGCACTGTCTTCATGTATATTCCACAAAGCTACAGTTGATGCAGTTGACATCACTAGAAAAATAAAGTTTTGTTCACAAGGTCATATAAACATCACAATTTTTTTGGATAATCCCTTTGATGTAGCATATTTGTTAATTAAATTACAAGTTTTGAAATAATAGCTTATCACTTGATCAATAGATTTTCCTTACTGTTTTTCCCACGGCTTGATAAAGGGTTAAGAAGGTTGCTTTATCAAATGTTTAAGCAAATGAAAAATTACTTCTAATCTGTTTATGCTGGCTTCTGAAGTTTCAACAGGACTAGGTTCTACTTTACCACTTTTACCTGTGTGCTAAGATGTTTTGAAACATTGGATGTAAATATGCAACTATTTTAAAGCTAGTTACACAAAATTTCTTGACATTTCTGGTAAGTTTGTTAGTAGATAGAGCAGTTATATTCAAACATGATTTTACTGCAAAGCTGTTCCTCCAATGTAGGAACCACGAAAGATATTTCAT
Source organism: Baryphthengus martii (assembly GCA_013396935.1). Taxonomy (NCBI): domain Eukaryota; kingdom Metazoa; phylum Chordata; class Aves; order Coraciiformes; family Momotidae; genus Baryphthengus; species Baryphthengus martii. The sequence continues at coordinate 68,030 of VWZK01017739.1, read as the reverse complement.
GGTCTTGGAAATAAAATAGATACAAGTAATAACAATTGCATTTGATTTGTTACTAGTATATAACTTTTTTCTGCAAAAAATAAATTATATATGTTCTTGTTCATTTTTTTCCCATTGCTTTTTAACAACGTCTTTTGTTTTTAACTTAAAGACAGTAATATGAAAATTCTCAAAACATATTTGTGAAAAAATATATAATTCTTTTAATTGACATTTATATATATATCGATTTTTAGATTGATTATTTCTTTTGGCAGCAGAAAAACACTATGCAAAAAAAAAAAAAGTTATTCTTTGCAAACCTTGAACATTATTTAATAAGAAGAAAAAGATCCAGAAGAACATACACAATACACCTAAACTGCAATCACAAATGAAAAGATAAATTATGTGCAATGCATACGAGTGATCATCTCCATACAACAAAATTACTGAATTCATATCTGATGTTAACTAATCACATAAGGAAAATAGTTTTGAAGCTAGTACATTTAAAACCCAGAATTTTTATTGAAGGATCCACTCCACTATTAAATGGAACAGCTTTGTTTTGTTTTGTTTTGTTTTTAGAGACTGCTAATCCCTTTTAAGTAGGTAAAAACCAGATTTAGAAACCAGCCCTCACAGGCAAACTGCACCTAAATGAATGCAATGCCAGATACCAAAGAGGTTTTGGTCATCATATAGCTGGAGAACCAGCCTTTTTTAGCGAAGAGGAATCTAATGAAAAGAGATAAGCCTATGGATCAAAGGAAACAAATACTCAACTCTTGCTAATATTTACTATCATAAACAGAAACCAGGAAGCAATTGAATTTTAATTAAGTAGCAATATTTTGTTGTTCTGGATACATACTTAGTTTTAGTTTCTCCTTTCAAAGAAGTTCTCCCCAGATCTGTCCTTTGGCCTGTTTTAGTGTACATGAATCATGATAAATTACTACTAAACGCATTTCAAATGAATTTATTTTACAGCAGAACTTATTTTTCTTTCCAAGTCAATTCTATAAAACTTCAGAAGTATTTAAATCACCGCTTTCTAATGTGAATACGCTTTTGAAGAGTTTTTAGTATGTGTTTCTGTACCATATTAATAATACTCACAATGCAAGGTTTGTTCCTGTAAACATTACCTATTTTAGTAAACCTTAATCAGGCTGGTGGAGTGGTCTCAATCAACAGGACTGCTCAAAGTAAATAAAAGCTTGTGGGATTAAGACCTACATTCTTGCATTTCCAGCAATTTAACGGCAATTAGTTGATATAAGCAAGAACAATTTCCTTAAAAAACCCACCAACAACAGCTCCCAAAACAACAAACAAAGGTAATTAAAATGCTGGGGAAAAAAGTAGGATTTTTTTCTTTTTAAGGTGCCAGTATTGGCAACTTGCACTATCTTATTGTAGATTTTGTCAAATTTTTTGCATTAAAGCTATTATAATCAGAAGATTGCAGTGTAATCTCACTGTTCAGTTCATAAAGAAATAGCTGCAGGAAAAAGCTTAAAATATGAAGGAATTGTTCCCTGGGAGCTCCACAACAGAAAGAAATCTGGGTAGTATATCAGCAACTCTTACAATATCTTGGAGGTCTAAAGCAGTGGTTTTTAACTTCTAGAACTGGTAGCACTGATACTCTCTTTGAACAACTAATCAAAGTGCACGCATCCTGTGTGATGCTGTGTAATATGTGACTTTTTGAAACTACAGCCATGAGTTGTTGTCTTGAGTTTAATCACATGGGTAAGGATTCGTTTCCCTTCTTAATTTTATGTTTGCTTGGGTAAAAATAACAACACAACAAACAAGAAGACAATTGTCTGGGATGAAAGCTAAAAATACCTGCAGATCAGTGAAGAATTTCTGGTGCCGATACCAGTCAGACTTGGAGTGTACTTGATACTGGGATAGTGTGAAAGAGATGAGTACGCAGACCAAAAAAACAGATGGCCCCTTATCACCCCATGGGGCTAAACACACAAAAGTAAACTTCAGAGACTCCTTACCTTTACCTTGTCTGTCTCTATCAGGAGAGACTGTCATATTAAGGGTTATTGTCTCTCTAGCCCTCCCTGTGATCAGCTTTTGAAGTCCACGGCCAAGAGGCCAGTGTGAGAATATCACCCCAGATAAGAGGTGTTTGCTCTGTGAAATATTCAGGACAGGAATCCACGGAGCCCGTGATAGTTCAGCAGGGAACCACAAACTCCGGCTAATATCTTCTAATCCCCTGTTGGTTTGAGAACTACCCACCATAAAAAGCATAACTGGCTGTTTATTTGCGCAGGCAAGAGATAACATCTTAAAGTTACAGTCTGCCTTAAGTAGTAGGGATGTGAAGCCCAAAGAAAGGATCCATCCAAGCTCATAATCAAAACTGTGTGTGCTCCCTTCTTCTCTGCCTAATGAGATGTAAACATTTTGGCTGTTGTCTCTTTTGAAAGATATTAATCAAATATACTGGTTAGAAATCACAAAGGATAGTCCAGTCTGCAAATTACATGTCTTCTTTTATAGCATTCTGAAGCTGTGAACAATATGTTAAAAATTTTCCCATGGCACAACCAAGTAAATACTTGTGGCACATTTCTATTTATTACAGAGAATAGTTAAATTCTAAGACATAAATCATGTTCTTCTACTAAAGGCTTTACAAATTCCCAAAGACAAGCCTAATTCCCAATGCAACGATGCTATAAAAGATCAGACACTTTGTTATGGAGAAATCCACATTTGGAGATGTCTTTCAACAATTTTCTCCCAGGACCCAATCCTGTGAAAGGCACATGCAAGCTGCTGAACACTGCGTCAAGCTCCATTAGTTTCAAAATGGCCCTAAAACCTTACATTTAATTTGCTGTACTTAAATTGTAATCTGACAAGTTTAATACTGCCTAAGCTAAATAAATAAATATTTTTCCTTTTCTTTCTTCTACTAAGTGACAGTCTTTTGATTTCTATAAGGAAAAAGATTTCCTAAGTATAACTTTCAAAACTGAGAGAAGATGCCACTAATTTTACCTTTTTCGCACCCCTCACATCAGTTATTGTCATTAGCGAATGTCACTACTGTAGTATGAAAGCAAAAATAACAAGGGGTAGGTGAAGAGATAAGGGAAGATGACCAAGAAGGGAAAATAATTCNTTTTTTTTTTTTTTTTTTTTTCCATTGTAATCTATCCTCTGCCCTGTCCTCAGCAACTGCCCTAAATCAAGGAAGTGGCACCTGATGCATTCTGCAGATGGATCGGCACTGTGTATCTGGAACACAGTATACAGGTGGTTTTTCACTTGTACGAGTGGGCTAACTAGCCAGCAGACAGATCTTATTTGTGGGGCAGGAGCAGGAGTGGAAAATGGAAATTTCTCCTGGCTGTTTTACAGAAAGAAAGGCTAAGTGAAAGAACAGGTCAAATCAGAGCTTATTTATTAATATTTCTAATTGCTCTCCCTTCCTGCTTAGGTAGACGCTTTCTGGAAGGCACGCTAGTTAACCAGTCATTGAAAACACTGGACAGTAACAAAATCAGTGCTATTTCTGAATCCTTCGGATGTATTTTAAATATGTATTCATATATGTATTTATTGATTTGAGTGCCCTAAAGTCTGAAGATGAGGACTTCCAGGATTTCCCTGGCCTTAGTAAATGAGCTGAAATGTTCACTAATCTGTTTCTCTTGGTTGAAATCCATAGTCCAAGGCATTGACTCATGCTTATTTGACAGCATGTGAAGGCAGATTCTTCAACATTATAATTGCTCATTCATATCAACCCAACACTACAATTATCCATTCATAATTTTTTTCTGTATTTCTCCAAGCATTAATCCCTCCTTTAAACAGAAATCTGAAAAAAAAGAAGAGGAGAGACCTCAATCTCTTATATCTTCATTTTTGCCTTTTCCTAGGCTATGTCCAAAAGAGGATGCTAATTTTATACAGTCAATTCCAATCCCTGCTCAGTTTCCACAGGAGACAATAGACTACTCTTTCTCACAGAACAGGACTTCTAGAATTTTCCACATTTTATGTTCATAAGTGTAAATGTAGTGTAAAAGTCAACAATGTACTGAGTCCTGGAGCCACTGGTAAATAATTCACTTATATTTGCAGTGCAAAAGTGAATTTAAGGACTACAAACGTAAGGAGTGCAAATGCAGAAGTAAATGCAGCATGATCTGACTTGCAAGGCTGGGCAATCCAATGGCCATGCTCATGCCATAGGAGATGCTACAACTACTGCTGTGGGCTAGGAAGAAAAAGAAATCAAAAATCCTTCCTTCTCTCAACAAATCCTACGAAAATACTCATGTCTGAGGATGGGTTGCTAAAGAACTTGTTTTTGACAAGTTATTTTTGTTTTTGACAACTTATTTTGATGCCTTCTGTATTGTACCAAGCAACCATTCAATTTGTATTCAAGAAATGGGCCGAGAAAACCCAAATTTTGCCTTCCCAAGTGAACAAGTGGAAGAAAAATCTTGATGCTATGTTTTCTTGCTGCCATTCACTGAGTACCCTGTAGTTTCCGAAAGATAAAAAGTACAAATGGAAAATTTCTGATAGGAATCAGGAGATTCCCCCATGAAAAACTGTATGAACAATCACTTCTTCACCCCATCTCCACTGCTTATAGTTCTGAGTCAAAAGACCAAGATCCACCCTGCTTGATAATCATCTTATCACCTCCAGTACTGCAAAGATAACCAAATTATGTTAACCAAAATCAAATCTCTGAACTCAGAAGAATTCAGACAAGAAGGCAGCTGTAGCAAACTGAGTTAATTTATCAGTTTTCTGCACCAAAAGGCATCCTACTTCATCTCTCCTTTTCTCTACTGTCCCTGTCCCTCTTCCCCTAGCTTTGGCACACATTGTTCCCTCCATAATCTGATTCAGCTTCATAGTCTAAGAGAAAGCTCTTCACTTTTTTTGGTTGACTAAGTTTTCTGATGGGTTAATGAGTTATTGCTGCATGTGGTTACAGAAAGATCTGATTGAAAAAAAACAACCAACAGAGCCAGTGCAAGTAAGTAATGGACAATTCAGGGAGGGAAAGGGCCCACAATCACCCTTTTCTATGGCCATGAGCTCTTAGAGCACCTTACACTGTCTACTGGAACTGCACTCTGAAGCAGTGAGCACCAAACTTCCCAAGATCATAGTTTCTTGAGCTGATAGTTGTTTGTGAAGAAATTAGAAATGGCATCATAAAAATCTGCAATGCTATTTTTAGAGACTTGAATTGTGTTTAAACAGCTACCAAGTAAAAAATACCATTCTGTTCAGTCAGCTGCAAATTTGCATGGACTCTTTTTGCCTGCCTGCCTTTAACATTTACCTGTTACATTAGCCCCACTAGTCCCAGTCAGGATTCTTTTTTCAGAGTCAAGTGTTAGAGAAGTTTTCAATCACAGGAAAGCATAGTCCTTCCCCAAAAACATTACAATGACTCTGCCCTAAACAAGTCACAGTCAGGTATATATCAAGGTATTGTGAAGTAAATAGTTACAATATTATATCATCTGGGGAGTCCTTTAGAAATTAAGTGTTTCCAGGAAAAAATAAAAACCAACAAACAAAACATCAAGCATCTGTATCATTTGCAGTACTTGAAATACACAGACAAGTCGCATAGAATACTTTAGAAATAGTGAGGATGGCACACGGGAAAACTTTTCTCTGAAACATATCTGAAGCAGCAGACAAACTCAGATGAGTTCTACATTTTAATTCAGCGATACACAGTTCTAGCAATTACTATACACAACATGTATAGTGGGAAAAAGAAAAGAATGCCAAGACACAGTAGGACAATTGTGAAGACTCAATAAAACACTGGTCATTGAAGAGAAATTTCATTAAGTCGTTTTTGCATGAAGCCTCTAATGTCTGAGTGTGCTACGACACACCTATTTGTAAGGATGTTGTAAGCTATTTGTATATGTATGGCTCATTTAAAGCTTCCTAGTGATGGCAAATACACCATGTTACATCATTTGTTTCAGTTATCAGTCACGTCATTATTAAAACTGTGCACATTACTTCCGGATTTGCTTATTCCCAGATGCTAGGTGTTTTTTCTTTTTACAGCATTGTATGCTACATTCAGAGATGATGTTATCAAAAACCATTACTCCCTGTGGGGAGGTGGAACTGAAATGTGAAGGGTAAAGCAGAAACCAACAGGACAGGCACCTAAGTTCAACAGAGTTGCTCTTACTTGTATTCTGAGAAGTACCAGCTCCAGCCATGAGAGGAGATTCCTTGATGGAATACCTGTAGGCTACATGTAAGTCAGCAGCCCTTTTTACACATTAATTTCTACCACTTAGACTGAAATATCCTTTGGAAATAAACTCTTTTGAGCAATTGTTTCTTCTGCTGTGATTAATCAGACAGTTTGTGTACTGCTACGGTGAAGTCCTCTAAGCTCTCTCTACCTGCCGAGGGCTCATGACGAGGGAAACTTCATAGCATTATTTTCATTGATCCCATTATAACAGAGTGTATCACAGTATAATGCAGCTTTTGGTAAGATAAGAGAGTTATGGCAATTTTCTAAAATAAAAAAGAACTTTAAAATTTGCAAATCAGCTTAGTTAGAGTTAGTTATATTCTAGACACTGGATGAACCTTGCATCACAAATCTAGCATAACTGTAGACAGGTATCCAAACTGACAAAATATAATTTACTATTTAAATTCCTACAGTGGTATCTTTTCCTACTATTAACTGTTGATGTTATTTTGCACTTTGGTGTCAAATAGCGTTTTTGGAATAAAAAAGCAAAACAATAGGAAAACTCCATCGTAGCCCTTAAAAAATGTAGTGCTTCAGAAAGATAAGTAGCCTGGAAAAAAAAAATCTTCATTCTTGCTTTTTAGGAAACGGTCATCATTTAATGAGCGATTATGTACAATCTGTATATGAACAGCAAAGTGATCTTGGTGACTTTAATGCAAGAGTTATTCTAACGGCTGCTCTATAAAACAAAAAGAAAGTATTTCACCTCAGGATAATGTTACAGGGAGAACTTCAGTCAGCAGAGCTAAATTTAAAAACAGTGCTCTTAAGATCTAACAACTTGCAAGTTTATGATCAGATCTGGCAGCTCTTTTTCGGATCTGCTCACTGTACAGAAGCAAAACATTTTAGAAGAGGTTGTAAAAATTAACTATAAAATAAAGCATAGAATGTATTGGCTCTATCTTCAGTGGTTCTATCTAAACATCAGGATAAGATGGAAGAGTAGATTCATACTCTTTAGGTATCTCCTTACTATTCTAAATATAAAAGTCCTTTATCCCGTTTGTTTCTTCTCCCATTATTTTTCTTATACTTCATTGTCAACATGATTTTTACCACTCCAGTAAAAAACTGGATTTGATATGATGTCTTTATAATATGTGATATATTGTGCTGATACTTTATCTTCTGTTTTATTGAAAAAATAATACATTTTTACTCATAAAAAGTAAATATTAGACTAATTAGGAACTGAAGCATGTTTTCCTCTTATCTGATTATAGTTTACAGAAAAATTAAAGCACCTTTATAGTCCCTGATCTAAACAATTGCATCCCAACATCAATAGTTACTCTGCATAACACAGTTGTGCATGGGGAAGCTCCTGTTGCTGCATCCACCTTCATCACACAGTTTGGGGAACCAGTTTAATGAAGCAGCATGGACAAAGCTGTATCAATACTAAAGATGGATTTGACAATATAAAAGATATTCTGCTAGTTCAGCTGATGAAGTTAAGCTTGAGTCATAAGAGAGGGACCACGGAAAATACAATCTAAAATAAGCTGCTTGAATACCCCTTACAATCTGAGCCCGACCCTATCAGAATTTAGAGAAGCTCCTGAGCAGGAGTTGGCACCTATAACTGATGCAAGATCTTGGTCCAAGAGGACTACCAGAAAGGTTTAACATGTTGTGTGCCCCACTTTCTTTTCTTTTTCATGTTAAAGTTGGTGCAGTTATTGTAGCATAAGGACATAAGCACCTAGTGTCTCCCTAACTCTCTTTAACAACAAGGTTAGTAGCTAAGGATCCATCTTGTCTCCTTTGATGTCATGCTTTTCCTAATTTATTTGTGTAAGTAAAACTCATGAAATTCAATGCATTAAATGCACACAAAGTGCTAAAGATTTATAAAGAAAGAATATTTGGAGGTTAAATTTACTTTGCATTTACTTGTTTTGGAAATAGTTTCTAATTATTACAAACCAATTATATTAAAAATTGGCATTAATGTCTATTTTTAGTCTTTAATATGAATGTTTTTCTTTGGGCTTTGTTTTTTTTTAATAGACTGATCATTTTTCTACATACTACATATAGCATGCTATGTTCTAAAACGGTACAGTGGAATGTGGAGAATTTTGTTTTGGGCAAATAATAAATTCCTCTGACTCTGTACAAAAGGCTTTATTCATCCCTCAGGTGCATGATCATTATCTGGGTCTATCTTGGCTTTTCTCTTAATTTAAGCTAGAGCCACCTACTGTAAATCACCTTTTTTCACTTACAGACATATGCAACTTGTAGACGTGCATCCCTTTATATTAAAAAATGTACTAAGACTTCAGTTTCTAAACAAGATTATGAAGAGTTCATTAATTAATTCAAGAATAAAATTAACACTGATTCCAACACCAAATGTTTTTTCTTTTTTCTCAGAGTGGAATTCAGTCTAACCTGAGAGGAAAATATTGATCTTACTGCAGCTTCTAGTTGAGTTGTTGAAGCTGCTATGCCAGAACATCATGTATTGCAAGGCATCTTATTGGCACATCTTAAGGGACATGCAGCATGTATTTTCGGCTGCTAAGTACAGATAATTACATAGTGCTTTTCAACAAAATATCTATTTTGTACCGGTTGGAAGCTCATCTCCCTGCCACATACCTCCTGGAATCGTGCCTCTGAACAGGAACCATATTTATGGAAAAAAATAGTGAGTAAATAGCTTACAAAGGGCGTTTTCAATGTTTTGCTAAAAAACATAATACATGGATAAGTGATACTCAAAAATGCATACAGGCTGCTATGTTTTTTTCCTCTCCAGTGCAACCACTGCATTAACCTGAAAAGCTGTGCTAAAACTCAGTGTGTCCTACTTGCAGCCACAGGCATGCTCCCTTTCCAAACCACTTGTGCATTAGCACCTGTGTGGGTGTCTTTGGGTAGGCCCTTGCAGTGCTCTCTGCATTCTCGCTTTCCACTGCATGTCACTACAGACAGTTGCTCTAGCTCTTCATCTATCCTTTTGTCCTTGGTATTCAGGGGAGCCTGTGCAGCATGCAGTTACAATGAAAATAAAAATTATGTGACTCTTCCCTGCTCCTCCTGAGTTCATATTTTGTTCTACTAACCTATAACAAAAAGGAGCGGTCACATCAATTATGAGCTGGAGTCCCTTTGTGCAGTGTATTAAGTCATTGACTCCTCCAGACTTTTCCCAAGGCGTTTATCATTAGCAGCAGAGATAGATACCTATTTAATAACTATTTAAGTGCTATTACAGCATTTCTTGACATATACTGAAGAAAAGCATATAAAAACTGAAGAAAATTATTCACAGCATTGCATTAGGAATCCATTTTGTATTGTCTCATGGAGAATGATATTTACATAGCGATGTTACAGTGGCACATTACTGTATGGAGCGTTACTACATTACCCAGCCTTGCTTAACATCCCAGGCTCAGAATAAGTTTGGTCATAATATTCTGTAAGAGCTAACGACTTTGGAGTGTTACATATGAGATACCTCAGACAGATCTGTCTTTCAGAAAAGTATTAAATCCCTGCCATGAGCACACACTTCAGAGGACATCTACATATTGAGATCCAACAGACTAGTCTTTTATAAAACTTTGGCCTTCATTAACACTGATGTAATGCAGGATTAATGCCATCGAGCTGAAAAGATTACAATAACAAAAGAGCAATTTGAGATTTGACTTAGGCCTCTAAAGTCTAAAATCTCCAATATCTATTTGAAGAGAAATAACTTACTCTAGCACTTGGAAAATGGGGCCTATTGAAAAGCATGAAACCTCTAAAATGTTATTTGAATGCCAGAAAAGTAATACTTTAAAAAGCCAAGACAAAAAACGCCAAGAGGAACAGAAAAGAGTGAGTCAGAGACTCTAACATGTTCATTTCCACCCTGTCTGAGAGCTGGGCAAGACACACAGCTCCATGGACATCTCCGGGTATTAACTAACAGTCACTGCCCTCAGTAACATGGGTGTCATCTCACAAAACATAAATATGCTCATAAGCTGGACTTAAATAAGGTTCCTAACTAGAATAAATATCAACTCAGAAACATGCACATTATGATGATACCTACATTTAGCTGTGACTTTGTACCCGCCCAGTGGAGAGTCGTGACCTTCCACGGCATCGAATCCTGCTGACACGAGGACAATCTCTGGATCAAACTCATGGGCAGCTGGCATAATCACCGTCCTGTAAAATGAAAAAAGCACAACCTCTTAAAACGAAAAGATTTTTTTTTTTCATCATATAAATTGCCACAATCTCAAAAATCCACAACAGAAGATCTTTAAATTAAACTAACCTTCATGATAGCTGTCCAAAACCAAACAAAGTCCAAGGCTTCAATTAATTTCTTTCTATACTCAATCTTTTTTCTTTTCTACAATTGAGAAAAGAAAAAATGCAGGTACATATGAAAGCTTCCAATATGACACACACATCTGTGCCTGTTTAATCCTACTGCCTATAAAAAGCAGCCTCTTCCAGGGAAGTGACTAATGGTTTACAGAGAGCACTCAAAGCCTGGACTGCTCCAGTTAGTGCGAACTTGGTGTAAATTTGAACTATAAATTTCTTTTGGGAAAATGTTTGCTTTCCAAACTTCTTTTTTTCTTCTTAACATTTTTAAATGTTTGTCGAGGTGGGGGGTGACTCTAGCAAAGGAAAAACACGAAATTCCCTTAATCAAATCCAGACTATGTTGTTAAGCCTTTCCAAGGTCAAGCATAACAGGAATGTGACAACCACAAACTAGTGACAGCAACCCCTGCTGGTGTCAGAAAGATAATTCAGCCCTTCACAGTCACAAAGATTCCACTTTTTTAACCCCTTCTTTAACAAATTTCCATGAGGATATTCTGTTGCTTTGTTTTCGGTCTTCTCCAAACTCAAAGCATTAAAGATGTGCTGAAGGAGAAGATAAAACCCTGTGTTCTGCACTCGCTGATGCTTTCTTTCAGGCTAACTTTCCGAAGGGAAGGTGTCAGGACGGCTTTTACACTAGTGTGACAAATGCTGAGTCTGTAACAACTCCACTAATTCAGGGGGACATCACTAACACTAAAAGACAAATACTCAAATGAATGTTCCAGTCCAAACATATTAAGTCAAGGAAATCCCAATTGGTCTACACTGGCCAAAATCTGAAGATCAATTTTGCACATGTGCAACACTATCCTAGTTCAATATTTATTTATTTATTTATTATTTAATCAATTTAGGCCAAAGAGATCATGTTTTTGTTGAAAGATTAGAATCTTCTGTGGGAAAAAAAATAAAAATTAACAACTCTTCAGGTTTTTCTTTCATTTCTGATCTGTGTTTTATGAACTTTATTTTATTCTTATTTCCCCAAAGGCAATTTTAATACTAAGAAAGTGTTCCTTTTGCTTGTTACTCAGAGAAAAAGAGAATTCAAACCAAGTAAAATGTCTTTGTCTGGGTATACAGCATCTCAATGAATAGTATTTTACATTTACATAGAAAAAAAGGATAGAGGCAACTTCATTTTTTCTGGTGATTTTGCTGAAATTGCACCATGAATGTCTACAGGCAAAGTAATATAATTTCTAAAATATTCCTTTTTTTGCATGTTATTAGTCGTCCTCTGCTGAAGTATGGATTCCATTACTGAGCACTGCACTTCAAGAAAGATCTAGACCAACTTGAAAGAACAAAAGGAAAGAAAACAAATCTAAAAAAGTTACCTAAGTGGATAAAATTATGGAATTATAATTCATGTAACACGAGGGCAAGCACAAAAAGACTCCATGAATATGTAAGTGGTTGTTGCAAGAGGAAAGAAATAACGTGTTCTGCGTTTCCGTCGTGGGTAGGACATGAAGTAGTTGCAGCAGGAAACCTGAGTTCAGACACTGGGAAGAACTTTTTAATAGTAAGGAGAAATAATAATGTAAAATAAAATGTTTAAGAAAATTGAAGAGTCTCCATCTCTTTAAGTTAGGCAGGTAAAACAAATATCCATGAAGATTGCTACAGATTTCAAACTGACATGGCCTTGAGGTAGAAGGTCAGATTGCTTCTTTTCTAGCTCTTTTCCTATAGTTCCATGATGTATAACTATGCAAGACACAAAGTATATATATGAATAATTACATTAGATACTACAGTGACTGAACATTTTTGCAGACTAATCTCCACAAAATTAAGGAACACTATCAGGAATAAAGACCTCCTATGCAACCACATTTTATCTTTCTCATGTACATACCTTCTGATACTAATTACGTGTTCATTGCCTGAAGCAACACATACTTCCCAAACTTTCCCACATCTGCAATATATGTGTCACGGATCCTGGTTAGTGATGAGGACTGTAGCTGATATGCAATCTTGATCTGTCCCCATAGCACCATAAAATCATGTATCTTACACACTGAAAGAAGGAGGGATTCTATGAGGAACCCTCCCTATCTGCAGTCACTTTCGCCCTCCTACCCTCCATTCACAGTTTCTCAAATTCAAGTCAGGCTCTGTTTTATTTCTTTACATCAAATAAACAGGCAGTATCATGGACTACACCATAGACAATGTTCAGGAGCCAGACAGAGTGTGTTCAGTGCAGACAGAAGTTCTGGAAACTTAAGTTGCTGAGCACTAACAAACCTAACCAGGCTAATACAGAACAAGATTTCTGAGAGTCATATAGTTTGAAACATTGGGAAAATCTACTAGACTTCTACCACATTTCAAGATCTTGCTCAAAGCATAAAGATGTCAGCACATTTTTTTATAACTTGGGCAAAACAATGCATATGACCCTTAATCTCATTCTTAGTAGCAGCAAAAATTGCTTAGCCACAGTTTCTTCAAAATTTTTGTCAAATAAATATTTCTGACATGAAAATTGCCAGCCACACTGGTTAACTTTAATAAAATTATTAAATACTGAAAACAAGGTCTTTCAACACAAAGCACCAGGAAGAGCTATTAACACCATCTTTAATAGTATGGAACAGGAAATAGTAGCATATTCATAAATCTCTACAGAAATGATATATAGGAAGCTCAGCTAAAGGCAGGAGAAGGCTGTAAGAATAATATTCAGAGGTAGCATATAGAACTCACTGGTCTGTTACTGCTTTTAATATTACCTGAATTCACATGATTAAAGTAGGATCTAAGAGGGTTTTTCTGAAATATTTTTTTTCTTTTAAAAATGTAGGCAGTGCCTGTTAAATTTAACCAGAAGAATAGCACCTTACTTTTGCTATAGTAGTCTCACAAATTATGACAGACCTTTGCTGCATCCTATGTACCAGAAAGGCCAACCTATGTGTTGTTGTTTATTTCTTTTTCATCCTCCATAATATTGAGGGACTTGGAATGTCAGAGTTCATCCATCTTACACTGATTTACCTTACACTTGATTTAATACAGAAAAGAAACTCTAAGAACCTTTATTTAAAAGCCAAAGCATTATGGAAAATGTAATCTGTTTACTAGAACAGTACGCTTGACTCTAAACATTTCAGGGTGTCTGTGGTGCTCATTACAGCAGCCAAAACTACCATTTGGTCTTTCTGAAAGATGACACAATTCTCTCAATTGCAGAGAGGACCATATAGACATCTAGTTCCTAAATCTCTAACCTATTCCTCCTCTACATTAATGAAGAGGCATTTAAGGTTCCTCCTCTTTTGAATAACTACAATAAGATCTCTGCTCAGAGGAGAGAGGCTTAATGTCAGGAAAACATCATAGCATTTTGGTTTGGACTTTGTGTAGGCAGGACCTCTCTAACCTTTGTCTTGCCTTAGCAGGAAGCCCTTTGTGACACAAAACATACATGTAAATTCGTTCACAAAAGCAACAGATACTCTACTATCTTACAAAGTGGTATAAGGAAACATACATACATTTTAAAATATGGACTAAGTTTCATCAGGACTTAAATAAAGCTTTCTGTCATTTGTCACCTCTCAGGCTTCAGTGTCTTCATTATCCCTGAATAACTGTCTTTACAAAAATGTTTTGAGGTTGGCAGCTGTAAAGAGTGCTTATGCAGCACAACAGATTCCATCCCTTCTCTTTACCCAAATGCGACGTGAAGCTCACTTCTCCTTAAACACGCTTCTACCTCAGGAGAGTGAGGGCAGTTGGAGAGGCAGGAACAGCTCCTGACCCTCCACTGCTTCTCAGGAGTAGAGAATTATCAGACCCTGTATCTTGCTCCTTTCTCATCTCAGCTATACTCTGGAGGGCACAACAAGGTGCAAGAAACAGAAATCATCCATTGCCTCCTTAGGGGCTCCGTAACCATAGCATTTCCCCTCTCAAATGCCTAGGAATGGAACCCTTCAAATCAGACCATAACAGAAGATATGTTGGGCTTTTTTGAAAGCATACAGTTAACATCAGTCATATACTAACAGATATTCCTGTCAACCTTCTCAAATTCCTCAGGCCAACCCTATGCGCAGAAGTCACACTGCAGCTGGCAGCATTTCTTAAGGTGTGAAGGGTCAAAACACTGCTCACCAGAAATCCTTTGCAAGGATGCATAGGCAGCCTGCACTCAGATCTAGGTGGGAACACTTATTATCTTTCCCTCAGCAGGAGTAACAAATATAATTTGGCTTTGGGCCATAGATCACCAGACAGTTACGGACTGGCGAGGGGCAGGGCATCAGCTTCCTGACTGAAGCCAGTTGGGCCGCAGGGGTTATCAGCAAACAGAACTTAACGCTAGGATCCTTCTCCAATGAAATGAGCAGGTTCTGTCAGAAGTTAATTTTATTCTTCCACTATGACTCACACTCCCCTCTACTCCCTTCTCCAAAGAAAATAAAACACATAAAAGATATTTATTTTCCGTGATCCTGAATCATATAGAAGCATAAATATTTGGTACACCATATTCACCTAATGATGACAGCAGAGTAACAGGGGCATCTTGCCCAGCTGACTGTTTCTTTCTTTTCTCTCACATTTTCATTAATAAACATGTCAAAGCCTGAAAGCTTGAGCAGCTGGATCACAGGAGTTATTTATCCACGATAAACTGTGCGGCTACAATGAAACCGTGTCCTCCAGCCCAAAGCAGCGCAGATCCTCCTTTAAGTCTGATGGTACTGGGAACAGAGTGTGTGTCTGGGAAGCTGAAAAGATTCCTTTCTGTCCCACTAAGATTTCCCCAAAGAATTAGTGTGTTCCATTTGGGTATGCTGCTGTCTGCAGAGAAGCCAAGGGATGGCTTCCAGTTGGGTGTAGTCCTAGAGAAAATATCAAGCATGTGATCCTCCCTTCCCCCTCCCCCCCGATCTGAACATCAGATGCAAGACATTAAAGAGATTCTACCAAGGGACTCTGTTCCTTTTATTCTTCCTTTCTATTTTTGTACATTTAAAGCACATGGTTAGGATGCTCCCAAACATTTGTTCTCCCAGAAGAGATTGCAGAGAATTACCCAGAAATGACTCTGCAAGTACCATCACACAGAGCTGGAAATCTCCAAAGAAAGTTAAGTCGATGCAAATAGTTACAATTCTTTTGCTGGGCTGGTAATTTAAAAAGGAAACGAGCAGGAATACCAGTCCAGGATAGTAATTCATGTAACCAAGAAAAAAAAATTGCACTGTTCTAAAAGTGCAGATTGGAATGGTTTAGTAACATAAATTATTTGCTCTTTCCCTAAAATCCTCCAGTGTTTTCATTCAGTGATCTCAAAGTACTTTTAGTACATTAGTAAATGGAAAGACTCATATCTTCAGCTGGTATAAATCAGTATAGCTGTTTCTGATTGCATGGTCCTCTAAGGCAAGCATTTCTTGTACCCACTTCACAGATGAATCAGCTAAAACTAAAAGCTGCTAAAAGATTTGCATAAATTATCTAGTTGTCCCTGGAAAAACCTTGAAAGAAAATGCAGAAGACTCTAAGTCCACTACTTGAACTAGCAGAAAATACTATAAAAGCACTGTTATTTATTCAGTGATACCAGAGCTGTATTCTGCAAGAAATACATATACAATGCATTTGTGCTATTAGAGTGGGGTTTTTTGCCACCAAAGGGAGACCCAGACTCTTCTCCAAAGAATGCTAGGCTGGTTACAGTTTCTGTTCCACACCCTGCAAACAAAATGTTGTTCCAAACAATCACTATGCTGTCCTACCTTAAAATTGCACAAGTTTGTTGTTGAATGCACCCTGATATTAATAGATCACAAAATACTTAAAAGATTGCCCTGATAGGTATGTGGAACTTCTGGTACCGATTATTTTTATGTGTTTGCACATATGTTTTAATGTAAGACAGTATCAAGTAATGTCTATCCTCACAGAAAGCTACATAGCTTGTACAAATACTGGATAAGTTTGGGTATCTTTCTCCATATTAATTGAGATTATCCTAGTGTCTCTTGCTAAAAATCTGATTTACCTTCATGACATTTCTTAGTGCCAGTTCTACTGTCAGCCCAAGTTCACCAAGGCCAAACCTGAGAGAGTTTCCCTAAAACTCCTTGCTGACTGCCATCCGACCATCAGCTTTATCCTGGACTTATTCTCCAAGGTATGCCTAAATTCTGCATATTTTATCTGTAATAGTTTCTAAGTTATAGATTTTATATAAGTTTTATCTTTATAGCCTTTATTTTTATATCTTTTCTTTTACCCTTACAGGTTTTCTTTTAATATTTTTGAAATAATCTTATTAATTCTCTATTTTTTATAAGCACAGACAATAATCTTGTCCTCACTTTTATTTTATAGTTGCCTTACTTGCTTTCTCAAGATGCAACATATAGATTTCTTTTATTATTTAAGGGGCAAAAGGTACCACAGACATACAAAATCCTCATTACTGTAAATCATAGTCATTTCACTGGGATTTACACATGGTACTAAATTTAAGCACATGACAAAGTGTTTAAAGGGTCAAGGTATTCCATGGATGTACCCAAGTCAGTAATGTCAAGTGTTATAATTGTAGGAGTATGTAAGTGCCACTGAAGCACCCACAGCTTTTTTATTTTTTATTTTTTTATTTTTTTTTTGGCTTTTGAAGAGATTTTCAGAGCCTAAGGCTATTATTTGTGGGTTCCTTTTTAAATGAATAATTATTTTGGCATCCTGCATGCAAGTTTCCTGAATTTATTACAGCTGGAATTGCAGAATCTGAAGCACTCAAAAAGCATAAGAAATATTGACTACTATATCTGCTGATCCTTCAATTTTTGTTATTATTTTAAAAGGTGGTTTCAACGTAATTGCAAGGACTCTTCTACATTTGATCCACACTATGCCTCAGTCAGTCTCTGAACTAGTACAAAAAAAAAAGAAATAAGAAAAAGTTACCAAACAGGAAAATTATGAGAAAAATATTATTTTCTGGTTTTCAGAATTCACTTAAAAATTAATAGCAAATAAAATTATCCAACTTCTAGAAACATGGGCAAATGCATACATACATGAACAATGCACATTCATATCCATATTCAGAACTGAGTAAAATTCAAAGTTCAGTCATATTAGGTAAAGGGATTGGCTAAAAATTATGGTAAGAAAGCTTCCTTCTATCAAGCCTGAGTACACTGCAGTATTTTCTATAACAAAATAACTATTAGTTTTTCCTTTCTACTAAGTAATTTCTTTCAACAGCATTTTATCATAGAAGTCAGTGGAGTTGCCCTAAAATGTTAACATAATAAACCAATAACACTACTAAAACAGATCGCTGCCCCCAGTAAATGTTATTACATAGTAATAAGATTGCTCTTAAGAAGACAAAAATGTTATGATATCAGAAATTGTTAAATATAGAGACAAAAACTTCCACAATGTGTTGCATTGATAGAGTTCACAGAATGAATGATAGCATGGTACCTACCCTCTGTGAGGAATTTCTCCTGTCTATGAAAAAGCACATTATTTTGAGCATAGTCCACCTTTCAGTGTATTTTTAGAGCACTTGACAATCTACGAACAGTATAAGAGAAAGGAGAGCATAGTACCTATTTTATTTATATTACACAGAAATGGAGGAAGTGGGGAAAAGAAGGAAATGGTGGTGTTCTGAATAAATTAAAAAGAGAAGACAGCTCTAGAGTTTGTCTCTAAGTCCAAAGTCTGCCCTCTTCATTTGTGAAAACACTTTGGAAAAGACTTCCAGTTTGGGCATATAGCAAACAGGTCAACAAACAGCAAGAATGAGGGAAATATGCTACCTAAAATTTACTGCTATATTGATTGTACAACAGCGATAGGTTGAGTGGATAAAAGGTGCAGAAATGCCTTGGAAAAAATACTTTCACCACAAAATTTGCTACATTTCTGAAAAGTGCATTTTGCCCAGAAGGAGACCTTTTTTTTCTTTCCTTTTAAATGAAAAGAAAACAAGTATTTTTGAGAAATCAAATTATTCATCAAGGTAATGGCCATTTGCAAAAGCATAATGTTTTACATGCTATATTCATCAACATGGTTGTGAATGCTAAGTACATGAAGTGGTCTTAATTTTTTCTCCAAGGTCTGTACATAGTCTCACTTGCAAATGCTTTCTTGCTTTGTCTTGTATTTCCTTCCAAATACTCGTAACTACTTTTAAAGATACTTTCTCTGAGTGTAGTATTCTGGTTTAGCATTAAACAGAAATTTCACAAGTTTCTGGATAGCCAGTATTATTTTATTATATCTTATGCTGTCACTATTCCTTTGAAGTAATGCTATTCAGAAAAATGCTCATATGGCCCATCTTATCTTTCAGTGCTCACAAGGTATTCTTTCACAGAGAAGATCCAAACATGCCACTTACTTCCCCTTGGTTTTTTGCTGAGGAACAAAATACACTGGCAGAAAAGGAACATATTGACATTTTTTTTACACCCAAACCAGAGTAATCGACAGGACGAGTCTCTGATCTGGAAGATACTGATGCTACAGGCAGCAACAGTATCCAACATTTCCATACTAGTAAATACAGGCCTATTTGTTTGTCCCACGCTTGGCAGGACTTTGTCATTGGAATTAGGGCCACTTCAGACCAATCCATTACTCTAGCATGTATTTAAACAGACCAACTGGGCTTCATTCCGATAGCCAAAAATACAGCATCCTTCACATAAGGTTCTATACAATCCAGAAACATCAAGTCTTCTCACTTTTCCTAAATTGAATGCCACTTACTGGAATCCATACTGATGCCATGTTAGTGGAGGTTTAGAGGAAATATTTACCGGTAATGTACGCTAACCCAGAAAAGCATTGTTCAATCCCTGCCCTTCCCACACACCTCCATTCCACTCCTCAAAAAATTCTCAGAAAGAAAGAGAAGATATGTGTGGGAGCAGGGTGAATGCTCACACTCAAGGACTAATCTCACACTCAAGGACTAATCTCACACTTGGGACTAGGTACCACATAGTGTCAGAAACTACAACTTCTGGAGCTGCTGTTTAGTTAGAAATGTGATCTGGTGTTGGCTCTGGGTAGTTTGGAGGAATCCTATCTCTTTTATATTTTCCTATCCCCTCTCCTCTTTTGCTCAATAAAACAGAGGAAACATAAAAGACTCCAAAAACAGAGAAAATTGTATGTCAGTGCTTACAAATTAACTGAATTGCATGTGAATGGAAGGACTCAACTCACAAAGAAAAGCACCAGACTTGTTCAGAGAGTAACATCAGGCAGGCTACCTTTTTAAAATATGAAACATTCTCCTCCAAGACAGTTACATCTATAACTTAAAACGTGAAGTCAAAGAAAGAACTAGAGGGAACTAAGGCTTAGGGAAATGTGAAGCAAAACATGATATGTTGAAGACAATGGGAATTTTATTTCTGATTTCAGTAATCAGAAAAAAAAAAGGGGGTTATATCTCAGATTCAAATAGAGGAATTTTCGTATTAAAAAACCCTCTAAATATTAAGGAATCAATGTCACAAATAGGAAATTTAATAAAATAGGAAAGTAGCGAATGAATCTTCATTAATACAGTATCTGAAACGAAACCCGAGATGGTCAGGAGATCTTGCATCAGCTTCAGAGAAATCTAAATAATAAAAAACAAAGGACATACATATTGCCATTCACAAACACAATGAAGGAAACAAAATGTTTTTCTTAAAGATGTCTGGAAGGAGAAGAAACAAAGGAAAAACAAAGAGCTGAAAAATAAATACGGAAGACAACGTGGCAGAATTCAGGAATAACATGACTCCTGCATAAATGTTTCACAGTTTTGTTTTGTTTTTTTAACAAGGAAGGAAGAGTCAGCAGCAAAGCTCTTGAAATCTCTGCCTGAGAAACAAAATACAAAAATGCAGATATAGTGCAATGTGATTTAATGTTTTACTTAAGCTTCCTTTGTCTACATGGGGCCAGCAATTCTCCTAATAGATTTTATTTGAGGTCTGCAAAAGAAATGCAGAAAGTCTTGTAGTTCTAGATCAATCATAACTCTTCCAGTGGTGCACACGGAAGAAGCGTTTTATTTGTGCCAGGCATTTTACAGCCGAAAGGCAATTCCACTCACCCCAAGAGAGTCATACCGATACAATGCTAATCCTTTTGCCAATACAATCATTTGCACCAACATGTTGTGTTGCCAGGACCCCTGAAGAAGGTCAGAGGAAAAATCAAGGTGAAGTTTGGGATTTAACTGAAGAGCATCTAAAAGTTACATTTTGATGTTTCTGAATTTGCCTTTCCCCCATGAATTTATGTCTCTGCACTTCTGTTACAGAACTGAACTGCTCACACCTCTTTTAATCATTTTTGGATCCTATTTGGAGTGATAAATTGGATAGTCTCCTCAACAGCATGAAACAAAAAAGACTTTTTCTACCATATGTTACAGTAATAAAAGAGAAAGCTGTTTCCCATTATTGGCTAGTCCATCCTCATGTAGTCAGTTGCCTTGGAAACTGAGATTGATTATAATTTCAAGAAAATGTAAGAATGAACTGAATCACATAGCTCCTTTTCCAATGTCTATCTCAATTTACAATGTTGAAACTAGCAACCAAACCACCCCTAAGCATGATTTCCACTTTTAGCTTTATTTTTGTTGCACTTACATCTCAGAGTGACAGTCAAAATAATGTAATAACTTAGAGTGGATACATCAGTAAAATAATGGTGAAGTTTCAGAAAACACTGTAATAAATGTAAGTCAACTGTACCTTCAAAACAACCTCATTAAAAACATAAAGAAAATAGTTGTTCTTCCAGATTTGATATCTAGTTGACACAATATCTAGGTATCATGCAATTCAAATTTCCCACTCTGTCCAAAAATAGAACTTTTACTGAAGCCAAAATATATCTGATAAAACATTAATTTTCAAAGTATTTCATAGATCCCTTCAGGATCACTTCTCTTCTATGAATTTGACTTTAATCAGCTTTAGAGTGCTTATTGCAAATAAGTTATCATTTATTTATGAAACCCTTCTGTCATTTTAAATTCCTTACTTAAAATTGCCAACAGAGCCTGTACACTGTGAAAAGGACTAGTTAAAAAGCAGCACTTTTCATGCTGCTATCTTTGGATTACCAACAGTCCCAAAAACTCTGCAAAGATCTTTTTGCTTGAGTTCTGCAATCCATTTGCCCAGCTATTTTAAAAAAAAATATGAATTTTGCAGAAGCTGAGAAATTTGGCACATTCTTCCCATCTACTTTTTATTATAATTATTCTTCCAACCTAAAATTGCCGAACCTGTCATAAGCAGTTGTGCAATTGCAGTGAATAGGAGGAAGTTTTTATCGTTGCTAATACATCAGAGGTGATCCAATCAATTTTTTTTATGTTGTGGCCCCTTCAAGATTAGAAGACTCTTGGCACATGAGCAAAAAGAATTTATCAGCTCTTCAGTATGAACAGCTAAGGAAAAACTTACTTATTAAAATCTGTAATCTTTACATTGTTTTTCTGTAAGATAGTTCAGTCTTTGGAAGAAAAACAGAACCCTAAATTAATACAATGTTAAGGACAACTACAGAAGGGCTGTATATAGAATCATCTAAGTTGATTTTGATTTTGTAGTCCTGATCTCAACATTTTTTGACTGTTGTGAATTCATAATGTTAATCAAATAGTACATCAAATTTTACTTTTTTTATTCTCACTTACTGGGCAACTCATCTCTTTTTCTTTCTTTTCCCATCTCTGCACATATGACAGACAGTATTAATCAAGTAGGTTGCAAAGAATTTTCTTATCTAATGCCAAATAAATTATTGGTGTTTTTTATATTATTTATGCATTAAGCTTTAAAAAGATATTGCAGTAGCACAAATATAATTTAAAATTTCATGTCATAGCCTTTAAATAGTTAATAAATTCTTTATTCTATTATATTTTATCCTTTGAATTCTAGTAAGAAGCTGAGCTTTTAATTGTAAATCTAAAATTTCATTCCAATCTCAAACAGTAATTGATGCCCTGACACGGGGAATCCTGGTAACCTGTCAGTCCAAGTGAAACCCACAGTCAGGATGGAAATAGTTATCTTTGAAGACTGTGGAACAACAACGGGTAAAGTCTTGCTTGGTACAGCACAAAGCAAGCCAGATTTCCCACCACCTTATGCACTGCTTTCCTCACCAAAAAAAGCAATGACAGAGATGAGGAGTATCAAAGAGCAAAGAGCACTTAAAAATAAGCTGATTCTGCCAAGGCTGATATTTTCATCTTCCCTCTGGCTCTACTCCATTGTCTTTAAATTCCACTGAATCACCAAAGGAGAACTCTGGCCTGATCATGGAAAAAAATGAAAAACAACAAAAAAATCAGTGACTAAACCAACAAATGAGAAGTAATCTAGGAAGAACTTCTTTTAGGAGGATTGCTAGCTACTGGTGAATACAGCTCAAGAGTGGCTTGAGAATCTGCTGCAATTCTAGAATACTAAGTATTCTATTATTCATTCAGATACTGCACAAATAAAAAGCATTTAAAATGGAAAAAGGCGTATGTTGTTTCAGCAGCTACAGGGTATCACACGCATCTTCCAATTTGGCTCTATTTCTAATTGCAAGTGAAACCAAATTCTGATACACAGTCAATTTAGACTTGTGCTCTCTTTAACAGTTCCTATGTTCTTCTTCCATAAGTTAAAAAATTCAGGTAGAATTTCTTTAATTCACAATCCCATATAAATGTAAATAATGATTTATTATTCAGGGAATAAAGATTATTATGTAGGGTACCGTGAGAAAAGATGGTATTCTAGGATATATGTAATAAAATATGGGTTTTGTTTATCATGTTACTCATGCATTCAATTTTAGGGTCTGTACAGCTTTAAAAGGAAGTATATATTAGCAAAGAATAGAGCTCAAGCGGTTTGAAGCTTGGTACCTATAAACATGTAAATGTTTTAGTGTTTATTTCAATCTTATCTATGCAAGGTCACCAATACCATCAGAGTATCTTGTTATAGAATCTCTAATTCCAGGATGAAAAGATTCTCAAAGTTTTGCCTTAACGTCTTTAAAATCCTTCTAAATATTTGTTTTATTCTGAGGTTGGACTAAGGGTATAACTTTTTTTTTTTTCATTTTATCCAGAGTAGTTCCACCACGTCTTGTGTAAATCATTATAGTCTTGTCTATCTCACTTCATTGGCTTTTTGGCTTCCATCTGTTTTCTCTCATCTTTTCCCCTACTTTGTCTCATCTACATTCTCTTTCTACTCTGTTTTCTCTCATCTGCTTGCTCATTACTGTTAGTCCAGCCCTCTGTTTTTCCCTTTACTTACCAATTATCTGACAGAGGTGGAGAATTCACGAGACCTGAGAGTTCCATTCTGAGAGATGCTGATCACTTTAACATCCCTTCTGTATCTGAAAACTTTAACTTCTTCATATTTAGTAATTCTGACCTAAGAATGTTACTTTTCTGAATATTGTCTAAGATACATTGTGTTCTCATTCCTGGAAGCATTCATTACTGTAGGACCCCTTTGTACTTTTCAGATAAAAGTGTAACTCCCTAGTGCCCTGTCTGCACACAGGTTAGCATAATATCATTGTATGTACTTTACTAATCTCTGAAGAGAAGCTGTAAATATTATTGTAGCACATTATTGTATACGTTGAAGAACATTCAGGAATGTGCTCATTTTAATGTAAATACAAATAATTTAATAATGATGCTGTGATACAAGCAAAAATTTTAGTATCTCAAATTAAAAAAAAAAACAAAACCACACCAAAAAAAAAATAAAAGAAAAAAAAAAACACACAGGCATTTAAAACCTTTTAGGACCAAGACTGAAACATACACATTATTCTATCACTGGAAATGCCTTAACATGGCAGCTACCTTTGTGACACTATGGATGTCACAGCTCCCTGCCATGGATGATCAAGGCTAATCGTTAATCCTTAAATTGAATTCAGCCAGAAACTTCCAGCTTGAAACAATTTTTTTCTTTCTTAAGAAAGAACAACTCTTCACAAATGTTCAAAAGTGGACAGTAAAGTACTGACCTTCCAGAAGTGTGCATATGGTCTCACTCCTGAGGCCTTTTCTAGTGTCTTGTGTTTGTGTACTTTACTTTGTGACCTCTCCAATGCAGTCCCCTGTGACAGAAGTCTGGAGACGCAGTGTCAAAGCGACTTAGACAAGGTCATTACCTCAGCATCAGGCCTATCATTTAAAGGCTACATTGGTGCATAGTTTACGGAATTACCTGTACATTTCTATGTCTCAGGCTTCAGAATGCTAGCTGAACACTTAACTGAACTACCAGATTCAGCGAAGTCCAGCTGTTCTACATGTCCCTTTTCCCTGGGACAGTTCCCACGTACAGTAGAGGTTGCAACTTCTGCCCTTGTGCCAGCAGAGATCTGTATCAGTCAAAGCTTTCATTCCTCACACTCCACCCTTCTGTTCACGCTGTCCAAGGGAATAGTTTCAAGCACTGGAGTGACAAAGAGTAATGTTCCAGCTCTTCTCAGTGTCAGTGGAGGAAGAAAATCACTACAAATTAATGCCCTGCCATGGAGGAAACTTCTCAAAGCTCCAGAGACTTACACACCTTGTAACAGAGGTTACAAATGAGGTTTAGAGAAGTACTTTGCATGTTGCCTTCATTACAAAGTCCCTATGTCTTTTCTACAATTCTGAAAACTGTGAAAGTTTTGAAACAGAGACTGGAGAAAGGATCATGCCTCTGTTGACAGCACTGTTCTTCACTGAATGGCAAAGAGGCAAGTGGTAGAAGACATTGGTTGATCTGGATTTTATCAAATAAAAGTAGCAGTATTATTCCACGTCATTCCACACGCTATGACATATCGTACCCTTTTTTAAAGAATATGATTTTTTTTTTAAATGTATGGATTTTTTTAAAGCTGAGATGCTCAAGTGGAGCCCTGACAGTCCAAGGGGTGCTACTGAAAGAGGTAACCAGTCCTTCATATTTTCAGAGAGGCCCTGTTCTAAAAGCTGGCATCTGTGCCACAGCCAAAGCAGTATTTATCTTTCGATAAAACGCTGGAGTCATGAACTTGAGAGATTTGGAGCTGTTCTATTTATAAGCAGATATTCAAGACAGCATTTTTGGAAGGCAGCCACTGGAGTGTACTGTATTACAGAATAAATCACACTGAAAAGATGCTCCCTGTCAAGTTGGAGGTACTTTCAGAAAAGATCAATTACAGAAACCATCACATTTATGTGACTATTCTACCTCTGTTAGTGACGCAAGCTTATTTCATACACATTGCAAGATCTGAGATGAGCTCCCCTAAGATTTCACACAGATCACAATACCACAGGCTCTTAAATCTAGTGGAGAGGTCTCATTTTTTATAGTGTAATGAAGTACAATTAGGGCTTGATCTTCCTCTGACAGGTCTGAAATTATCTCCATCTCAATTCCTTAGGGGTTGTGTTGAAATGTAGCCATTTAAAAGATCTCTGACCAATATTTCAACTGCTCTGAACTCTCATAAATATCATTAGCTCTAAATTTCTAGAAAGAGTCACTGTTGAGAGATAGTCCCTTCAGGAATATACAGTACAACCTGACTAAAGTATAACCTCATCCCAGGTTCTTCTCATGTATTTTGGTTTAAGTGCAGCCAACAATGTTGGCTATGGAAGGTACAGTGCAAGGATGTAATAAAAAGAGCACAACCAAAGTGGCAAACCTCCCACTTACTTCATCAATAAACCGAGGTGGATAGCTTGCCTAAGGATATGACTACAGTGCACACTGCAGCAAGATCCAAAGATGTGTAGCTTTAAGACGGGTCAGAGTCGGTATTGAAAAACTTTTACCAGAGGACCTTGGTTTTCTATAGGCTATTTCATATTGCTAAGAAAAGGTAATTTATTTCAGCACAGTATATTAGCCCCTTTAAAGCTTCTTCCAGTCTGTAAGATTAGTTTGGAGACAGGCATAAACTACTTACAGTATTTGTGCTTACATTTTGACACTGTGCAGTAAAAAATCAGTTAGCGTGAGTGATTTACGAGAGTTCTTCAGAACATTTTCCAGGTAGCTTAAACTGGATTGAACATGTCTACACTTTATTTGCAGATATAGAAGTGTATGTGTACTCTGAGACACATCCAAATTCAGATGCAGATATCTAACAATATACTGCAGAATTCTATCTATATGTGAGCTGCAGGTCTGAGCTCTCATATTTCATGGACACAGAGGATTCAGTTTAGTTACCTATGTGAAGATACCCAGCAGTTTTGGGGATGCACGGGTGCCCATCCTGGCCACCTGCTGAAACCCCAAAAGGGCAAAATCTCCCAGAGATTTGCATTATAACTGTCATACACAGCAGTAAACATCAGCTCCTCCAGTGCATCTCACGTGGCACTGGACTTTTATGTTTTAGAGAACTGAATCAAGGTCCTATCTGGTACAGGCAGTGAAGCCTAGATCAACCAACCAATGCATATATCTGCTTAAAGGTGAGTCACACAGCTCGCTCCATTCAGCTGACTCTATCATCCAGAGCTCCACCATGGGAAAGTAGACACCTTGCTCACATGTAGATGCCTACATTGCAAAGACATGGCTGTATTTCTGAATTTGACCCTGAAATTGTCTCTTTTTGTATGCTAGTTTTTAACCATAACTTCATGTGAAGTAAGAAGTCAAAAATTACAACTTCTTCAATATTATTGAGTTGATGAAGCTACAAGCTCCAGGAAAGAAACTGTTCTAGGAAGTCTTCAATTAGCACTATTCTCCATGCAGTCTTAAGATACTGGGGTGAAAAAGGTCTCCTGGGTAGACAGCAGAGGAACTCAAGCTTCTTTTTCCAAATACAAAGTCATCTCTCTTCATGTTCAAAGCAGAAAGGACATAAGGAAGTGAATTACATCTGTATAATCAAATTTCTCAGCTAAGATCTGAAAAAGTATGGCTGCTTTCCACATTTTCCTTTAGGGTACTAATACAAATTGTTTCTACATAGCAGGCTGAACCTTTAGTTTTCTCTTAATGCCTAGTGCATTGCTGCTTTTCCAGTGCAAAAATCATAGTCTGATCTGGGCATCTAATACTGTTACAATAACTTGTAACAATAATTATCTAAATTTTTTCTAAGAATAATAGTATTCATAAGCAGAGTGGGCAATACAAGACTTAGCACTTTGTTAATTCCACAATCCTTACAGGATAGCTTCCATTAAATAAAAAAATTACTTGTTCTTTAACTTAAAATATGTGAATTATTAGTTCATTTAAGACATCTAAGATAGGCTTTACTGTAAATTCAAAGTAATGCTTCACGTTATTGTTAGATTTGAATTTCACTTCTGATAAAAATATTTTAAGCACAATAATAAGTAGATCGTAATAGGAAGTCTTTTAAATTTTTAAAGAAACACTGAATTTGTGTGTATATTCCTGTGTTTTATTACAGCACTATCAATCACTCTAGTTATTTTGGAATACTGTACACAGGAATTAAATTAAGGAAACAGAAGTATTAGGAAAAAAAATGCAACTAAAAGCACTCCTTGTTTTTTCTTAATCCTAAATCTGACTTTGCTAACAAGTAGATGCAAGACTTCACACTACAACCAAGAACAATAAAGCAGCATGCTGTCCTCATTTCTCCTCTAATTGTTCTTTTCTCCAAATAATATTAGCTCCCATTTGTTTTATATGATATTCACCATTACTTCCTTCTATTCTTTACAAGTTTTTTGTAGTCATGGAAATAAGAGTACAGTCCTTTGATCTCCAACATCACACAAAACTAACCTATGAGAATAAAGCATATGTTATGATATGAGAAATGTATCCCAGTCAAATTCCTCAGTCAAGAGAATTACATACCTACAGCATCCTCTGTGAAAGTTCTCTGCAATGAACTATTCCCACTATTGTTACTGAATACAGCAATGAAAAGTCACAGCTAAAAAGCCATATGTATGTATCTTAGGTAGGTAATGTCCTTATTAATTCTTCCTCTCATCTTTACCAGTTTAAAGGATGCTTGAAAGCAATCTATAATTACATAACAGGGAACGCATCCAGTATCCAATTAAATGTTCTTTATGACATTTATTTTCCAGTTACCCTCTTGTTATCAAAGAGTGTAAAAAAACATGTAATGAACAAAAGAATGCAGTGCTGCCAAAACATATATCGTGGTAGTTGCATTTAAGTGACTTACTGAACCCAAGTGGTTCTATTTACACGTTCTGAAATGATACAAAGGAAGAATAATGAAAAGCAAACCAAAATCTATCTTCAAATTTTAACAGGAGAGCAGACAGATATATAGAAAGATGACATCTAATGGTTGTTTTTCAGATGTGACATTTTAAAGATGCAGGAACTTCACAGAATTAGTGAAATTAATGAAGCCAAACATTTATTCTTGGCTCAGCCAGTGATTTGCTGTGTGGTCTATATAGTGTTTTGAAAATACACACCACACCACAATTATATCAGGTAATGGCTATTTTATTAATATTTTTGTTAGACTTCCTTTCATAAATTGCAGCGTTACAATCAATTTTAAGTTAGGTGGAAATTATGCAACTGTGTAGCCCTTAGCTCCTCACATAAAAAAAAAAAAAAAGAAAGAAAAAGAACCTTTTTAGTAATAAGCATTATACTACCTTAAAAACATTATTGGAAACCTTGAGAATAAGTGGTTTAAGCATCTAGGGAATTTTTTCCTGCTATAAAATGCTTCCTCAGTCACTATCCCCTGCTTGAATTACACCACCCACCTAAGCTTAACTTTATAAAGTTTCTAGACAGATGTGCAAAGGTCAAATTAAATCACCAGGAGATTTTATAATCCTATACCTTCTATTGAAGAGATCATTAGGCATATGCGCAAGGTATGAACTAATAGATTATATAATCTCACCTCTAGTCAATAAATCTCTTCCAATTTACTTTAATACTATTACATCATCATATATGCTCCTCTAAACCACATTAGTCTCTGCAAAATACGAATGTAGCTGAAAGTACAGATAAGGATTATCATTTACAACATTAATACCCAAATGGCCTCTTAGAAAGTATGCTACCAAAAACGAAGTTTGTGTCTTGTTTAGTTACATAAAATGAGAATAAACAAAAACTTTTGTTTAACAAAGAGCAGAACATCTGCCCATCTGGAAATATTTCTTATAGGAACTCTCACACTATGACATCTATACTACTATTTTCTCACAAAACAACTTTTTGTATTAGAAAGGAAATTATTGTTTTCTGATAATTGTAATGAATTATGATGATTTCAAAAGATACTTTCTCAGCTCAGAGAGAGATTCATTAGTGTTAATAAATAACCAGTTATGAGCTTAACAGGTTAAAATTCCACAAAATGTTGATAAAAATATTAAAACATTCTGTTTCTCTTTAAAGCATATAACAAACTTGTCATTCTACTAACATAAAGCATGTTAAAATGACAGGCCACATGAAAAGGAAGAAAAACAAGAAGCCTTCAGGCTTCTCAAATAGGAGCTCTTTGTGTTAAAAAATCTTCAGCTATATACATATAAAATTTGCATTATAGTATATATATTATTTATAAAATAACAAAAGGTAGAATTATCTCAAATTACAGAAGCCCTCTTCGTCAATCAGTGTTGCCTTAAGGAAAGGGCTGAATACTCTGCATAATGTATCTTTGTGACAATCCTAATTTTTATGAAGAAATCCAAAACATTTCTGAGCTTTTAAGAAAATAAAAAATATTAGCTCCATATAAAAATCCAAACAAACTCAAAGGAAATTAAAAAAAAACCAAACTAATAAAAATAAAGTGCTCACAGAGTAGACAGCAACTAAACTGATTTTTCAGTTCTTTCTCCTTTGCTTCCTGAACTCATGGAATAAATGTTTATGTATCTTGATCTGAACTTCAGTTTCAGGCCCACTAGAAAGTAATATTCACCAATATTTCATTATATGCTAGTGTTGTTAATACAGGACCTGGCCCAAATTGCCGATATTTTACACTTTCACTAGCCTCAGGAGGCCCAGTCCTGCAAACATAAATGCACATGTGTAACTTCAATCAGGCGAGTAGCCTGATTGACTTCATAATGAGTTAACATGTAAATATATTCAGCCACATGCCTAACTAGATGTTTGCAGGTTCTGTCCCAGGTTTCCCAATAGCAGTCACCCAGGAACCTTGGTGGCCTCAGATATTAGTTCCTGAAGCCTGAGTTATGTCTCTCCTACTACACAGTGTCTAGATCTGAAAATCCCTTCATGTGCACAAGTTTTTTACCCAGCACCACCAGCTGGAGCAGCTAAAGAGATCAGGACAAAACTCTGAAAGTAATTATCTGGAAGAGAATAATTCACAACTAACACTGTTAAAATACTTCAATTGTTGCTTGCCCCTACAGTACTTCACAGGAACCCTTCTGGTTTTGGAGAGCATGTTTACACGTTCTACTCAAGATACCAGGCTGGCTATAAGGAGTCAGTTCTGTAGGGTGTCAGGTCTGCAAACACACCATAGGGGTTTCCTCACTTACTCCCACTTCAAAGAAGCATTAAGAACAATTTCTCTTTATTACAGATTTTAACTAGATTTCTTTCCCCTGTGATGATTAATTAGGCGTTTGTTACAATTTGCCTTCTTTCCACCTCTAAGAATAAATGTCCCCTTCTGCTAATCAGACACAAACAAAATGTTTTGAAAAGTAATCACTTGCTAAAAAAAAAAAAAATGGAAATTGGGGCTTCTGTGTTGTGAGGAATGTACACACATAGCACAGTGAAATTTAACACGGGTAAATGATCCGACTACCTCAAAGTGAAGTTTTTGCCTTCCTACAGTGGCCTTTCACCCTGCCCTTTCCTCCAATCTGAGGAGAGCTGATGTTGATGGAACATATAATGGCTCCTTTCCTGTGTAGTAAAGTCAGCAATAAAGCTCAGTAATTAAGGTGACCGGGGAGGCCCAGCCCAGCAGGCTAGTGGTGTGGCGAACACTTTCAGAACTTCAAACAATATCAAAGTCACTGAAAAACGGGCCTAGTTCAGGACTGGTTTGAATTAAGCCTCACTTCCACACGCACTTTTCAAATCCAAGCTCAAACAAGAAAGCCAAGGCCTTCTGGATTTCATTAGAGCCAATTATCTTATCTGTTTCATCTCAGGCCTGACCCTAAGGCTGGCAAACAGCTATTCAGTGCGTTTGTGTGGTTGTTTGAGAAAGCCTCCAGCCAGCCAATGGCCTGAGGAACTGCTAATTAAAACACAGTTGCCCCCTGCCTCTAGTGATTAAATATTTTCAAGCTTTTGTAAATAATTTTTCCATTCTTTGCCCCAAGCCTCAGAGGTCCAATACATGCAGTAATTTATTTAGTTTGTCAAAAAAACCTGCTGGAAATAAACTATAATAGAAACTTAGGAAACTCTTGCATCTTGGTGAACTTCTGCAAATGACATTCTACAAGCTTGCAAAACATGTATACTGTTTCTTATGTAATTAAGCCTTAATAACCTCATTGTGTTTGAAGTGATGCAGCTTATAACAGGCCTTACATTTTGTTGATAATCATCATGTTTCCTCAGATGTCAACAAGATACCTATGCTCATGGGCTTACTGAGATCATAGATTTTGCACAAGTGATACTGAGTGATACCTGTGCTCCTGAGACAGAAGGACAGAGAGTGGATCACACTTCCAAAGGCTGTTTGGAGAAGGACTGGATCTTGTCGGTAGCATACTTGTGTCTCAGTTGACAAAAAACAATTCCAGAATAAAGGTACTCGTCACCATGTCCCAAATAAATTTCAGTCATTAAAATTTACATCAAAGACAAAGGACTCCATGTCTTTCATCTGTGCTAAAGGACTCAACCCTTCCATCTCTCTCTTTCAAGCCCTGGGAAGACATCTCCTTTTGCCTCAGGTCTGAGGACCTGACTCTAGCCTGGTTCCATCCTTGGTCCCATCCTTGGTCCCAGCCACCGCATCATCTCTTGTGACCTCCTGTCTCACATGCAGCCACTGTCACCAGTACTGGGGGCGTGTACCTCTCATTCAAGATGATGGAGAGAGGAACAACTTAAAACATCTCACAAATGAACATTTTTACTCCTTACATCTTATTATTATGCTTAGTAATTATGAACACATTTCTATCAGTGCAATGTATCAGAGGTTCTGAGATGAACTAAAAGTCCATTGCATAAGACACTGTAAAAAAGGCATAAAAAGATGGTTCCTGCCTATATACTCTATGGGGATTTCAGGAACCACAGGCAAAAGACGTCCAAACTAGGAAATCAGAAGCAATCTTAGCAGTATAGGAATTTAATTACTCTCCAGTTTTGTGGGAGGCAACATAACAAAAGACAATAAAAAATGTCAAGGAGACTAATGAAGTAGTTTTGAAACTGTTTAACAGAATACGTCATTACCAGAAAGGGCATAACACCTCTACTTTCTATCATGATCGGGAAAATGACATCCATAGGAACATCCTGAAAATGACGTTGCAATAAAAAACAAAACAGTAGAAGCTTAGAAATCACTTTAGCTGGTTGGAACAGCAGTATATTCTGTATTTCACAGACATGCTACAGAAAGAATTTCCAAAATTTAGACATTGCTGGGTTGTGACTTCCAACGAAGAAGGTCAAAGATAACACAAGAACTTGTCTGACTGAGAGACAGAAAGACGGATTTGCCGATAGAGAGTGATATTGAGAACGGCTTGGGGGTAAAGATTTGGTAAGGTTGAGCTTGAACTAAAGGTAGATTTCCTCAATTAGCATATCATAAAGTTACTATAAATTTTCACGATGCACAGAAGAGACATACCCAGAATAGAGAAGTAAGTAGCTGACAAAAAATGACCTTATCTGCATCGTGAATGAACTGTCCTCTAGACAGACAAAAAGAAGGGGCCAAGACCAAAAGCAGAATGACATGGAGTCACAGAAGAAAGTTCAGCGAGAGAAAAGATGACAAGAGAGCAAGCTTAAGAGCACTTTTTTTTTTTTTTTTTTTAAACATAATTGTATCACAAGGTACAAGCGCCTCTTGTGAGGGGAATGAGATGCTAAAGAGATGAGTAAGGGAAGAGAAAAGCTCGAGTCTCAGGTAGATCAGAAAATTAAAAAGATTGATGCTCTAGTGCCAAGTAAGGAGTTTGAGAAGAACAGATGAGGAGGAGCTTTGTGACTAGAGGCATAGGAGAGAGCTGTGTGAAGAAAAGGGGAGTTAGGGCTGCTGTGAAGAACTTCGTGAGTGGTCAAATTACGAGCCCAAAAGAGAAATGGAAAAGGAGAAGGAAAAGGATTTCCAATATTGCAAAAGTATTTCTACTATGTTGTACTATTAGAAAAGTATTTCTAGTGCTTTGAAGTTCCTAAATTTACTTTGCAAGACTGTTAAAAACAACATAAAAAATTCTGGGTTTTTCAATGATTTTTTACATAGGGGCCAATGACTGAACTTGACACAGAGCAAGTCCAAATTAACTCAAGAAAGCTCATCCGCTGCATGTTTTCACTTTCAGGGGCAGCTATACTTTATAGCAGTAGCCAATCTGATGGTACAGAGTGAGAATGAAATTACTGCCTTCTTGATCAGCTGGAAATAACAGGGTCTTTAAGGTCCCCATTTCTTTTGCTGGCTTTGCTTGCAATTTCTATCAAGAATTATATTGAAAATAATAGGCAGTGTTCTGAAACTTTTTCTTTGTAGAACAAAATGAGGTAAATGATCAGATAATAAATTGTTATTTTCAGATCCAAGGGGAATCAGTTTCCATAGAGAGTTCACAGTGAAGCAGATGTTAAAGCATAAGAAGCAAGAAGTCCCTGTGAGACAGAAACTGAGGCACTTCCAAAGGTTTAACAACAATATTTAATCTATAAACATCTTGATTGGAGAGGTAGGAGGGCTGGGTTGGATAGGGAGGTGATTAGCCCCCACTCTCCAATCACCCTAATAACAATGGATTATAACTGTAATTTTTTTTAGAAATATACTCTTTTACAAGAACATAATCTTTTTGTAGATGTACATCACTTTGATATTTTTCAAAGGGAGATTTCTTTTAAGAGTGAGGAAAAAACCCACCACATTCCAAATAGTCAGACAGCAAAGACATTAACTTCAGATGTGATGAGGTCAGGTGCCAGTCCCTGATTTGTAAGAATGAGGGATAAGAAATTGTTTTCAGTCATTCAAAGATAGGAATTTTCACTGAAGATTTTGTTTGGGTTTTTTTTTCCTTCCTAGAGTGATGTCTTCATAATGAGGCTAGAAATGAACACTGTCACGAACGGGTTTGAAACACAGACTTAGTTGTTTTCTTGGAAACTTTCAAATAGCTTTGGGTTTGCTCCAGTGTGGAAGAAAATCACATGTCAAAACCACGGACAGTTGCTACTTACTGGAACTGCTGTCTTTAGTCATCTCTATGTAGTAATGCACACCCTGCACAGGAGGGAGAAGGCAGCAGAGACCAGTCAATTTACTGACGGGGAGAAAAGGACCAAATAAGCTGCATTTTTCCTTCAGCCCTCCACCTTATATCATCTGATACACATGTACACATCTATGTATGATGTCAGAGAGAGAAATACATCCCAGACATAGCTATTTCCAATCTGGTTTATACAGTGCTGTCATATATTTGGTTTCATTTTTCATGGTTTTTTTAATAAATTAATAATTTTGGTAACTTTAATTTAACACCTGACATAAATATGACTAGAATGCTTGTGGTAGTTAAACATATCAATCAGCTAATGAAAGAGATACCTTGAAAGCTTATTTTATTTCGAGGCATAACAACTCATGAAAGTGCCTGTATATAAAGATTTGATTGCTTGAGCAGGTCAAATGTCATCACAGTATCTAAGATCCTGCCACATTTACTTGGTGAATAGCCTCTGCTTTCACAAAATCTTTTAACAATGACTTTTGCCAGAAGCTACTTTTTTTTGTGTAAGAACACTACATCTTAGCCATGAATTATGCTGGTGTGCAAAACTGAGATCTGCATTACCTAATGTCACAAACGATCAACTTCCAAATCCTGACCTGAATAATGTGATCACAGGACAAATACCCTTTGCAAGAAAAAATATACAAATATGCCAAACATGCTAAGCCACTCTACAACTATTTTTCTTATACTGCCTGTGAGAAACAATTAATGCATAGGAGTTTGAAGTCTGATGGATTTCTTCGCACTGGGTAACAACTTTTTCAAGAAGCTGCACTGATTTAATGGGCTTACTAGCGGCCCAAGCAGTACTGCTAATACCACATAATCATGAGTCATAGACCTCCCCGAACTTTCTCATTAGATATCTATTTTTGAGACGTTTCTGTTTTCACAGTTTCAAACATCTCTCCACAAGACTAAAAGCTAACTTTAAGAAGTAACAACATAACTCAGAGTTGGGGATCCAACAATATCGAGCAACAAGAAACTCTGCAAGATCTTGCAGCACTGAGCACTGTGTTTTTAAGCACAATTCAGGATTTCAAAATCTGTCTCTTGCCAGATTTTTCTGTTTCTCCTCAGAATTACTGAAACTTTATTTAGGTGAATATATTTTCTATGAAAAATACCTTTTCCTTTCATTCAATTACTTTTCAGGCAAAGTATAGCACAGATCCACAAAATCATTAGGATTAAAAAATGTCATCAAGGAGTTATTGGAGCAAAACCGTGAGAACATCTATAAGCACCGGCATGCCCTGAAGGTACCCCCACAGACTTACACTGAGACACAGGTGCATGGGCACACGCAGAACCTCACAATACTTCTTTGCAATCCTGCTTATGTTTGAAAGGAGCAAAATAAAACCTCTCATTTCTTTTTCTTCTTTAAGTATTAAAAGAAGAATAGTGGAGGTCTCATTAACTAAGCTGGCAAAAGCAAGTATGAATAAAAAATGTGTAGCTGAAAGACCTCTGTTTCTGCTGTTCTTGAAACAACACTTCTGTCTGATTCTGGATAATGGGCTTTTAATAAAAATATCCACCAAAGGAAAACAATTAAACAATACATAAAGCACCAGGGTGCAATCTAGTGGTTCTGTTACAGTCTGGAGCTGTTCCAGCAGAGAACATGTGGATATTTTTTATGGGCTACGGTGTAGTTCTCAAAAGTTATTATAAAGCAACAAAATTTAAATTGGGGCTGGATATCTATACAATTGCTCAGTGTTGCTGTTGGACATTTAATTCAGACTTGAAATTTATCTACATCTAAATGATGCAGATATTTTTAGGATAAAAGTATCTTCCGTACTCTTACTGCTGTTTAATTTCTTCCATGATGCTTCTGGTGATATTTCTCACCTTTCCATCAAAGTACTTGACAATATGTCAGTTCTTTATCCATACACCTCTATTCTTTCATTTTTGTGGCTTGAGAAAAATTGGAAAATGGTTATATTGGAAAAGAGCTCAGGTACTTTTCAGTAGTACTTTGAAACTACAGACTATGTATGGCTTGGGGTTTTAATCAAATAGTTTTTAACCTGAACCACATAAACCTGACACATGCCATATTTTATTATCCTTTCTTCTCCACCCCCTGCACTGCCATGTCAATAAAAGAAACTGCATCTGTAGAAAAGTAAGCTGACACTAATTAATTTCTGTAATGAAAAGTTTCATTTCTGTAGTCCTAGTGAATGAAAGGAGCATCATATACAGTGTTAAAAGTCTTGGTAAAGTGAAGATGAAAATTTGATGGAAGAAGTTAGATTTTCCAAATAAAAATAAACAAGTAGGGAGAACAAGAGGTCGCAGGTTATAAAGTGTTGTCAGTTTTAGTTTTATGGTGAACTTTGAAGTATAACAAAATGTTGAAAAGCTGTTTATACCAGTGCTTCAAATGCTTTTAATTCTGCTTCTCAATTTCCTAAGGACTCTCTCCCTATCCCCATGATACTAATCATCTGAATGCTCAGAACTTTTGTCAAGAAACATTGACAAATGAAATCTAGCATTGTTACAAAACCTCCCTCACCATACTCAGAAAACTATTCAAAAGCCACAAATCCTCAGGATTATCAAATATTTACGTATGAAACATACTTTAAGAGGGTTTAAAAAATATTATTCCAAGCGAACTTCTACCTTCTTCAAACTTCTTCAAAGGGAACTGCTCTAGCACTCTAAAACCATCTTTTTACAGCTGTTTGGTGTACCTTTCTTTGAATTCTCCTAAGACATCTTCTGCAACAGAAGGGAAGAGAAAAGACATCACTGGTTGAAATGGCCATCTTTTAAAGACACTTGGAAGAGGCGGACAAAATCAGAAACGAAAAACTTATTGAACCTGTAACTTACAAATTTGCAGAATCTTGGAGGTGACTGAAAGGAAACTACATGCATCTATACAGAAACCATTGCATAGATTTCTTAGAGGTTTTGTGACTGTGTTCTGTTCGATACACTTTTCTCCATAAAGGCAGTACTATGCCCACGACAATGCAGAAGGCTTGTCAATAATTAGCACTCTAAATAATGTCCATGTACATTTGGGCAAATCATTATCTGCCTATGACACATTTAACTCAGAGATTCTGCCTTCCTCTTTACGCAGCGAAATGCTGAACACATTGCTGTCAGCAAACAGACAAGAGAGAAAACAAAAGATATGATAATCTTTACTAGTTATTGTAAAGCAAAATATTGAGAAATAAATAATTTATTTTGATCAGTAAAGATACACATGGCACTTGCTAGTCTGAGGCTATTGCCAATGAAGTTCACTGATAACACAATAGATTAAAGTTCTAAAGATTAGTTCTGTCTACTTCTAGTTCTTTTATTCACAAGGCTGAGCAGCTAACTAGGCTTTTTTTATTTCCTCTCCCACACTTTTGTCTTTTTACCTCTTCACATTTGAATCAGAAACTGAGTCCTACCTACATTTAGACCCAGCCTAGCTTAATACAGCATCAGCAGCAGGCTCTGGACATTACAGTCATAAAAAGAACAGCATTAACTTATCAATTTTGTTTAAAAGAACTTTCTCAAAAGCTATTCTTGATGGAATTCCTTAAACATTATAATTGTTCTGTGACGCATTGTAGAAAGCTAGATGTAGCTAGGAAAAAAATGTTGATTTTTGTCTCCTACATTCTTTTGCTATGTTTACCAGAAACCAAGGTTTCTGCTCAGTCAGAGTTATACAATATTGCAGAACAGTGATGTCAAAGAAAGCCATAATAATATTCAAAATAATATAAATTGATGGTTCGCCCTCATGTGGTCTATTTAGCTCATTTCTAGTAAATAACAGCTTCAGAGATGAGCAATTAAAATGATTTGGCAACTGGATTCGTTTCTAAATGAAGAGAGATGAAGACTAGAAATACTGTATTTTGAGGGAACAAAAATAGGAAAGGATATGCCATAGATAATGCAAATGTATTTAAAATAATAAATATGGATAGGCAAGAATGTGCACTTCATCTACACATGTAGTACATGAAAAAATGGACATCTAATGAAAGGAACACTAGTGATTTTAAAGAATTTGTTTTTCAGACACACATACTTAAGATCATGAAATTCAATACCAATAGGATACGCAAAACTTATTGAAGTTGTTACATCCAATTGCTTAGTGAACAAAAAGTTGTAAAATTAAGATTTACAGGGAAAATAAATTAATGTACGCTATCTATGTATAGTTATATAAAAAAAACATAAGGAAAACATAGCAATCTTTCTTGTGAGTATTCTTTTTAGGGTTTATATATGAAATTTTAACTTAAAAAATAATAATAAAAAACCCCACGGTAAAGTACCTATGCTGAAACAGAGTTAAGAAGAATATATCTGAAAAACAACAAAAATACATTTACAAATGTTTTCATTTAAAATGTTAAAATTAAATGTTAGGAGATCAGGAAATACAAAAATAAGGCCAAAAAAAGTATACATCAGTGCAATTTCTCAAATAACCTTAATTATGTCGTCTAAGGGCATAAGACTACAATGAATATGTCCTAATATTTTTGCCCAGAGATTAGAATACAGAGACTTTTAAACAAATTTATTTTCTCTTAAAAGAAGCACTGAGGACTGTAAAACAGACTGAAGATTTTCTGTACATCTTTATTTTCTTTCATTTTTACACTCTAACATATGTGGTTTCAAGTATGATTTTAATTTTGATTTCTCATTGTTTAAAATTATTTTTTGGGTAATTATAAATTCTCTGCTACATTTTAAATTAAATCATGGATATAGTTCCTGCTCAATTCTGCCTTCATGTTGTCTAAGTCTTCTGAATTTGGTCACCTTCTTAAATCAAAATCCTACATGTGACTGCTAAAAATTGAACTCAAAGACAGTGTTATCATGAGTCATTTCTAATCATGCCAAGCAAACAGCCAAACACACTTCTCATGTTATGCAACCTTTTATGGGCAGGTTCATTGATATGCTGTGGCTGTTTTATGCTACTCTGGAGCAGACCAAAGCAGCCAGAGCGTACTGCCTGGTTAAGTGAAATTTTACAGCTCCTTTGTTGAATAAAAGCAGTGCAAAGCGGTTGGAAGGCACATCCCAGTTTCCTTCTGTCTTTTGCTTTTCCTTCTCTTCTGAACACTCACATTTTTTTCCACTGCCTCCTGCGTCTTCTATATTATGCTCTACAGAAACACCTCTCTTCTGCCCTCTGTATACTCCAAGTATATACATATACACGTGTGCACGTGCAACACCAACCTGAGCCTCTGTCCCCTGCCTCCTAGACTGAGCACATCTGGTATAATGTGGAGCTTATGAAAAGAATTACTTGAACATGAGTAGATGACCATTGCTCTTATTTTTTCTGCAACCGCTGGCAGAAGAGAGTGGATTATATCCTCACTGTGTAGAGGAATACAAGTGTAGAATCATCACCTCAGAAAATAGCCCCCATCTTCTACTGCCTTCAAAGAGATGAAAGCAAATTTAACCCGAAGAGGTGGAAGTGAGCAACGAAACAAAACCCTCAGAGGAAAAGATACATCAGGCCTTGAAAATAATAGAAAAGAGTTATGCTTTTTTGTGATTGTAGGGGAAAAGAAGACATGCTTGCCTTTTAGAAAAAGGGCGTTCTTTCAAGGATTTTGGAGCTAGAACAGCTGCTTAACTATGGCAAACATCAAACAAAACCTTTCTAGCAAAATTAAAAGATACAGTGATTTGATTACTGCACTTCTTTTCCATGCTACAGAAACTTCTCTCTCCTACATTTTCTACTTCCTTGTAGATAACATGAGCGAACATTATTTCTTAGTAGAAACTGGAAAGAAATTGAAAGGAAAACATATTTTTTAATACATGAAAGAGGAGTCTTCATCTTCAAACTGGCTACAGGCATTTAAATTTGATTTTGCACTAGAAAGAGTTAGTTTAAAAATACAATAAAGACTCTCCATGTAGCACTGAAATCAAAATGACAGACACAAACCAGTACCATCATTTTTCCTCTTTACCACTAGAGTCCCACTGGAGCCACTCACTCAGTATGCCTTTGAAGTGATTACTCTGTGTTATGACTCTAACTCATCTTCAAATTTTCTGCATTTTTACACATTAAAGTTGTTTTTTACGGAAGAAATAGGAATATTTTCTCAGACAGTCTGGAGGAAGAGTGAGGTGGAATCTCATTCAGTCCCAACAAGATTTACTTAAAATAGCTTTATCGAGTGATTTCTACCGTGGAAAATAACTAATACTTAGCTACCCGCATATACTGTTACACGAACAGAGTCTGGCCTAAGCAAAATATACCTGATATCAAATGCAGCATCCTATATAATACCTGGTTATGGCAAAACTCTAGCGGCAGAAAAAATATTTGGTCTTTATTTCTGTGGACATTATTATTCAGAAGGACCTCTGCTGTGAAATTTGACAGCCAATCAAGCAGTAACAAGCTACCTAGTGTCATGGCTGCTAACATCTCAAATATGTGCTTGGTGCAATTCTAGGAAGAAACTAGGGCTCTGCTGGTGGGAAAGTGAAGGTTGTGTGTAACCCCTAGAGAGCTTTAGATGATTTTCATGCAAATTTCTCAGTTCCTAAGAACTCAAAGAATTAGAATTTTGAGGTAGCCAGAAAGCGGGAAGTCTCAGCTTCTCTCCAAACAGGCTTCATCCATCTGCAAACCTATACACATGTTGATTATTCTGGAAAGGACCTTCACCAACACCCTCTCCTGACTTTGCTAGGGAACAAATACTGCATAACCTCTTTGTCTACTGGGGAGTCGGTATGAAGAGAAAATGTCTCCATTTTGTCCATTATTTTTCTCTGAAAGTTGAGAATGTCCAGCATTCTCTCCATCCCTTAGTTAGGATTTTCTCTGTAATTCTGTCTCTAAAATCAATGAAATTAATTGATAAAAAAAAATAATCAAGCCCATTTTTCTATCTACAAAACTCACTATTTTCTCAAAAACTGACCTATTGCAGATCAAAACTACAGAACAACAGGTGACTTGCTGAGGTTTTTAGCAACTCCTCTATTGATTTCCTCAGAGAGTGTACCTTCCTTTTGATCTATGGCTAGAGGACTGACCTGTGGATCTTCCTTTCCTGCCTACTGTCTCACAGTTCTGTCCTGGTCAAATTGAGAATTCAGGCTACATCATATGGGACATTTTGGATAACAGCAGGGATAGATTCTAGTCCACAGTTGGTCTCTTTACTAGGAGTTGTGTATTTACCTACCATTCAGATTAGATTCATAGAAAATAGCTACCTGGCCTATCCAATGCAATTTACAAATTTTTTAATTTGCACTTTGAAGTTCCCTCCTCTTTGCTTCACTGATCCCCACTCTAAACTGTCACACCAGTCATACCAAATCCGTATCAATAAAACCTACAGAGGTCACAAAGACTGTGCTCAGGCAAAAAGGGGCTTGGGGTGTAGGAAAACATTTCCTGTTGTTCCTACCCTTTTAGAGAAAAGGAAAACAGCAGTATCTATTGGTATCAGTCAACAGCATTACATTTCTCTTTTTTTTTTTTTTTAAAAAAGCAATTATTTAACACAATGTATGGTGTTCACATTAATTACAACATTAATTGCAAGGTTAAACGGATGCATTTTAAAATAGCAGTATTAAATTTTGCACCAACAGCAACTTTTTTAAGGGAGTTCCCAAACATTACTTTCAATTTCTCTGCATTATAATAAAAAATTAAAAAACATTTATTTGAGTGTTATGTTTGCAAATGATTAGTCAGTGTGCAGTAGCTTACATGAATTTTATTTTTCTGAACAGTGCCAGTTTGCTCAAGCACAGAGCTTGAACTTCTCTCTAACTCTGAAGCAGAGCAATAGGTATAGCAGGAATATTAGCTGCTCAGAATTATTTACAAGTGTTCCTTAAAATAGAACTGCAAAGTACATATTTGAAAAGGTATTATTAAGCCCAGGTATTTGTTGTCAGGATAGCAGAGGTATCAACCATGGTTACAGAGTCTTCTGTTCCATAAGCTGGGATGACTATTCTCTGCAACGTTACCTATATTGTTATGGAAACAGGCCAGATTCAAACCAAGAACTCTGGGGTAATTGTTCCAGATATACTAATATCAGACACTAATACCAGTGATTCGAACCATCCAGTCCCCTAACTTTCACAAAATCTCTTCAAAGAATAACACAGACCTTGGAAGGAGCTTGAGGCAATACCAAGGTGCAGAAAATCTGGAGCCTGCCACTGTCTGTTTGTTTAGACTCTTTTAAAGTATAGGCAAATATAAATAAAATTAAAACCTTTTCCACAGTAACACTGTGATATTGCGAATGTGTAAGGCTATTTCTGTGTCTAGGGCTCAGACTTTGAATTCAGGTGCATTGTTTACCACATCCTCTGCATATTCTTTCATGGACTGCACTGGAGTGCTTCAAAAAGAATAATAAAAAAAAGGGATTTTCATACTTTTTGTGATGCATTTTCAATAGAATATAATCAAAATCTATACAAGGTTATAAGATCTCGAGAGGTGAGTGCCCACTAAACCCTTCCATTGGACCGCTTTACAATGAAAGGAAATGGTGTATGTAAGACTGGACTACCATATGTTCAAAAAAGTGTGCTTTAAACTAGTTTTATCTCCTCTGGTCTCATGAAAACAAGACTATAGACTATGACACATCACCTATGAAAAAATGAGTTTCATTTATAATGAGCTGTTGAAAGCAAAGAGAAATACAGCATTCAACATTTCCTATCACTCTTATTGAGACATTTCACAATTATTCACTGTTATGCAAATAATACTTTACTGTAATTCACAGAAAAAGCCAGTTGGTCAAATCTATGAGTGTCATAACGAGAATTTCAAGGGAATAAGGATTGCTGGTATTGGAACCATACTTCATACTGTTTCTATCTGCTCTGCTTGCATGTAACTGCAATCAACGTGAACATGAACACTGATATAAATGCTTACATTTCAATTTTGTAGGTAGAGAAATAAGCAAGCTCAAAGTCATTTTACTGGCATGATACACTAATGACAAAATGAGTGACTGATTAAATCATTAGACTATTTTTTTTGTCGATTCCAAGTGGATGATCTCAACAATTAAATCACCCATTTTTATTATTTACTAAGCTTTCATACACTGGGATACCAGGATTGTTAGTTTCACCATGTGTCGTTCTCCTCTTTTTCAAGATTACAAAAACTCTTACTCATGTGCTTAAGCTCTCCAACCAGTTTTCATAACTTTAAAAGGAAAAGGTACCAACCTGAATGCTGTGAGATACTCAACATCGCCCATAGGAGGATCCAAGCCACCTGTCCAAGCAATATTTATGTTATACCCTTCACCAGGGCCACTTCCAACCTGAAAAATAGGAATAAAATGCCAAAAGGAGTGAAGAAGATGAAAAAGGAGGAGGAAAAGAGAGCAGGAAAGGAAGAAAAAAAAAAGGAAAAATTCTCAAGTGTGCTTTAGAAACAAACATCAAACAACATGTCAGATCAGCCCAGCCTTGTTTGACAAGGACTGCTCTGGGTTATGCACTTGTTCTCCACTGGTCCCCTGCTCCCAGTGGACAATTTGGTAATCTGGTATAATTTAAAGAACCAGAGAAGGACAAGA
Organism: Baryphthengus martii; assembly: GCA_013396935.1. NCBI lineage: Eukaryota > Metazoa > Chordata > Aves > Coraciiformes > Momotidae > Baryphthengus > Baryphthengus martii. Next base: position 23,170 of record VWZK01017739.1, on the reverse strand, counting down.
AAATTAGGGGTAATCATGCAATGCAATTACCTGAAAGATACAAATAAAAATGGGGCTCTAAAGAAATAAACCTAACCTCATTTGGGGCTCCACTGCCGGGGAAGAAGTTGCCTTCATCATAGCGATGGAGGGAAACATACAGGATGCTGGGGTCAGCATAAAAAGCCTGCTGTGTACCGTTGCCATGGTGAACATCCTAAAGGAGAAAGAAAACAGATGACAAATATAATAATGTCCAACTCAGTCTAGAGCTCAGTTCTGCTTTCTTTTACCCCCCCTCCCCCCCATTTCTCTCCCTCTCCCTTGCTCTCCTTTTGTCTTTCCCTTTCCCCCTCCCTTCATCACCCCATACTTCCTGAACTTTCAGGCAAATTACTCTTTAATGCACTCATTTTTTAAACTGGCTTCTAAAAATCAGGAAACCATAGCGAGCGTGCCCTGGAGACTCCAGATGAGCAGTCATTGAGAAATCCCAGTCCTTTTGTACAATTAGATATTTATACACCGGCTCTTTGTACTCCTTGCCTCAGTGATGGAATCTAGCATCCTGTTTTATGGAGGAATTTTATGACTTATTAACTGCCAACAGTTCATAACCCCTCAGGCTTAATTAACTAGCCTCACTGGCCTCTGAAGAAAGACTAATGTTTAAACTACAAACTAGTATTTTGCAGAAGGATCTATGGTTTACAGAGCTTTTTCACAATTCTTGACAGAACACTAAACATAAGTGTATTCATTGATTTGCCAAGTTCCACTATTGAGGTCAAAGGCTCTGCAACCAGCTGAGTAAATTGGCTTTCTTGAAACATTCAGTTCAGTTAGCAGTCCCTCAGCAGTTAGATCCACATCAAAAGAGATGCCAGATGCGGAAAGGACTTCATACTTCATTTTTGCAAAATCATGACGGCAACAGTTGAAGACATAGGAATATGATCTCATTAGCTATTAAATCATCTGGCAGATAGGATGGTGCCTTCCACAATCAAGGAGCGACCTTGGCTAGTCTCCATATTTCAAACATTATATAATGTCAGTGAAAGAAGTTGTGTCTTTAAATAAAACACTGAAAAAGAAATGCCGACAGTATATCTACATAACAAAGGCTGATGATGTGAACTTTTCCTCTTTTTTAGTTTTGTTTTCACAATTCCACTATTGTACTATGTGGTTAGACATATAAGAAATTTTACAACTGAAAGTGGAAATCCACTTGCCTTTCACTAAAAGAAAATGGAGTGGTTTTATAAGTTTCTCCACTGGTATTTGTAAAAAGTTGAAAAATTATATATATTATTGATTCTCCTCCTTTAATCCATCCCCTTGAAATTTCTGATTTAAAGAGGGAATTCAGAAGGACAGACAAAATAAATGGCAACGTTATCACCGAGACTATATTTATTTTACAAATGCTATGAGGTCTGAACCAAATTTAGCATCAGAGAAACAATGGTCACCCTTTCCTCAGGATGCCTAGACTCCAGGAAGGTGCAAGTTAGGTGCACATTTGCCTACAGCACAGCACAGCAAGCACTGTCCATTGTCTGTGCTCTTTGTCAGCTGATGTAGCCCATGAATTTCACCCACATTGCTCAGGACTCTCTACACTGATTGAGTCTTACTTGTACTGCATTGCACTTGACTTGCATCTCCTCTGGGACCTCTATGGGGTAATATTATAACGGTTATTCTTCTCTGTTCAAAGTACTTGAAACAACATAGGGATAAAGCTACAGCTCGACTGTGACTTAATGCCAAGGTTAAAAGTAACATGTTGGAAGTGCAAGGGAGCACACACTTGTATGAGGGTGTTGGAGATTTGAAGGCAGCCAGCACAGTCTTAGTGAGCTCTGACTGGCAAATAAAGCAAAAGTATGGCACACAGACTAACCCTAGAATGCCATTCAGTCTTCAACTGCAACAGAATTAATTGGTTTACTCCAAAACAGGCCCAGATCATGCTAACATACATGCAAGTATCGATGATCTCAGAATGAGGACTGCAACAACAACCTGAGAGCTATGTTGGACATACAGGTACATCTGCAGAGGCTATGACTAAAAACATAAGAGGATGTCATTTTGTGATTTTAATTAGCTTTTCTTTTCCATGCATATTTGGGGCTTCAGATATACTCTTGCTTTATTAGTTTTCAAATGAGAAGGAAAAATAATAATGGGCATATTTTTATTTTTTTAAAAAATTCAAATCTCAAAGCTAGCTTTCTTCTCTAAACTTTAATTCCACCAAGGATTATTCTGTTTTGAAGACCAGTAACTTCTTCGGTTAGACAAAGAAATGTGTTGTTTAAGACTGCGGATGTTACCACGTGGGAAATGTTCATATTCTGCCCTTAGCAGATCAAATGTATTCAGGGCATGTAAATCAGTTCAAAAATTGAGATTTATTCAACTGGTGGAATGAGGAGAGAAAAGTTGACAGAGAGGTCTTTTAGTGTGGAAATAAATGAAGGAAAGATTAAAAATTTAAAAGTTAAGAATTTATATATGAACATATGTAGCAGCTATGAAGACTACACTTAATTTGTAACTAGAGTACAGTTTCATGTGTGGGATTGACTATTACTTTTTAATATTTACATTGTAGTAACATGTATAGCTGTCAACCTACACGGGGTCCTGCTGTGCTAGTCACTATCAAAATATAGTATTAAAAGGTTAATTTCAAGTCTAACATCTGTAACTCCATTCTTTCATTCAGACATCCAAAACTCTCTGTTGGTGGCCATAAAGGCATCGCTATTAACTTGTTCATTCATTCAGTTTGAATTGTGATTTATCCATAGTTTGCATGCATCAGAAAATTTCCATATGAATTTTTGTACATCATTGCACTGACCATGGAACAGACTCGGGACTGGACTGTAACTGCTCCAGGAATGAAGTAATCTGTGTCAGCCACATATTTCTCCCTTTTCAGCAGCTCAGTTATACTGGCCAATGGGATAGAGCCAGAGAGAGGCTGAGCATTCCCTGTCTACTTTCTTGGGTAAGGATAGGCAGCTTCACAGGTAATCATTTGCACAGGTAATGATTTTCACATTTAATCTTGCCTTGAAAAATTGAAGCTGAATTCCCAAGTGCTTATTGGCTAAGTAGGTCAAATGGAAGTGATTTCTTTTCCCAACAAGGTGAATGTAACACTTACAGTCAAAAAGACTTAAAAACATCCACAAAATGCAAACTTTGAGTAGGCTTTTCTTATTGAAAAGCAAGAATAAACACAGAGTTCAATTTTGGCTAGCATTTGTAGCAGTAAAACTCAACGAACTGTAAGATTCAAGTCAGCAAACAGATACGACAAAAAGTGGAAGTGAATTTTTCAAAAACATTAGTTTCTTGCGGTTTGTAATTGTGCTTCTAAGTGATAGTAGAACACTCTGAGAAATATTTGAAAAACATTCTAAGACATTTAACCTACCCATATACTTATTCTATCACTCGCCATTCCTTCTCCCACACTCCCCCTTTCTCTGCTTCTCTTCAACAGCCAGTACGCATGTTTAACTGAACAAAAGTGCTAGATGGTAAGGCCATGACTTCACAATAAGATTTAATTATGAGTGCAGATATGAACAAGATTTAGACTATTAAGCCCTGCACTTCAAAACCCCTTTAACATATTTCGTCTTTAAATCTTTTATCACCTGCAAAAATTAATTAAGTGCAGATGTAACAGGTTAGGTTTTGATGCCAGGGTTCATTTCCTGTCTATGCTTTGTCAGACACCCTATTACACCTCCTCATGAACTGTAGGAAAACAAAAATGTTGCTCATAAATCAGCATTCAGCTTTCCTTGGGCTATGCACTGGGCTGATCCTTTAAGTGCAAGGCAGAGCTCCAATTCATTATTCATGAAAATAATATAGACAACATGCCGAACGTCATCTGCATTTAAATAATCCATTTGTTAAACATATTAAGTATTGTGTAAGAATGTCTTCTATTAAAATAAAAGACTAACCCAATGATTTGGGTTTTTAATCACATAGCTTTACTTCAGGGAACCATCAAAAGCGGGCATACATGACTTGAAAACTTCTTAGAGGGAATGACCTGTTGATTTGTTTAATATTGAAGTTACACAACAAGCCGTAGCATTCCTAGCTAGGGGAAGTGGCCAATTTGGTTACCAAAGCAACAACATTCTTTAAAGCACATCTGACTATTTAAAGTTTGAATTCTGCAGGGAAAAGTAAACTTAGGTTCTGTAGGGTTATTTTAACGATGGAAGTATCAATTCATTTAAGGACCATAAAAGTTGCCCTGATCTGTGCCTTCTTCTCATTAAATTGCAGTTAACACCATTAAAGTGAAACATAGATGTTTATGGCGTCGGTACTGCCATCCTGGCTTTAATGAGTTCCCAAAATCAGAGGAAATGCACACCTTTATTACTTGCAGGTATTAAAAGCAGGAAAGTCTGACATATAAATACAAATTCATTATCTTTTCTCTACATGCATCGAAAGTGCGATGCTTGCCAAGAATACGTACCAGATCTACAATCAATATCTTGCCTATATTTAGCTTGTCTCTCAAGTATTTGGCAGTAATTGCAATGGAATTAAAAAAGCAGAACCCCCTGTGGAATAGAGAAGAACAGAAATAAGAAAGCAAATCAGTCAGGAAAACAGTAATAAATAATGTTCAGAGCATTTTTAAAAATGCTGTATGATCTCTGAGGCCATAAATCTACTTCTGGGAGTACCAGAAAGCCTTTTCAGTCATCTGCTAACAATTACAGTTCTTCAGAGACATGCACAACACAGGTGATTGCCAGTAACCTTAGTGCTCCAAGATGGGCAATATTCCCTGGTACTTACATGGCTGTTGATTCTTCAGCGTGATGGCCTGGGGGCCTTACAACAGCAAAGCCATTCTGTAAGAACAAGATAGGTTTTCAATTATCAGCTTAAAAAAATACTTGACTTTGTACAAAAGAGAACAGCAGGCAGACGGGATTGAAAACTATCAGAGGCTCTTGAGCACTTTTTCTGCCCAATCACCCTTTCCTAGTACTGCCAGAAATAATATATTTGAGAATAGTGGCATACAAACTTCTATAAATACACATAAGCACATACATATGATCTAAAGAGGAGGGAAAAGACAGTATGAGAAACCTATTGTTATCAATTCTGCTGCCTAGAATTCACATTTAAAATAAAAGTAGCTCGAGGTATATATTTCACATGATTAGTCAGTGTTGATCATACCTTCTGTATGGACTAAAGGATAAATTCAGACACACACATACACGTAATTCCCAGCAGTAGAAAAAGGACGACAACGAATATTCCCATATTTCTGCAGACCATAAATCAAACTTGGGAACCTGCCATGCTCACAAGTTTAATCGATACCCACTTTCTGGAATTGTATATAAATTTCATAAATACAGCACTAGGATTAGTGATGATCAAGAATTTTTTGTCTCTGGAGTCACGGGAGATAAAAGAAAAATGAAATTTCCCTCCTTCCAGTGTGGGTAAGGTAGAAAGCAAATGTAGAAGCACTGGCAACGTAGCTCTGTTCAGAAAGTCAGGTTATGTATTCAAGAAGCAGTGTCTCATAAGGGTGTATATCATAACTAATTTCTCTCAAAACGGTCAGACTCAGGAGTAACACCATTACTTCAATCAAATTTACTCTTTCTATTCAGCTAGCTATTTGCCATCAAATTTATTGCAATTAACCCATACATAAAAAATAAATAAACTAACCTGTGTATATCAGCCAAAGGCCTATTTTCATGCAGCCTCACACAAATACCATGTGTATATGTGTGGCTGCAAGACCAACTAAGCATTGTATTTTGAGAGAGCAGGAGGCAAGAAGGAAAGGGATGGAGTATTTCTATACTTTAATAATCGGTATTAAAGTAGTTCAGTTTAATATACTTAAGCTAGCTAAACGTCAATGTTTCAGCCTTTACTTATCTGAAACAAAAGTGATAATCACTAAACTTTCACTTACATGGTGTAAATAAGGAGGACCAACACGGCAGTTAATAGGTACATTGGTGCCTGTGTAATCTGTTTTTTATAATCCTATGAATGTGTGTTTGTGTGCAACTATCCAATTGTCTACCTATGTTTTTCCACTACTATTGACTTATAAATAAATACTACCAGGATACAGATTCATAGGATAGCTCATATAATTTGCTGCTAAACATAATCCAAGCAGTCAGCTGCAAAGTTTTGTGAAGCGTGGCCAAGGTTCTATCAGACTACAGTAAACTTAAACTATAATGCAAGTGAAGTACATCTGTAAGAGTGGTTCTTTTGGCCACCATTTAAAGAATCTGGGGCATCTGACGTCATGCCTTATTTTGCATTAAATGTTCACATATAAAACAAACAAACAAACAAGAAACCTAAAGACTCAACCAATATATACATTTACATTTAGGCAGGCATTCCTGAAGGTGGAATATAAATTGCCTATAGATCAAACACACCACCAAAAAAAAGGCCTTGTGGACCGCACTAAACTTGAGAACCAGCTTCACACACTTGGCTAAAACCCTGTTCCTTATGCTTCCGAGGGTTTTTTGACATTTCCTTTTCACACAAGATAGGACTTAGAGAAGAATTCTGTGAAGAATTCTTTTGAATCATTTATGAAAAAGCAATGTATGTATGTGCTGAGGAATGTACAGAGATGAGGGTATTACCAGGAAGAGAACACCATGCTTACCTGTATTTTGCTCTCTTGATAATTGTAAGAATTTCGAAAAAGTCCATGCAAGGCTAACAGCTGCCCCTGCTCAGCTCACAGGTCACCATTATCTGACTTTATCAGCACTCCCAAAAGATCAGTATAATTAAGATTATTATCTATGCAAGGAGTCATGAGCCAATATAGAGACAGAAAAAATCAAAACTGCTGTTTTTGAGCATACGACAGTTGCAGTGTAGGCTTCTCTTTCCCTTACTTTGACAAGGTTGTTTAGAAGCCCTGCTTTGTTACAGCTGGCTAATTTCTGCTATCAGAACTGTTCTCCATGAGCGTGCAGGACATTAACATCTGTGTCGTGACTATTCTGTATGTGTTTTTACATTAGAAGTTCAATATTCATGTGGGAGATTTTCTTTTTTCTTTTTTTTTTTTAAATACAGTGCGTATTTGATATTGATGATAAAGCATACAATAAAATTTTACCATACAGTATTAACAGCAACTTCTGTGCAATTGATAAAATACTTCATTTATCCTCCTTTCAAAGTCTGCATGAACACGGTGTACATTAACACAACGGAACATGAATTCATTTATTTAGGCAATATTTAAATACCAGACAGTGAGCTCAGAAGAGACAGAAAGGCAAAAGCCTGCTTTAAAGACAGAAAGACTAACACAGAGCAATACGTTGAACATGAAGCCAACATACATAAATTCAAAGCATTTTTGCACAGAGTCTTATTTATACTAGGATACAGACACCTTTATATGGAGACAGAACATTAAACTGACTGATGGACATGAACATTAGAAAAAAGATTCATCTCTTTGCCATTATATGATTACCTTTCACTCAATTTGAGGACAAAGAATAAAGTCTGAGTCGAAATATTCTAAAACCTGTGTATACTTGAACCACAAAGTGAAGTTTACACAAATTCAATTTACAGAGGCGATTCATTGCAGATAGATCCACTTAGCTGGATCTTTAATGAAAGCTAAGAAAAAATTTTAGTCTTTTTCCACAGTAAGCTAAGTATTCTCTACTTTCATGACTTCAAATAGGCATTTGGATGCTTGATTTCCAAAGAACAGAGGCGTACGTCCTCCTGTGGCCTTCTTGTCTTTGGTGGCATAGCTGATTCCTTTCTGTAGTGTGCTGGGTTAGAGCATCGGGCTACATTACGCTTGGGCATCTACTGTACCTCTCCCTGAACCTCTCCAAGACAAACACTCAAGACAACACCATAACACAGGGGCTTGGGACTGACCATATAGAGCCAAGTTCCACTGGGGTTTCTATTATACAAAGAGGTAAAATTGAAGTAGGCAGATTTTCCTTAAGGCATTAAGTGGTGACTGTGGCAAGGGGTGAATGACTCTTCCTTCACTTGACAGCGAAGAGCTTTCCCTGACCAGGTTCTAAGTCATCAAAAGCAACCTAGCCAGTCTGGCACTCCAGGTATGCTGAGAAGCCTGGCTGAGAAGCAATACATACTAGCTTCAGCCTGATACTACTCTAGTAAATCGTCTAGCTTTTGGTTGTCTCCAAGAAAAGCCAGCACCGTGCAAGAAATAGCTATGAACCCCAGCAGGCACTCCAAGAGCACTTACTGAAGCAGTAGAAGACTCGGTTTCAACTCCTTCTTGAACATGGGGATGAATTTGTAAATACTATTCCCGTATCTGTTTGTGTGTTTAGATTACATCGTCCATAAAGTAGATACTGAGACCTTTTTTTCAGTCTAAGTGAGTTTTCTAACAATAGTTCTAGAGTCACGGTCTTCCTCAGCTCTTACTCAACCTTATGAATCTTTAGTTACTTCCTGTAAAGTCCTTCAATAGAGGACAAAACACCACCACTGAATCTCAAATTTAAGAGAAGACAGTTTTGTAGGGAGTTTAAAAATTGATTCCTTACAGCTGAAAAGATAAGAAATTGAAGGTCTTCTTATATTTTAACCTGTAAACCCCTGGAAGAAAGTGCAACGCCATCTATCCCAACTATTCAAGAGGCAACGGGCACAAATTGAAACAGTGGATGCTCCACCTGAACATATGAAAATGCTCTTTTATGATGAGGATGACCAAGCAATAGAGCAGGTTTCCCAGACAAGTTATGGAGTCTCCATCCCTGTTAAGGACAGCTTTCTTAGGAACCTCTGCGTATTTCACATAGGGACCAGGTACCTATCTCAGGGTATGGATTCCACACTTGAAGCTCAACGTCCTCCTATACTCAGGTGTTAAAATTACTATTTTCTACACGTCTGATTCCCTTAACCTATCTCGCCTCTTAAAATTAGCACCGCTTCAACATGGCATTCTTGGACATTCACTTGTTTTTAATGTAAAGGTTTTACTTTCGTTTCAAAGTTTATAAGGCTTCAGAATCAGAAGCAAATCACTGAAGCCAATACATCATTTCTTTGTAGAAACTTCTTTAGTTATTAAACAGAGATGTATTAACTCCTCCTGTCAGAATTGATATTCTGTGTGTTTTATATAGATACAACTTTATTTATACAATACTTATTAATTTGTATAAAAACATACTTCTTTAAATTTAAAAGGTGTCCCATACAGTGTAATTGACAAAGTGTAGCCCTTGGCATGGCCTTAATACCATCTTTAACTCTGCTATCTCTGGTGTGGTTAACTCCTACAAGAACTAACATCAGGGCTGACTGAAGTCTCTGCTGCCTACAGCAATTCCCTTGCCACTGGTACCCTGCAGAAGATGGCCATATTCTTTCCAGTGTCACTTCTGCTGTAACATGAGGCCAAGCTACACCACCCAGCAGAGAGGACAAGCGGTGTAAGGTCGAGGCACTTCTCAGGTACCTGTTCAGGACAATTTTACAAGCTATTCATCCTGCCAGAGCAGGAGCCAGTATCTAGCCCTGGGGGTCAAAGAATGCACTGAGCAAAACCCCATGATTTAACAGAACTGTATTAGCAGCACAAAGATTTGCCAAGAAAACAGTAGTGGACATGAGGGAATACCATTTTTTTTCTTGCAGAGGAAGCTAATAGAGGCCAAGAACACGGAAACGGACATTAAACATTTAACTTTGTGATGGAAACAAAGAGGTCCCTGTCTGCTTCCTGAAAGTCTAAGACGATAGCACCAGAAAATCCATGTGAAAAGTTGCCTGCTTGCAGGCTGACATGTAACTATGATGGCCTATTCAGCTACAACTAGTGTTGACTGTATCAGGAAAAGAAGCAGACAAAGAGTTTTAAGAGCAGAGTGGTTATGGAGATAAGCTATGTACCACACATATAATTAAAGTTGTACTACTATATGAAATAATAACAATCATTCAGCTATAAATATAACCGCAATTGATGGGATAAAGTATCTAAGAGATGGTTCCATACGAAATTTTGTAATTTTTTGTAATTTTGAGTACAAACTGCTATCTAAAAGACTTCACTGATAACTTTGATTGATGGTTTTTATCAATCATACCTCTAACGCTAGTAAAATAAGCATTTTGTTACTGTTTTTTTCACATTATGCATTGTTAAAAATACTGTACCTGGATGTAGGAAAAAAGCCTCTTTCTGTGGCTGCCACACAACACTTAGGATTCTCTTTAAGGCAGAGGGAGATTGTTATAAGGCAGAGGGTGAGACAGGGAGGCCGAAACAAGGGTAGGGCAGAGCCTGCAGGAAGAGTACTGTCCAGGAGGCAGCTGAGCACAGAGTACCTCCCAGAGAAGGAGATTTTTGTAGGTAAGCAGAGGAGCTGTGTGTGGTTTTGAGTTATTCAGGCAGGCATGAAAATTTGCTGGCCTGAAGATTCACTGCGGGGAGGACACTGGAACTAGGGAGACATTTGTTTTCAGCTCTTCTTGATTATTATGTCTTTAGAAAGATACTTCATTTTAGTTTTTTTTTTCCTAAGAAAACATAGCAGTAGAACTGTGAAAGACGGCTGAGTTATTTGTTACAGAGTAATTTTAAGACTAGAAAACTAAGAGCCTGGGGGCAGGGGAAGAGGTTGATTAAGCTAATTCTGCTTATTCGCTAAAATAGCACAATTTAGCGTATGACGATTCCTCAATAGCCCTGTGTGACAAAGGCCTTGAGATCAGTAATAACCAAGCTCATTTGGAATGAGAGTTTCAAGTTCAACTTAAGTGATCCATGGATTATACAAAGGCACTACAGTAGCACAGACCAAACAAAAGACTGTTTTTGGCCTCTTCTCCCTAGTAACTAATGACAGGACAAGAGGAAATGGTCATAAATTATTCATGGAGAATTTCAGATTAGGTATTAGGATGAATTTCTTTACTGAAAGAGTAGTTAAGCACTGGAAGAGGCTGCCCAGGGAAGTGGTGGAGTGACCATCCCTTGGAGGTGTTCAAAAAAACAGATGGATGTGGCACTTTGGTACATGGTCTAGTAGTCATGGAGGTGCTGGGTAGAAGGTTGGACTTGGTGAACTTGGAGGTCTTTTCCAATCTTAATGATTCTATGATTCTAAACACAAGAGGTTTATTTTGGTATTGATTCAACCTGAGATATCAGAATGAATCATCCCAGGAACCTGTCAAGATTCTGATTCAGAGGAAACCCATTTCAATGGCTCTCATTCTGTTACGTGACCGCTAACTACAAATAGGGCCACTTTACACATGAGTGTGTGTACGCGCATACATACATATGTATAAGACAGAGAAAAGGCTTGTGCTTCACTCATTTCAGCTGAAGTGCATGTTCAAGACAATCTCAGACCACACTTTTAACTTATGTGCCTTTTTTTCTTGAGCGTTCTTTTGCAAAATTGCTTCTTAATTTATTCAAACTTCTTTTAAAGTAGGGAATAACCATATAAATCCTACCAGCCCTTGACAGTTTATTGGGGAGGTCTCTTGCATTTCAAATTTGTCAAAAATATACGGCGCTCCATCTTTCTATCACAGAAAAGAGGGCTGCCATTGCCAATGTCGACATATTTAAAGGATATGCAAAGTAAACCAGACAGTAATCCTTATTATGGGTACTGCACTTAAAATAATTAATTCCAGCATGTAATATTACTGAATGGGGTCATTTGAGGCTGAAGAAAACCATTTCAGAAATGTTCCTTTTGAATTTCAGTAGTTCCATGGTCTGCTCTGGCACTGAGTCACCCTTGGTAATGGGAAGTCATTGCCCATTGCAAAAAGAGGTTCTTATTACACATATTCTTATAAAACTATATTTTTCACTGGTACAATTTTTTTTCCTGCCAGTCAATTGTAAGGTATTAAGGGACAGCCAGAGAACTGTACATTTGTTACCAGAAAAGAAGCTGACACATTTAATGTTCACAAACAGCACCCAATAAAACAATCATTACAAGAACAAGCAATGTCTTGAAGGGCATTATTCAACAAAGTATAATTATTGCAAAATTATCATACCAACATAATCAACCATCTGAATCCCAACTTCTTAAAGTAGTATTAATCACTTAATAAACACCTATCATATGGTAACATAAAAAAGTGGTAGCATCAGCACGAATAATTTGGTTAACAAAATGGAAATATCAGCAACCGAAACTCTTTCAGAAAAAAAAATATAAATTGGCAAGCTAAGTCCTAAAGGTGAGACTCGTTGCAAGCTCTAAAAGTTAGAAACGAAATCTGAAACTCGAGAGACCACAGATGCAGAAACCCTCTGAGACTTGTCTACTGTGGGGTTTGGACAAACTCTGTCCTCCTCCAGTTCAGCAGCAGGAGGGAAGTGGCAGCCACGCAGGACAGCCGGGTGTGGGCAAGGGGAGAGTCTCCTTGTGCCCAGCCACCTGTGAGCAAAGCGGTACGCTGGCAGGGACGGGACCTGCGCTCAGCTTCAGAGTCGATGTAAGGGAAGCAGCCAGGCCAGGAAAGAAATGGGAAGGAAGGGCAGGACAGCATGTCCCAGTGACACCATTAGAGCACGCGCTCCTGAAATCTGCATCCTTATTGCTGAGCAGGGACTAGGACACTTGAGTGCTCCTTTTGCACATCTCTTTTTCCTGTGGCAATTCAAGAAAGGAAGGAGATCCTTAGGAGACACTTCCAGGAAATAAATGCTCTCTGCAGATGCCAATCTTTTACGGCCCTCTTTCTGAAGGTGTGATCATTAGGTAGAGGCTAGGGACAATGATTTCCAAGTTCACAAGCTGTACTGCATGCAAGAAATCATATGCAGGGCACTACCTGTATTTCTTCCCCAAGCCCCAAGGAACAGATCATAACACTGCTCTCAACTGTCAAAATTATCTATTGGATATAGCAAATGACTGCAGTGGAATTATATTCACCCAGTTCCACACACGCCACTCTTCTGTGGTCACTCAGCAGAATATTAAAAGCCATCTACATAAATCTGTTGGGGAAATGGGAAAGGAGCAAAGGCAGATACAGAAAAACAGCTAGATAGCAGAGCTGTGGCACTGATTTCAAGTAACATAAATACCTCATCATGCATCAGCAGGTTTCCTAAATTATAAAAAGCTCAAAAAAAGAGTGACCTTCCTGCAGTATTTAGGCTCATCTCATGTTGCAATATTGCCAAGATAACATTCATCATAGATGTAAATAAATTCATGAAAAAAAGCATAGCATTCGACTCAGTATATCACATTTGTCATACCATATATTTCAGTGGTGTGATCCTTTATTCTCTGTTAAATGTTATCTCAAAAGTGTATCAGATGGATCTCAACGAGTGCTCATTATATTATTAAACAAATCTCCCAAATCCTTCATTTTGATCATTTGATATAATCAAATAAAACCCATCCAGATTAAGACTCCCTGGAAAATGGATAATTTGTCCCGATTTAAAAAAAAAACACCACCAGAGTAATTTACTGTTATGGTAGCAGCAGAATTGCAGTAAACCCTATTGTTTTATATCTTTAGCACTGTCACATTGATGTTTTTCCCATCAGTCAAGGAGATTAATGAAATCTAATGTGTCACGAGGTGTTTGAACCACAGTGAAGAGAACTCCTGGTCAGTTTTTGAACAATGTCTAAATCAGATGAACAAAATGTTGCTGTTCTCAGACAAGATCTGTGTGAAATGGGACTGACTGTCTCAGGAAATTCAGAACAAAGAACCTGTTGCCTTGTGTCCCAATTTGACTCATGCCCAACTCCGTAGTGAATCTCTCAGCTGTTCTGTAGACTTTCAGAATTTATTTTGTATTATGCTGCTCTTAGCAGCACACACCTATAACTATAGATTCCAACCCATTACTATCGCTCTATGCAATACCAAGGTAAACCAGTAGAGACCACAGAATAAGCATAGAAATTGAAATGTCCTGACCTTACTGAAACAGACTTTAAATACCAGATGCCAGTCAATACAGGGCAGTTGATGTTTATCAGTTTCTACACTCTAGCTAGGCACGAAGACATTCATCTTCAGTATTGTGTCCAGTTTTGGGCTCCCCAATTCAAGAGAGACAGGGATCTACTGTAGAAAGCCCAATGGAGAGCTATGAGGAAGAGTAAGGGACTCGAATGTCTCTCCTATGACAAAAGACTGAGTGAACTGGGGCTGTTTAGCCTTGAAAGGAGATGGCTGAGAGGGGATCTTATTCATGTCTATAAATATCTGAGGGGTGGGTGTCAAGAAGAAGGGAACAATCTCTTTTCAGTGGTGCCCAGAAATAGAACAAGAAATAATGGGTTTAAATTAGAACATAGGAAGTTCCACCTCAGCATGAGGAGAAACTTCTTTACTGTGAGGATGACGGAGCCTGGAACAAGGTGCCCAGAGAGGGTGTAGTCAACTTCTCTGGAGCCTTTCAAAACCCACCTGGATCTGTTACTGTGTGGCCTGCCCTAGGAGATCCTGCTCTGGCAGGGGGGTTGGACTAGATGATCTCTAGAGGTCCCTTCCAACCCCTAACATTCTATGATTCTATGATTCTGTTGTAAATAATTTGGATTTTAAATTAATTGAATACATCTCCATAAAATAAACTATTATAGTCATTTTAATTTTAGGAAAAATACATTAGACTTTTCAAAAACATAGATACTGATTCATCAAGCTGTAGGAAATATTTGGGCTGATCATATCCAACTACACTGACAGATTTGATAATCCTCATGTCAGAAAAGCTCTTGTTAAATGAAAGGCTTCAGTTTCTCATTCCTGAGGCTTCTAGTCTCAAACTTTGTCTGTGCTAGACAGTTTTATTTTGAGGTTATCCCAGTGTTGCCATCGCTGTTTCAGAAAAAGGACTGTGATTCTCCAGTGCAGTGGGTAGATAACCCACCGCCTCCTCTGCTGCAATCTGGAGCACAGCCCTGTGGGAACTCCTTGCTGTGTATTTTAAGTCTCCAACTGTGAACTTCAGGTTATGCAGCTCTTCTCGGAGAACTGTGAGATTTCAGAAAAAGAACAACCAGTATGTCCTGTCTCATAACTTTTTTGTCTTAAGATGGCACCAAACTGGCAGCGCACCAGCTAATAGCCAACCACAGTGGTAAACTTCCATCGAAAAACTACAGCATGTTTCTCTACTGTTTGCATCTTGCTGTTTACATGTTGCAGATCTGTTACAGCTTTCACGCAATTCTTGGAAGCACCTTTTTGTCAACCAAAGATTCTGAAGCTGGGGCAGATCATTCCAGATTCCCATCAGAGCTTATTCTTCCCACTCAGTTCCAGTGCTCACTGTACAGGCACAAAATGTTTTTTCACATGCGTGTTTCCTCAGTGAATACACATGGAAGCGGTCAGCTACACTTAGCTCCTCTCACATCTCCACAAGTGCACTACAGAATTGGCATTTTCCCTAGACCAGAAACAGCTAATCAATGCAACATGTATGTTTCTAGAGGAAAAAATGGCAGCAAGATGGAAAAGGAACATGTAAAGTTATAAAGGTAGATTGGAACATACAGACCTGTAGGGCTAAAATCTTACAGCTACCTACAATCTAATTCTGAACACCATGTAGAAAACCCTAAAATACACTGCAAAAATACCCGTAATGTCATTTACCATATGAAGGTACTGGGAGCAACTTGCCAGCAAAACCCAGGTTTGTATGTATGCAGTGACAAAGCAAACACAGGAGGACTCAGCCACAATAAGCAGGATTGATGTATTTCCAGAACTTCTGCTAGCATGCTTTCTTCCTGCCAGTCAGGCCTTAATAATTTTTCCATTCCTTTAATCATAAATCCAACGTGCAGATTGCTAGTTTGTACAGTTGGCATGGGCTTCATGCTGCAAGTACAGGAGCAGCTTAGAGAAATATCTGTCAGGAATGACACGAGTATTCCCGATTCTTTTTCACATCAAATGCTCTCCATTCCTATTTTCTTGATGATTTGGTATAAATCAACTACTTGGCACGTCTACTGAAAATTTACCTTTCCCATGTCTCAACTGCAGGTTGCATGAGACTGTTTCAATTCTCTGCACTGTAGATAAAGATTCTATTTAGGATCATCAATAATTTTACAGTAAGTAACAAACTAGTACTAAATTTAAAATATTGGTTTACAGATTGCTGCAATGCCAGTAGCAACCAAGGTCTCACAGCAGCTGATGTTTGATTCTTTTCAGTTGTCCATCACACACACATAAAAAACCAAGAGCATTCTCACAATGGAAAGACACAGACATAAGCCACAGAATTGTACAGAAGGAAGCAGTAAAGATTCTGCAGCAGATCCTACTCATATCAACTGCACACAGAGTATTATTTTTCTCTAAACCAGCTTTTATGTCGCCTTAGGGACCAATGTATGTATTACAGCCACCAAAGGTAAAAACTAGCTAAAAAATCCTTCTCCCTTTTCTTTAGTCCTGTTGGTGGGAACGATGCACAGTTAGCTGTGTGTTGAATCCTACTGTGCCCAAAAAGCTTAATGCAGATGAAGTACCCAACAGAACAGATGCACAACAGGATCTCACATAATGTGCCCTGTCCTTGATCCGATACTTTCATACGTGTACATTTTCTGTAGTACCCGGCCAATGGTTTTGGTGTGCGAATACAAATGTTTAGTAACTGTGTTCAGTTGGGTCTGAGCTATAGTGCTGCATTTCACCTGAGCACGCTCTTATGTACCTATATATTCTGTACCTATGCATATACAGAACCCTCCCCAAACACGTGGCTAACATTTTGACTGAAATAAGACACAGGAAGAAAATTCTCAACTTCCAATACAATTTAGAATTTTAAAAATCGTTGTGCAATGCTAATTCTAAAATATATTTCTATCTTGATTTTGGAAACAGGACTGAATCCATTAGTGTTAGGACTGGAAAGCGAATAAGCAGTTTCGTTCAGGAGACACGTTAGCTCCAACAATGTTTATTGGGGCCAGCCTGCACTCCGGCTGCATATGGTGTACCTTTAAATAGTCCTGTTAAAATACCAAATAAAATGTCAAAGTCCGTCAGGTCTGAAGCTTTTATAAATTGTTTAGACTGGGGATCATTCGGGCTTTGTACACGATGCCTTGCGCAGAGATGGGAAA